>OZ010605.1:81024298-81159298 GCA_963932145.1 Acanthosepion lycidas
TGCAAAGACAAACATGTAAATGTAAATGTAAATATATATGTGCGATTTTCAAACGTCGCAATGTCAGCAAGATAACGAGAAATATATACATACATATATAAGTGTATATATATATATATATATATATATATATATATATATATATATATATATATATATATATTTTTTTAAGCGTTTCACCCCAAGCAAGGTGGGAAGCCACTAGGACGCAAAGAGCTTACAGAAAAATTTGGAGCAAGATCAGATAGCAGTGATAGAAGAAAGGATGAGGAGAAGGGTAGTGGATAGATAAAGCCAACAGGATATACAGAGGCCAGAGAGAGAGAGAGAATATCGTGAACCCCTTCCTAAACAAGAAACAAGGCGTAAGCCTCTACTCATGTCCAAGAGAAGGGGGGGAAGTGTTGACCGGGCGGTAGGAAAGCCTACCTACTCCTATTACATATGACACATAGAACAACAACAAAAACAGATGGAACGATGAGAGGGGGAGGTAGTTTGTAAAGAATCCTGGCTGCCGCTTGGATTTACCCTTTCGCAACATTAAGTTTTAACTTCGTATAAGTCCCATTGACTAATCTAAAAAGAAATTGAAGAAAATAAGGATATCTGGAATTATTGGTATGTCATAATAAATGCCCCAACATACGTTGCAGCGAGTGTTAGTCCGCTTTCTTCCTCATGATAACAAGTGAATGTACAGCTTACCTTAAGTCCAAGCATCGACCCGGTGGGTGGGGGGATCAACGGCCAATCTACCGCCCTCACCAAATAGTGGGCTTGGGGGGCATGCTTTCAATAAAAATTAAGAACAACAGGAGAAAGAACGGCGAAAACAATTTCAAGTTCAGAAAATTTATCAAGCAAGAATAGTCAGCCACTAAATCATGAGAATACTGACGAGACACTTTCGCATCTAGCCAAAGACATTCAATTTTCCCTTTTTTTTCTTATTATTCTTTCGAAACGAAAAATAAAATAAAATTTAATGATTAAAAAACAAAAAAAAAAAATAAAATAAAAAATATATATATATTTGAGAAATATTGTTAGACGTTCGAATGGTATTAAATGCAATTCAACACGTGGCTTCTAGATGAGTATTAAATACTTTTAATATATATGGCCTCGAGAATTTGAAGTTTTTTTTAATTATTTCCATGTTGAGTATATTGGTATTGTCAACAAATATGTCTTGTATTGTCTAGATGAACAGGAAGGTTTCTTTTAAATGTTGTGTAGTAGAACTTATCACCGACAAATGAAGTTTAAGACATCTTGATATTGCGTTCGTCAAACCAATATATATACTTACTGTTTTCGCCAGAGATGCAATCACCCAAAGGATATTTAAACTGTTATATAATGTTAACCTTATCGAAAGCATTAGTTGGCTGAGTAGAGTTTTGCTTATGATAAAGATGTTTGTGTTAAATTTACTATAATATTTAAATGATGATTTTTATTTTCAATTGGATAGGTGGGGATTATATGAGAGTTTTAGAATTTTTTCGTCTTGTTTATAGTTAGAATGCATTTCATTACTGTATAGAAGGTTAATATGTTTAGCGTTATTTGTGGAGATATTTTTTAGACAGGTTTATATTTCTAATGGGCCGTATTATTTGTTCATCAAATATGTAAATATTCATTAGAGTTAGTATTATTGTTACTTTTTAATCCAGTGTCGAAAATTCCCATCACATCGATCATAGTCACAATAATTGTTCTTTGTAATACACCAATGAAGACGATCTCGGAGGAGATCGAAAGTACTTGGGTAAGAAAAACTAATGAATTAGAACTATAAAGAATAATTATAAAATAAATAGACATAGTATATATATATATATATATATATATATATATATATATATATATATATATATATATATGTGTGTGTGTGTGTGTGTGTGTTTGTGCGTATGTCTGTATATATCTACATTATTGAAATAAACCTGTTTGAATGAACATATGTTGCATATATATATATATATATACATACATAGCTACCTAGCTTGCTAGATAGATTTCTGCCTAAATTACTTGGATGAAGAGTTATCATAATTTACACTATTTATTTTGGGATTATTTTCCTCGTCTTTGTTGTTATTATCACTAAGTTTTGTCTTTTGTGCCCCCACCTTCAGACTGCCTCTGGTCTCTATCGATTTGTGTATCCTGCTGTAAATTCTTAACTGTGCACTTTATTTAATCTACGGGTGTAGAGAGTTTCCCGTTCCACAGTGTTTAGGGACATCGTCTAGTTCTTTGAAAAATTCGAACATGAAAATATGAAAATATTTACATTGAACAGCACCACCATGCAAGTTAGGCATTGTTCCCACCGACCACCATTTAGTGCCCCTTATTTCTAGATTCTTCCCTTCCAGACTTTGTTTGCGGACTCACCTCCCGATCATCTGATGAATTGAATGACAGTATTAGCTAAACTTGAAATTCAACCATCAATGAATTCATATATGATAAATGGCTTGAAAGAAAGTCAACAAAATAGAAGGAATTAAGATTTTGATTAAAAAGTAGTAACTTTTTGTAAACTTAAGGGTGATGTGTATAAGAAAGGTCAACATGCTGTAGCAAATATTGAAGGGTTTGGATGGAAAGGAAGCAAATTTGACTTTTTATTTTATTTAATAATGGGTAATGTAGAAAATGGTCTTTGGAAACATCTGCTGATCAATTCCAGTTAGTCGAGACGAACCGAATTTATTACTGTCTTGAAGAAAAGAAGACAATTACGACGCAAATGTCAGAAAAGTTAAAGAAATAATATCATTTCATGAATGAAGAGATGTAAATGAAAGATTGTAAAAGGAGAAATAGAAATGTGGAAAAAATTTTGTTTTTTGCAATAATATTGTTAGCGTTTAAAATATTTTTTTTTTGTTTTTTTTATTGGAATGAATTCCGTCATTCACGGTATTCTCCCGAGAAAACTACGTTATGGAATATTGGTTACCAAGTCAGATTCTGAAAAAAAATCTTTCTTTTATTGAGTTGGAATATGTTAAAGCAGCTCCTCAAACAAATGATGGCTCATAACCAAAGGATCTCACGTAACAATATGGCTGCTCCCCATACACATATGGCGGCTGTCTCTTTAAAATGGTTGTCTTTCCAGAAAATATATTACTTTTATCGGCTGTATACGGCCTCACTATTGATCGTTGTCCAAACTAAATTTGAAGTCTCGAGACGATGTATTTGCATTGTATATTACATTAAATTTCTCATGATTGAATTAACATTCTTATACTGGTCATATCACTTGTTAAGAAAAAAACAAAAACTTGGTATGACGTAATAACATGTAAATGCAGAATCATTAGATGAAAAAAAAAATAAAAATTAGAAAAAGATATGATGCCTTACGATTATATGTAGAAAAATATATTGAAACAAGATATACGTTAAGTAAATTGCGACAAATATATCGATAAATGGAGAAAGTTCCACTCAGATAAATGTTAAAAATAATTATTATTCCTTAATAAATTGATACTATAAGGTGAATCATTTCAGAAAATATAATACTAATATTAAAAAAAAAACATATATTGTAAATATATATCAGTTTGTCATGAAAACACTTTGAGTTCTCAGGATCGCCTTGTCAGTGATCTTATGACTTGGGGTCATGACAAGTTTTGGGTCTTCCAACATCATACTTGTTCGCCCAAGAGACATTACTGAAACAGTACTATCCCAGCAGGCGACACTGAAGCAACAAAAACAAAATAAAAATACGCTAAACACGCAAGAAATGAACTCATTAAATAAATGCCACTGCTGATCTTGAAATTATAAACGACCAAACATTAATGATCTACGTCACTTCCTCCTCAGCCAAGACGAAATCCAAAACAATAGACAGCATGCTCGTCATTTTTTCAATCTTAGGTTCACCACGCGTAATGATCCACATTATCAACGGACAGTTTGACGTAACAGGTAAAAAATATTATGTTGATATTATTCCTTCAGAAATTGATACTATGAAGGGAATCATTTCATAACATTAAATACTAATATTATGTTAGGTTGGTGCGAAGATTTTGACGTAATAATGTCATTTGTTGACGTTAAAAATACGTCAAAAAACGACATTATTACGTCATTATTTTGCACCAACCTAATAAAAACATATATTTGAAAAATATATATCATAAATATAATCGTAAATAAAATAATATATATTATAATAATAATATCAAAATGAACCCACCAAAACTGAACAAAATGTATTACGAATATAGCAACAACATATTAAAATGCATATGACATTTAATGCCATTTTGCATTTCTAAAAAAATTCCGGTCAGATTCCTAATATTAAAACACTTGTTTTGCAAACAGTTCCTAACTACAACGAATACATCTTAAAACAAATATGACAAAAGCCCTTTTGTGTGTGTTTTTAAAAATCATCATCACAACGGAATGCAGATTTTATTGCAGTTACAATAAGTTTATCTTTGTAAATTACCCCTGAAGATGATCTGGGAATAGTTCGAAAATTCATGGCTTACAAAAATAAAAAATAAATAAAAAAAGACTATGTTAACTTACTTGATGAATTTAATTTTAACATAAAAAAAACTGGATAGATAACTGGAAAGGATCAATATAAAAATATGATACGTCTGTAGTATTAAATAGAACTTGTATGAATGAAGATATACTGCTTAAATATATACATAATTATAATACCATATATCTTTTTAAAATACATGCTTAAAACTATGTTAAAAGGAGTGTATGAAAAATGTATAGTATAAGGAAAATAAGTAACGTCAGAAAATAAATCTCGAAAAAGGCCGAATATTCTATCTGCTGTAATCTCTATCTTGATTTGCCCCTGGTCTTGTACCTTACCGTAAAAAATGAAAATAAAAAAAATAATCATAGTAGAGGCATCAACAAGACTTTCGTAACTAGAAAAGAATTATAAATATGAACATATAATATTATAATAATTATTTTACAGTTGAAATGTTTAGGTGTAACCGTAAGTTCTATCTTAATAGAGTCTTCTATCGCATTTTTTTTCATTTGTGGCAGTCTATCCCTGCTCCTTGCTTGATAGTCATCTTTTCTTTTCAAAAATTTAAATTCATTGTCAATCATATTCTGTCTTCATAATTACTATTCTTTTATTGGCCACTCTACTTAATAGTAGCTTTGTTTTTTTTCATATTCTCTAATACCCAGATGCCACTTCCGTTCTAGTTGCATTTTTACCTTTCTTGGGGTGAAATGATTTTAAAAAAATCTCCTAGTTTTAACGAATGCAATACTACAACAGATCAGATAAACTTGTGTTAATGAATGACACATGAAAAAAAAAAAAAAAAAAAAAAACGGCTCATGTGTTGGAGACTGTCTCCATCATCAAAGCCAAAATGGACACAACATAGAAGGGAAAATAATGATATAATCAAGATATTTACTTTCCACGCTATTTTAAACAAAAAGTTATAAAGAAAATGTTCATTATTGCTATAGCGATAACAGAGGTCCTGAGAATCATATTTTCCTTAAAATTTGTTTTAAGAGAAAGAATTTCAATGAACATTAACTTTTCGCTTAGTGAACGCTGAATTTTTCATTATGGCAGAAAAAAGTTGGGTTTGGGCATGATAAATAATGAAACAAAATATTTTCTCAATTCCTTACCGTTCTTTGAGGAAATGAGTTTGAAGATTAAGTTCAAAATCGTAGTTTTGCAATTTCATCAGTGACAGCCTTATAGCACCGCCTTATAAAATTCATAATTTCCTGAAATTCATTTTACAAATTGTATATGGTTTACGTTACATGACACAATTACATTATTATTAAATCATTGTGCCATCAAATAAGACATCCATTTACTTCAAAGGGGATTTATACTGAACAATTTAATTAAATTATGATGTAATATATTATAAAGGGCAGTAGTTTTAGTGAGATTTTCAATAAAAAATGCTAATTTAAAACGTATTGTCTTATGATTTTGGCCAACATTATTATGGTGTTAGATAAAGTTTTATCTATGATTGTTTTTATTGGTTATAATCTCCCAAATGGTTTAACAAATATTATTTATTGAGTAGTTTTTTTTTTTAGTAATCTTTTATAATGTATTTACTTGTCGAATACAGTAAAATATTGCATATTTTGCTTGGGGTGATTCATAATTAGGATTCGGGTTTGAACATATTTTCCATTCAGTGTATCTATCAAAACATATATCAAATTTATTTGGATTTATTATAGAAATAGTAAATTTTAAAGTCAGTTCTTAAGCAAAAACCTACGGAATTTAAATACTTCTGTAGATTTTTCTGGCGATATTTAAAACTATATATGCTCACATATTGGTAAAATCTATGAATCAAATTTTTGGTGCCAGTCCGTATCTTAGTGAAATCCTCGCTTTCACAACGAGTGCAATGTTGGTTTCCTAAAAGATCTAAAACTTAAACGTACCCTATTTTTTTATGCATGTAAAACCGATAATCGTATCCTTACTTTTAACATTATGTGCTCTCATACTTCCAGATGTTTTATCGCCCATCTTTGTTACCTCTGTTATTTTTCGTTTTTCTACATGGATGGATACTCGAATAGCAAGGCCTGCTTTTAAAGTTTTACTTGGATTATGATATTTTTTCCAAGATTATATTCAGGAAACTGATGATCTCGCACTGGTATTTTTGCCTCAACTACATGATGGTATAGAGAGATTGATTAACAATGTTCTCTTCCGACTATGGCTTGATTCCAAACCATTAACAGTTTTTTTAATACTGCTATGAGGCTGTTTGGAAAACAGATCCTGTAAATCATTTCGTATCAACACATTACATATGGCTGGAAATCCGTAACAACTTTCTGGATATTTTTCTCGTGACTTCTTTAACCCCCGTAAATTGGATACAGGTGAAGTTTGTCGAGTACGCCAAATAACTGATTATGGCCAGGGAATACTCCAGCTTTAGAATTATATATATAACCCTCAAGATAATCATGCTGGTCTGGAGAAAAATGTACACAAAGGCAATTGCTCATTTAAAATATCCCGAAGGAATTAATGTTTCGACAAATGAAAATTGTGACAATGTAATAGTTGCTAAGGGCAAAACATTAGTAAAGAGAACGAGAAAGTAATAAATAATCGAAAAAGGTTGTGCGGGTACCGTAGCGACTAACATCGCTGAAAACAATTGTCTGGTCGAGTTACTCGTAGTTTGAACTTTCGTAAAAGCTCCTGGTTAGAAAAATTAATATAATTATTATCTGCCGTCAATGAGATAGACTGACTTCTCTAATTTTGGAGGGGCAAATAGTTATTCATTCGTACGTTTGCACAAAATGTGGCACAAGGCCAAAGTGGGGGTTGGGGAAGGACGGTCTTATTCTGTCTTAATTCTAAACTTAGCTAGTTACCGACACGGACCCCAAAATACCAACAATATTCCTATCACCAAAACAACATATTCACTCCTATATTTCTTACTGCGTCCACCATAATACCTCAAATTCTCTATGAAATCCTAACTAGTCCCCATATGTACATTTCAAAGTCTGTGGGGGGAGGGGAAATAACAACAATTTAAAAACCCCAATGATTATTTACAATAGGATTTAATACTATTTACATAAAACAAAACAAAATAGGGATAATAATAAAAAAAAACAAACACAATCCCTAAATGTGGCAGAAACATCAGTTAACTGGACGAAATGATTGCGGGATTATAACATTATAAAAAACAAACACGCCCACAAACACGCCCACAAACACGCATTCATTTAGACACAATAACAAATACGAAAACACACACACGAAACGAAAGTCATCCCGCAACAACCAGAGAACTGATATCACTGACCACCTAACGAGGGTGGAGATGAGGAATTAAACAAAAGTAAAATAGGGACAGAAATAAAAGTGGCCAATGAGCATGCATACCTTAGCTAAGTTAACCAGAAACGGGAAACTAAAGATTCAAATTAAAAAAAAAAATAAAATAGCCTAATATCGGGGCGGGTTGCTTCTGTTCAAATCTGATAGGACAAAATCCTTTGGAAGGGCAAATAGTAAAGGGAAAAACAGATCTGATTTAAATACTGATTGAATGACTCTATAGCTGGAAGGTATAATTGCAACTGAAGCCACAGCAGCAACACTAAGAGGGACCAAGCAGTAACCAGATACTCCAAGAAGAGTTTAATTGGTTTGTTTGTTTTTTACGGCTTATCAACCCTCAGTAGTTTTTTTAAAGTTGGAATATATTTTGGATTCTAACTGATTGCTTAGAGTACACGGTTTACGGAAGTAAACTCCCATCTAAGTACTGACCATGTTCGACATTGCTTAAGTACGGTGATCGACAAAGAACCTGTGTTTTCAGTGTGACCTTAAGTTTATGAAAATAACTGTCTAATAGTTAAAGATGCATATCTACAAAAAATAATTGACAATTATGAAGAGACATAAGCGAATTGGACAAAAAAAGAAAGAAAATTTTTACATCAGAATATAAGACATACATTGCTTGTGAAATTTGTGGACTTTTGAAATGTCGCTCATCAAGCAAATAAACAAATGTCTATGAAATAAGAAGTTAACATTTCTATCTAATAATAATTCACCTATTTACATGTTGTTGTGAGTGCAATCAAGCATGACAAGCAGCCCCAGCAAAAGTGAACATTAACAGGCATGGTAGGCTTAAGTCTCCAATTTCCCCACAGAATTCTCCTATGGGTTAGTAAAGGTGTGCATTTAGTTTTAGTTCGTGCATTTGGTAACATAGTATGGCTGGCCACACGTAGTCAAGGATACCTGTCTACTAGGGCGGCCAGAAGATCCCTATTGCAGACGCTTACTCAGGTGCATTTGTGTTTATTCAACGCCGACAGAACCCACCTGTGGTTTATACTGCAACTATGCTGGGAAAGAGCGTGTTATCTAGCTTGACAAACAAAAGGCCAGCAGATTCGACCCCTCGGCCATGTTGATTTGTGACTTCATGCTAGCACAGATATTGACGGTCTCGAAGGGTTCCATTTACCTACTTACCTAATCACAGGGCTTGGATCAATTGTGATTTTCAGGCATTTTCCAAAGGGGACGCAGTTCGATGATATCAGGAAGTCTACTTCCTGTCAAATCGACGAGATTCCAAACCGGGTCTCATGGTCAGAATGTGAACGTTCTAACCACTCGCCCATCATTGTAACAGAGTAATTGTGAGTTAAATCTATGGTCCAGGCAATGTCTGCGGAAATAGCGCGAAAAATTACTGACCTGTAATAAAACCGATAAGACATGAGCAATACTAAAAATAAGATGTGATATCCCTAGACATTAGCAGTACTATAAAATAAGATGTTATATCACAAGAAATGAGCACTTTTAAAGATAAGATGTGATATCATTAGACATGAGCAGTACTAAAAATAAAGTGTGATATGCCTAGAAATGAGAAGTACTAAAATAGAATTTGATATCCTTACACAGCACTAAAAATAAAATCTGATGTGCCGAGTCATGAGCAGTATTAAAAATAAGATGTGATATCCCTAGTTATAAGCATTATTAAAAATAAGATGTGATATACCTAGTCATGAGCAGAATAAAAATAAGATGTGATATCCCTAGTCATGAGCAGTATTAAAAATAAGATGTAATATCCCTAGCCATAAGATTTAAAAATAAGACGCAATATTCTTAGATACAGGTAGTGAAACGAGAATAGTATACACCTGTATTTTAATTAAATGTGTCAGTTCGGAATTCCTTGGAGGGTACGCGGATCAACATTCACTTGATGAAGACTGGACTTTTTCATGACAAGACCAAAGTAAATGATTTAAATAAACTAAATGTTTTGAATACTTTCAACAGAAATTCCACTTCATACCCACGAAAGCTAGCATCACGATTCCTTTTAGCAACTTTCCGTCTACAACTTCTAAAGAATTAGTTCACGCACTGATTTGTGGCTTAAACCTGATCTAGGTGATCATATTCGCTAGTTCTTATTAGCACTAATACTTGGGACCAAATTAAGAATGGAAAAATGCACAGAACTAACCTTATTACCTGCAGGTGTACAACAACTCAGTTACAATGTTTCATTTTTTTACAGTATGTATCCGCTCCTTAGGTAATTTATTTCTAACAGATATCCTGCAACAACATAATTTTATATTTCTAAATTCGCAGAATATTTGCTAAATAGAAAATAATTCTCATTCTCTCAGATTCATTCTTATTCACTTTATCCCTGGCAAAATTATGAAAAAATATCAAAGCTTTATAAAACTTCATGTAATTATTTATTATTATTATTTGCCCGTCTTTGGAAAATGGTCGGTATCTTTGTTTCACCTGCGAAAAGTCCCAAAAACAGTAATCGAAAAGTTTCCAAATCATTTTCGCTTGGTTCAGTCAATGTCCTTTGCATAAATTAATCTCCATTAGTCAATCGTGCTTATCCCCAGATTATAATTATTATACATACAGACACACAAACAACACACACACACACACACACATTGACCGGGGAGCAAATATTGTTTTTTTACGTTGAAATTTATACACTGTATCTTTTGAAACAATTTTTCATGAAAATGTTTTTAAGTCCGTTGGCTGTTATCGCTGTTTCTGGTATTGATGGAGTTTTCATCACTAAATATTTTTTGAAGTAATGTTTAATATCTACATCGGGATTATGTAATTATTTTCCATGTATTATACGTTTTAGCTGTTGCTGTTGCTGGTAATCCTCAACTGATCTGGTTCTAGTTATATTGTGTAGGTATTGTGTTTGTGAATCTTTAACGCCAAACCAATTTTTTTTTTTTAAAAAAGGATTATTTTGCTAAGATCCTTAGGCTTGACTGTCTGTAGGTTTTCTCTCTCTATATATATATATATGTCTCTCTCTCAATCTCTCTCTCTCTCTCTGTATATTTATATACACGCAGACACATCTCTATTTCTCTCTTTCCCTTTTTCTTTCTCTCTCTCTGTATATATATATATATATATATATATATATATATATATATATATATATATATATATGTTTCATTAAAGACGGCAAGCAGCGTAGTGAGATTGAGATTTTTTAATATTTCTTGTTTTCGAACCAGTGTAATTCCGACCGCTTGGATATTTGGACAGTTTCTATACACCCTGTGTTCAGAAAAGAAAACACTTGCCCGAACAGAAGAAACATTAAATAAAACAACTTGATAGCAGTACCTTGCCTGTCGTCTTTAATAAAATATATATATATATATATATATATATATATATATATATATATATATATATATATTTATTTAAAAATATGATCCCAACACGCTACATAAGAGTCCTCATATTTTTAAATAAATAATTATATTTACGCTCTACTTTTGCATCGAGCACAATTTAAAAAAAAATAATAACAAAAATACTAAATAACTTTGGATTATTTACCTAACGAGTTCTTTCCTATTTTCTATATATTTTCACACACACACACACACGCAAGCACACACACACACACACACATATATATATATATATATATATATATATATATATATATATATATATATACATACATACATACATATATACATACATATATATATATATATATATATATATATATATATATATATATATGTACACTCTCCCTCTCACAACACACACACACAGGGATTACATAAAACTAAGTGTTGTACCAAACGTTGAAGATAAATATTGTGTATTTTGGTTATTTTCACGTGTATTAAAAATTGGTATTACGATATTCTATATTAAAATTGATTGATTGACTTGTTTGAGGGAATATACACTCATCATGTCCAATTTACTGCCGAAATTTAATTTTCTTGAGAGCCTGGGAGTAATAAAATTATGATATGTTATTCTGCATTCACAACTGAATACATAGTAGATTGTTAGCACTTGGGAAAATAAATATTTGCCTGAATATAATTCCTAGAGGTGGTCATATGTGTGTTCATATTGTAGCTTTGTCTATGATATATTTTGGAAAAGGTTTTGATGTCGGAAACTGTATGATAGTATATGGCTTAAAATCACGAAAGTTCATTTATGTTGGTTTTTAGGTAGTATTTTAAACCGCTGCAATTTGGTAGTATGTGCTTATTGTTGGTTATTTATTATATAAAAATGTTTTGTTGTGTTTTTTTTTAATATAACCATATATTTCTATATTTTCATATCGTTTTGCTTTGGTTTCGGTGGGTGGGTGGTCATTATTTGCCCATAGCTGGAATTTCTAACAGGAGCTTCCACAACGTGTCAAGGTGGACCTGGGAACAACGTAAATTAAGAGGGGGCTCCATGCTGTTCAAAATTTCCAATCTCCAGATTACAGTCCCAACTGCCGGATGTAATTTATCGTCATACCCAGGACTATTTTAAAATAGGCCACGTATATATTTAAGAAATCGAATATACAAATCACACACACACACATCACACACACACATACACACACACACACACAAAAGCTCGCACACGGGCAAATATACAAAAACACATAAAATAATAAATAATTGCTAAGAACCTCGGATTATAAATCTTACTGTTCACTTTCGTCATTTTATATATATATATATATATATATATATATATATATATATATATATATATATATATATATATATATATAACACACACGTACACACGGACAAATATATATGCAGAGTGGAGAGGGAAAAACAAAGGAACAGATATACATATAGATAGAGTCACACTGGGCTTTTCATTAAACTCTTCAACAAATTCTTTTAATGAACTTTTCTCCTGAATGAATGACGTGGCAACAACTTACTGAATATTGTAATATAGCCATTGGTCAGGTAACCTGTTACATTCATTTCATTCATTAATAATTAAAAGAACGGTAATTAGGAGGCATGTTAGTTGATGTCAACCGGTAAGTTGAGACTATTTAGATGATAAAAAAATGCTTGTCATTTTGGAATTTCACGGACAAATTATTCCAGGATTTAAAGGGAATCGTTGGAAAATGAAATATATTCCAGTCACTTTGAACCTAACTGACATGAACCTAAATATCAAAAGCGATCTCCCAGAACATCGTCTAATTCCTGCGAAAATCTATTGTCGTGCTTTATCCTGGTACCGTCGTACTAGAATAAAATACTTAAACTGACCGTTGAGTGTATATTGGGTGTATAGTGGAAGCCAGCATATTTTATAGAAATGGATATCCGCAAATTATTAATATTATTTATATTTCTGTTACCAGCACACACACATACACACAAAAACACACGCACACACAAGCACACACACATGTATGTATAAAAAAGCGAAAAGTGAGTGCATGAAACACAGAGTTGCAAAAATGTCTTTTTATTATTAGTAATATCTATCTATGAATGTATGTATGTGTCTGCATTTGCGTGTATGTGTATTTGTGTGTATAACTTTTTATTATTATGTATGTACAGTTTGGTTATTTTTACGTGTAGTAAAAATTAGTTTCAAATGTTTATATTTGAAAATATACAATCAAACTAATTACACACATACACGCGCGGGCAAAGACAAACACACACGCACACACACACACACACACACACATATATATATATATATATATATATATATATATATATATATATATATATATATATATGTATGTATGTATGTGTGTGTGTGTGTGTTGAGAGACTGATAGAACGAGGGGTGAAGAGAGAAAGAAAATGTTAGACAGAGTCGTTTACTGTACATTTCACTATGTACACTTCAACAAATTCTCTTTTATGAAAATTGCATATAAACGAATATATAAACGAAATTTCTTTGTTCTAATTTTTGGTTTACTTTTTACATATTTCGAAGCCTTTTTTCCCTATTTCCTCCGAAAATCTGAATATAATTTGTTTTCTGGTTTTAGATTATAATATAATGAGGAATGAATTTAATTTCATCTTTGTCAATATTGAGATATGCGTATATATTAATTTTCATGAAGATTTCTTTGTTTCGATAGTAGTATCTGAGCAGTTGGTTTCCTAATGTAACGAGAGAGCCAGGAAGAAATATATATTTCCCCAGTTTACGTTTTTCCCATTATGGACATTATTATATTCCGTGATATAACAACGCCGTAGCTCACAGACAGGACAGAAGTGATGAAAGTAAAAAGAACAAACAAAAAAAAAAAAAAAAAAAAAAGGAGAAACATACTTTCTTCTCGAAGAGATTTTGATATAAAATATGATATACACAAAACCATATATATGTGTGTGTGTCTCTGTGTGTGTCTGTTTATTTGTCCCATGTGGACAACTATATATCATATGTATCCAACAGCAAAACAGTATACGGAAGAACAAAAATGAAATTCTTACATATAATTTAAAGATATTCCTGACCTGGAGAAGAATCCAGGTTTAAACGGGCAGGATTTATCTATGTCAAAAAGTGAAAAACATATCATATTTTTGTAATCTGGGGAGGCAGATGTTACGTCATCCTGGTCCAAAAGAAGCAACTTTATCGTTTGTTTATTATTCACGAAGTGAACATCGACTCCAGCTTTGGCTCACTGTATGGAGTGATGTCAAGAATCGGTCGACATCTGACCACGGGAATATATTTCCACCAAATCGAAATAAGCGCCTTCTGTAGCCTTACATTAAGTTCGTATTACTTTCGTAGTTCTGGTTCTCCAAAGAATCAGTGGAAGATAATGTTGAGTGTAGAACAATTTTAATTGCATGAGAGACATGAATTAATAATAAAATAACAGGTAATAACGTAGTCCTGTGCGGCAATATGTACAACGCAAACGTTACGCCTCGCGGCCTACGTTGCAACGACCGTTCCTATAACAAGTCGTTCTAATCATAACAGATGGACGAGTCCGTGTTCAACTATTGATGCACACGAAGTCATGTTTCTTCTAGAAAGCATTATTCCTGTTCATGACTGTTATTATTAATAGTATTAAAAATGATAACCAACCAATATTTTATCGATATCTTATATTGTTTCTCTTGTTTTTGCCACCCAGAAAGTGATTGATACTTTTTGAAGACTATGTAGTAAACGCCCATGGTTGTACATGTCGGTTCTGACGCTTTCAAACATTTTCCGATTCTTCATTATTTTCCCGTTTACACATTCTGCGCTTAGAATTTTAAAATAAAACTCCACAATATAAAACGTAATTTAATCTTCCCCGTAAAATATAAAAAATGAATCTCTGCTTTCTGAAAATAAGAAGAGTGCAGAGAAAAATATTTAAGGCCGACAAAAAGTTGTGAAAAATTTATGCACAATTTTAAAGCAAAAAATGGTTGGCTTGTAAAAAGTTAAGTGAAACTATTTTAAAGCTTTTAAAAATGTTTATTTTATAATAGTAGTTGTTAAAAAATATTTTAAAAAGTTAAAAAATATTGTCCACACACACACATACAAACACACATACATACACACACAAAAACACACACGCACACACACACACACATATATATATATATATATATATAATTATTTATTTGAAAATATGATTCCAACTCGCTACATAAGAGGTCTCATGTTTCAAAACAAGAGCCGAAAACTTCAAAATAATATTTGAATTAACTTGAGTTAAAGTAGGCTCTGTTCCATCTTCAAGCGAAATTTTTTGGGAATGACTTATTTCTGAAATTTACGAGTTTTAATACTATGGTCAGAATTGAAATCAAAAATTTCCATGGTAACATCAAGGGCGGATTGTTTAGAATCGGCAGGGGTGGGGTGTTAATAATTTGTATCAGTATAGAGTTACTTTCATAGATGCCGGGTCACGGTAAGGTGGGGGTGGCTAAATTTACGACGGAGGAAGTTTTCGCATAGTCTGGCTTTAGCGTCTACGGAGATTTATTTATTTATTTTTTATTTTATTCTTTTATTATATCTCTTTAGGAAAGGGATTTGTGTATATGAAAAGGCCGTAACATTTGTTATTTGACGACTTCATAAAGGGTTATCAATTTTTGTAGGGTATTAAAACTATGTATATGGGCTATGGATTTTAAAATTTATGTTATTGTATGCGTGTTTTTAGTTAGTTATTCAGAGCGTAAGTTCAGTTGTGTCGGCAGAAAACCGTTAATTCTTGCCTGTTGTTTAATAGGTTTTTATTGTTTAGAAGCTTAATAATGTGTAGTTTCTCATGGAGGCACAAAGGGCATGGGTCATCCCAAGTTTTGCAAGTTCTAGTCCTGTTAATGATTTTCCATTTTACTTTAGGTGTCCAGTTTCTTTCCAATTTCTACAATATTTTCACATATATATATATATATATATATATATATATATATATATATATATATATATATATATATATATATATATATAAGGCACGGTGAGGTAATGCATAGAGGCTTGGATTACGCGCTAATACCTTTGGAAAAGCTATGAATTCTCCTCTTCTTCTACTTCCATCTCTGGGTAAATAGGGGACACGTAGTGCACCAGATCTCTGTATTCGACACAAAAACGACTATAATCAAATCACATGTGCTGATTCCGGGATGTCGTTTCCTAGGAAGGAATTGAGCTGCTTGACTATCATATGTCGAATACGATGAAATAGTCGAATATATATATATATATATATATATATATATATATATATATATATATATATATATATATAGAGAGAGAGAGAGAGAGTGAGATAATCATTTATATATATATATATATATATAATCATTTATATATATATATATAATATATAGATAGATAGATAAACAGATAGATAGATAATCATTTATATATATATATATATATATATATATATATATATATATATATATATATATATATATATATATATATATATAAATTATTACCTATCTATCAATATATATATATATATATATATATATGGCAATATTAGTTTGGGGCAAAAATAATGACGTAATAATGTCGTTTTTTGACCTATTTTTAACGTCAAAAAACGACATTATTACGTCATTATTTTGCACCACCCTAATATTAGCTTATTCCCGACAAGAAAACAATTGGCATACATTGACCAAGTATTACTTTCATTTGAAATTTAAAAAATATTTGTCTTAAAAAATTTTTTTTAGGAAAATAAGTACTCTAACTCCAGTTACTGTTATTATTTGTTTATTTGTTGTTTTATTTTCCTGTGTTGATGGAAGTCTCCTTCATAGCATTTTCTTTAATGTAACTGTGAATATTAACATATTGATTATATCCATTTTGTTTCTGTTCGAGTTACATGTTCCAGCCACTTTGGTTGTTGCTACACTCGGTAGACCCTCCCCTCTTCTTTCTTCCCCCAGACCACGTTCTGACATCCAATTCTTAAGTCCGCCAATATTTCACGTGTTGTTTTCGCTTGTCTCTCTTTCCCTCTATTTGACCCGTGAGTATCAGATTCTCCAGGCTCTCCTTCCTCATTATATCCCAGAAACTTCTGCTCCATCATCTTATTGAGCCTCCTACTTTTGTAGAACCTCTCTAAGATTTCATCGTTGCTCACACGCTCGGTCCATGATATTATTATCATCTTTCTGTAGAACTATATCTCTGTCGCCTCGAGTCTCTCCTTCGTCTTTGTGGAAATCCTTCAAACATTTGACCTTCTGTAAAGATTTTGTATCACAGAAATGGATTTAGGACATGATGATGATGATGATGATAATCAATGCACTTCACAAGTATCATATCAAGCGTGAGTATTAAATTTTCCAATAAAAATGGCTTAATCATGTGTCCTAGAAATACCAATTGTCTCATTTTGATTCTAAGAAAAGGTGTTTGTTTGGATTTTGGAATTAGTGGCTTACTGTTATTAATAAAATTAATGGAATCTGTTCATTTATCACGCAGTACCGGACCACTTTTTGTAATTGAGCTGTACCATTCGTCATACACAGAAAAAAAAAGGTTCACCACAAATTAGACATTAGCGTATCAATATTTCGTAATCACTTCAAACCTCTCTTATTTCAGCAATCAGTAAGACGTTTCTGGCTGTTTTGGGATGTGTGGCATATTTGTATTGTGTTGTGTTTAGAGATTTCACAATATTTTAATCCTGGCTGATTTATATCCATATGTTGTTACGCGTTATATATCACTCATCTGTTTCATTCCTTCCGTCTCTTTCGCTCTCTCTCTCTCTCCCTCTCTCTCTCTCTCTCTCTCTCTCTATATATATATATATATATATATATATATATATATGTGTGTATATATATATATATATATATATATATATATATATGTATGTATGTATGTACGTATGTATATATATATATA
Source organism: Acanthosepion lycidas (assembly GCA_963932145.1). NCBI lineage: Eukaryota > Metazoa > Mollusca > Cephalopoda > Sepiida > Sepiidae > Acanthosepion > Acanthosepion lycidas. Next base: position 81,042,666 of record OZ010605.1, read on the forward strand.
TGTATGTATGTATGTACGTATGTATATATATATATATATATATATATATATATATATATATATATATATATATATATATATACATATATATAAATATGTATGTATGTATGTACGTACGTATATATATATATATATATATATATATATATATATATATATATATATATATATATATATATATATATATATATTTATATATGCGTGTATGTGCTTCTGTGTAAAGAAAAATACACAGATATTACTACGGTCCCGCGAATTAAAATTACCTGTGGCTATTTCGATAGTTATGCGTTTCCCTCGGAATCCTCAGATGGTAAAAGCGCACGTGATACCCAATATCATATCTTAAATATATATTCTAAGTTGGGTACCTCGAGGCGGTTTTATGGTTAGTAAGCTTGTCCCGCTAGAACACTTACGACTGAATAGTGAGTATGATTCTCACTGGGTGCCCCATATTTTAGGCCTTTTGACACATCTGAGCTACGCTTGGAAAATAACTATATATTCTATATTATATATTCTACATATCGAAGTGCTTGATAATTGTAGATTAACTTGATTTGCATAGTAATTTCAACAGTGGCACGAATAGAGGCAACACAGTAGGAATCATAGCAAATATAACCACACAGGAATAGAGAGTTCTTCCTTGAGACGGTGGAATTCCTGAGTGGAGGAGACAGATTGAGAGTAGAGCAGAATGTTGTGTAAAGCATTCATGACATAGCAAGCTCTGCTGCTACTAATATATGATCATTTATAATCACTACGTTTATATATGACACAATCTCTCATTCCTTGTTGATGACTCAGTACTGGTTCCAATAAATCATTCTGTCATTCAATTTGCCCCACCCTCACCAGTTCTAATACCCATCAAATTTCTGTGCCCACCAAAAACAAATAACTCAATTATAGACCACACAAGAATATTTCTCGATTGCCATACATATAAAATAAAATCAGCTTATTGTAAACTTTATGCCCTTTCAAGTATCTTTCGATTACTTTGGTGAAAAAACAGAGTTTACATCTTAACATTTGGGTTCTAATATTGACTGAGTTTTGTAAAAGTAAAAGTTGGGATGAAATTTATTCTCATACTTTGGCCTTCGTCTTCATTTGTGGTTTAAGGAATCATATAGAATGTAAACTCCAGTATATTATACAGTTCAATTTCATAGCTTTCCGCCATTTTATAAGAGAATCGCTACACCATTTACAGTTATTTTTTAAGTCTATCTTTTCACGGGAAATAAACATTACGATATTTAAATTAAACAAATTCTAACACATTTACCTATATGACTGTAAAAAAGACTTACAGATCTACGGAAAATATTTCTGTAAAAGTCAATATGTATAAAAGGAAACTGACCTTACCCGACGCGTTTCCTCCTCTGAAACCGTTTTTTTTATTATTTTAAATCGAGTATTTATAAACAAAAGTAAAAATGTTGGTAATTTTTCGAAAGTTTTAAATCTAAGAGACGCTCGTATGTACTGATCAGTTTAACTGAAAAGACTAGTTAAATTATGGAGAACGTAATTTAACGACTAATAGTGACGTAATTTAAAGACTAATAAACAAAATTGAGAAAATCATGTTAATTTTTCTTGTAATTAATAGTTAAATTATTTTAGTATCACAAAAATTTATCTATTTAAATAAAAGGAGCTTGTCGGTTTAACTATTTCCTTTTAATTATTGGCTTGGGATAGAAGTAATTCGTTCAGTAATGGAGATATTTGAAAGAATCTTGGGAACAAATATATATTTGTGAGAAGATTCGATAGGAGGACGTTCTAAATTACACGTTCTCTTTTTTTAATTTCTTTTTAACAATTCATCCCAAGCAAGTCAGGAGTGCCACTAGCACGGAAAAATTTACAGAGGATTGAGGACAAGAGTAAAGAGATTTTTGAGGACAGGATACAGAGAAAGAAGTGGAACAAGATCAAAGTCTCAGAAGATGTCGATTGACTTTATACTTGAATATTTGAAGATTATAGCTATCGAGAAAGCAAGTAAGAGGAAGGGAGTTACACAACGGGAAGTGCGACAGAAGAAGCTGTTTGAGTAGAAGAGACTAACCGCTTCGAGAGTGAAAGGGTGGAACCGAGATGCCAGCCTAATATATCGCTTAAATTCATGCAGTCCGGGAATCAACAAACGTAGCTTGTCGGAACATATGCCGTAAAAATACTTGTAGAAGAGACAGAGGGAAGCCACGGAACGTCATTTTAATAAGTAAAGATTATATGAAATAAATATTATCCAGCTGGTAAATGAATTATATCTGCGCGTCAAAAATTAATTAAAAATAAAACTTGGTTGCTTCGTCTTTTTATTTTGACACTGAATTAAAGACAAAGTAATTTTAGCCTATAACAATATTTTATAGGTAGATAAGATTATTTAGTGATACAAGGCGTACTTATTAATCCATTGCCGGGGGCGGAGAAGTGGTGGATTCATACCTTCCCAAGTGTATTTGCGTGCAAGTGAATATAACGAACCCAACTGGAATTGAAACATGGATCTCGGATTACAAGCTCCTATCTTTTACAACAAACCCACATCCAAGCTTACAGAACCTGGTATTCCTCATCGGTCACCCATCTAAGTACTGACTAGGACCAACTTTGCTGGTGTATCAACGTGATATGGCCGTAAGCCAAAGAACTTGGGGATGAATATAGCTGAAATATATTAGAATATCTACCCTCGTTATAGTCGTTATTATAGTGCATATTTCATCTCAATTTAATTTCTTTTCTGCTTTCATTCCTTTTTCTTTCGGTCTTTCTTTTAATATTCCTTGTCTTCTATCGCTGTTTTTCTTTTAAACTTCATCCATTCCTTTCTTTTCCTTCAAATATTTATCGTTGTTTTTATTCCTTCCTTTCTTTATTTAATTCTTTCTTTCATTTTATATTCGCTGTTTTCTTTCTTTATTCCCTTTTCCTTTTTTTTCATGTCTATTCTTTTGTATTTTAGTCTATTCCTTTTCTACCGTTGTTTTTTTTTTCCTCCTCTGTTTTCTAAATTACGTTCCTTTCACCTTCTTTTATTCACTTCCGGTTTTCTTTTTTTTTCCATCTTTTTTTTATTGTTTTTTATACTCATTGTTTTCAATTGTTTCGCTTCCTGTACTTTCTTTATCCTCTTTTCCTTACTTTATTTTCATGTCTATTTTTCCCACAGCTTTCTAAATTACTTTCCTTTCACCTTTAATGCATCAAAAACAAAACTGCCCTGTATTAATCACCACGGAGATCCTTCCCTGCCTTCCATTATAATGTCTGACACTCAATTTCTCGAGAGCACCACTTTGCGGCTGCTCGGTCTCAGGTTGACTTCTGACCTGTGATGGGACAAATACATTCAAGTCAATTGCATCGTCCACCGTAAGGAAAGTTGGCTCCCTGTGCGTCGCCAGGAAATTTTTCTCCCCGGAATCGACCCTTCAGATCTAAAAATCAACCATTCGGCTTTGCATGGAGTATTGCTGCCATATATGGTCAGGAGCCCCTTCTGTTTGCCTCGGGGATCTTGATAAGCTCCAAAGGCGGATATGCAATATTATTGGCCCTGTTCTGTCATCTCGTCTACAGTCGCTCTCTCACAGACACGCCGTCGCCTCTCTCTGTCTTTCTTACAAATAGTTTCATGGTAATTGCTCCGAGGAGCTGCATTCGCTGGTTCGCAGACTTAATGACAAGTGCCCTACGAGGCTGGCATCCCGCTCTCAACCTTTCACTGTCGAAACTACTAAATGTAGCCGTCTCTTCTACTCCAATAGCTTCATGTCTGACACCTCTCGCCTGTGGAACTCCCTTCCCTATTCCAGTTTCCCTGAGAGCTATAATCTCCAACTATTCAAATATAATGTCAATCAACGTCTTCAGATGCCTTGATCTATCCACTATCCTTCTCCTCATCCTTTCCTCTATCACTCCTATCTGATTTTTTCCAAATCTTCTGTAACCCCTTGCGTCCTAGTGGCTTCCCGCCTTGCTTGGGGTGAAACGCTTAAATAAAAAAAGAAAAGAAAAAAAATAACCTTATTTTATTCTCTTCTGTCTTTATCTTTTTCCTTCTTTCTTTATTGTTTTATATTCGTTGCTTTCAATTGTCACTCTTCGTATTCTTTCTTTTTTCCCTTTTTTTCTTAATTTTAAAAATCGTTATTGTTAGTGGAAAGTTTTTATTGCTTAATAAAATATCCTGTTTAAAGAAGCAACATTTCGTTGAGGTTTCCTAGTGCGCGTTGCGTTAATCAGTATTTTTAACTGCATTGCAAGACTTTTGGTATATTTGCACGTCCGTGTAGTGAAGATAATATGTCAAAGTCCAGTTTATAACGCCAATGAAATAGCTTCGATCTCTAACTTCATATGTGTGTGCTATCGCTATATTCCTTTCAGTTTCGTGGGTATGACGATAAACTACATCCCCGTCCTGGGTATAAAAATAAACTACATCCGCGTCCTGGGTGAGACGATAAACTACATCCAACAGCGAGGTCTCTGATAATAGGTTTTTGAAAAAATAATGTTGCCAGCTGTATGTTTTTGAAAGAAAGAAAAAAAATAATAATATTACCAACTATACGTTTTTGAAAGTATAATATTAACAGCTATTCATTTTGGAAAAAAATAATATTACCAGCTATAAATTTTCGACAAAATAATATTACCAGCTATAAGTTTTTTAAAAAAAAATAATATTACCAGTTATACGTTTTTGAAAAAATAATATTAACAGAAAGGATTTTTGACAAAACAAAAATATTACCAGGAAAAAATGTCGGCATTAAATGAACCATTGAGGTTGATATGCCGTAAAACAAAACAAACAAACAAACATATTCCTTTCATCTATCATGAAGATGAGTTCCTTTTATTTCGGATGCTAGAAAGTAATATTCTCCTCAAAGTTTTTCATCTGCTTTTTATTCTTTCTTGTTCTTTTCTTTGTTTCTACTCGAACAATCTAGGGTCATTCTTCAAGTTTTGACCAGCATTTTTCAACAAAAGCAAATGCAATAATGGTTGGCCCAGTTGTCTAGGCAACAAAATAATATAATGAAGCTGTTAACCTTCTACATTACGAAAAACAAAACGATTGGAAGAAATAAGACAGGGATTTTAGAAAAAGCTGGAATACTTATAATCTTTGAAAATTTTAATTTGTTCAAAATCCGTTGTCATAAAAAGCCTTTTTGAATGTTAAACGAGATTAACTGTAAGTGTTCGGTTAGTGAATGCCGGATATTTCCTATAAGTAAAAGGCTAATTTTACAATTACTGAGTAATATACATACATACATATATATATTAAGTTGGTGCAAAAATAATGCCGTTTTCTCACATATGTTAATATGTGAGAAAACGGCATTATTTTTGAACCAACCTAATATATATATTTGTGTGTGTGTGTGTGTTTGTGTGTCTCTGCGTGTGTGTGTGTCTGTGTATGTGTCTGTGTGTGTGTATTTATAAAGAGAGAGAGAGAGTAAGAGATAGAGGTTGGTATTAGAGATATTCAGACAGCAGTTTTAGACTATTGTTCTTTTTGATGGCGTCTTTTTAATCTAAATATTAAAGAATCCAAATCAATTTCGCAATTCCATTGAATATATATATAGAGATAGAGGAATAAAAAAAGAGAGAGGAAAAAAAGAGGTGGATAAAAAACATAGAGAGGGGAAAGAAAGAGAGTAGGACAATAAATAAATAAAGAAAGAAAGAAAGAAAGAAAGAAAGAGAAAGAGAGCATAGAACAAAACGAGAAGAAACAGAGGAAACATTAGGTTTCATTTAATTACTTTAATTTCTTAACGTAGTCAGCTAATCGTGAACCGCTTACATAATAGGCCAAAAAAATGACCATACACCCGTGACCATGTGTAATGCAGCCATAGAAGAAGTGGTGTTTCTCGGGAAGCTGGCCAAAACCTATCCGGGAAGTTACTGAATTCAGAGTTTGTCTTTCTTCTAGTCCGGTTGCTATCCAAGGATATAGGGTAGAAGAAGATCCATAGCTTTCACAACGGTATTATCACATGATGTGTAATGTAATTGATGCTACTGGGATTTCCCTCTGATTCCATAATACGAGCCGCTCTCCATTACTCCAGCGTTCGTCCCGTCATACACCTTTATCCAGTTAATTACAATGTAAATAAAATCTTCCCGCTTTTGAATCCATTTCTAGGTCAGCTGCTAAAGAAAAATTGTTTCCCTATGCTAGATAATGTTTTTCTCCAGAATCTATCTTACGTATATATAAGTCTACTATTCGCCATTCTTCGAATATTGCTGACACATCTTGTTCAGTTCTCCTCAAATATATGTTGAGAGATTTTGATAAAACGCAAAGGAAGAAACATCGATATGGCGTCTTGGTTTCACTCACATTCCCACCGCTGTAAAGTTACTTCTCTGGGCTTTTTCTATAAATACTTCCATGGTAATTGTTTCGATGAACTCTTCCTTTTGAATTTAAACGACGTACTAGATTGCCATCAAGTTCTGATTAATTTACTGTTAAGATGGCTAGATGTAACCGTAAGTTGTCTGCTAAAACTTTCATTTCTCTTACTTCTCATTCATGGAACATTTTTCTGGCTTCATATTTTCTAGCTAACTTTGATCTACAGAAATTTAAATCCAAAGTCAATTGTTGTTTACTGCCATCTTGATTACCGCTTCTGTTTTAAATCTTTTACACCCAGTAACGCTTTGTGTTTTGGTTGTTTTACTGCCTTGCTTGGGGTGGATTTTATTTAAAAAAAGAAATATATTTTACGCACAGTGTTAACTATGTGCAAAACTGCAATTAACTACTCAAAACCACCAGTGTCCATGAATAAAGCATTTTATTTCAAGAATCAAAACTTTCACACAGGATCTGACACTAAAATTGTCATTATATGGTAAGCAGTTATATTAGATACCTTTGTTTGTGTTAAAAATGGGATTATGATTAAAGAGTCATGACACTTCTATGTCTTTTCTCTTTGTATTCTACTAAGTGAAATATATTTTCGAATTAGTCATACTCAACTAATTAATGAAATGGAATAAATTATATCTTACGAAAACTCCGTTACTAATTATAGGTTTATAAACATCAGATATCAGTTAGAAGTTTATGAAAAATCAATTATTATATATCTGACACAGGATGAATAGCATAGGTTACCTTTAGGTTTAAAAAGACAGTAATCTTGTTATCGATTTCTACCCCAATAATTAGGTTGGAATTAATCGGTTAAGAAAACGCTTTGTACTAAGTAAATTAATGCATTCTGTTGTAGGCAATCATTACTTTTATCTGCCATAATAACATCATAAGATACACAGATGAAAGCGTACTGATAGCAGACACCGAAAATAAACTACAAACAATTCTACAGAAGGTAGCGAGGGAGAGCAAGAAGAAAGGACTAAGTATAAACAACAAGAAGACAGAGTGCATGGTCATCAGTAAAAGGATGGCACCGAAACATGATTTGCAGGTCGGAGACGTTAAAATCAAGCATGTGCAGAAGTTTAAATATCTGGGAAGTGTTTTGACGGTGGCCGATAGGTGCGTGGTGAAATACGAACATGGAATGGTATGGCCAAGAATTCATTCCAAAAGTTGGACAGAGAAGTGCTAGACAGGAGGATTTCTTTGGTTACAAAGAAAAGAGTACTTAACTGCTACGTAACATTTCCTCCTTTACGACAGAGAATGTTGGACGGTCTCCTGAAAGATGAAGAAGTGACTCGAGGCAGCGGAGATGTTTTTCTACAGAAGGATATTAAGGATATCCTGGAGCGAGCGTGTGAGCATCGATGAGGTCTTGGAGAGGATTCAAACAAGGAAGGAGCTTATACTTAACACAAGGAAGAGGCAGATGGAATTTCTGGGACACGTAATGACAAAGAAGGTCTCGGAGAATCTAATAATCACAGGTCGAATAGAGGAAAAAAGAGACAAGGGAAAGCAAAGCGTGACATACCTGGCCGTCGTAAGCAAGTGAATGACAGAACATGGCCTGATGGAAGTAGCAAAGCGACAAAATTTATTGAGAGCTTGAAGAAATAAGGGAAAGTGGAGTGTTGTGATCACCTATGTCCAGAAGGGACACGGCAAATAAAACGATGAATATTGTAATGATCTTTCGACAGGCAGAGAAGAATTCATGCAAAGTAGCTAATGAATATCAGTATGGAATAAGCATATTATACAAATAATATTTATCCAGATTAGCGCTACATTCAGTTCTTGAGAGTTTCGTGAACGAAGGGGGATTTTCTCCGATATAAAAACGATTTTCCTAGAAACAATAATAGATTTTCATCTGCCTGTCACAGCACTTTGAACAGTGAAACAACGTTTGTCAGGATTATCTTACCTTTCATAAGTTCTTTTACATAAGTGATTATTTGTCCAGGCATGTGATAGGTTTTGATATTTTTATTCATTATATAACACTTATCAGCAGAATAATATATTGTCACAGATTTCTGTTATTCATAATAACACGCAAAGAAATGATATCAGAAGAATTTATTCATTCATTTCAATTTTTGTAAATTCATTCACAATATGTCTTGCAAAATAAGAATGAACTCCTCGCAAATTGCTGAAATTCGAAAGTGAGTCGGTCAGTTATATTTTTCAGTCATTCAGAGATGACAAGACTTAGTTTAGACCATCAGTGAACTCAGATTATTTTTAATTAATGAAAGCATTGAATGATGCCTATGAATATATAAGGAACCATTTTCACAGGACTTTCAGACGATGTATTTAGTTAGGAACAGTTGGATCACGAGTCTACAAGTAAAAAGGAAAAAACACCTGGAAAAAGAAGAGTGATGGTACAAATGTGCTTAAAGGATATGATATTAAATTTGAAAGAATTTTTATGCTCGTATAATTAGACTATATAATGAAATGCAAAAATAAAGTGAAAGGTTGCAATGAAAGAAACATCCAATGTTATGGAAAGTCAGAAAGGTAACTGGTGATATTTCGTATGAAAATGATCAAAATATTTTTCAACACTTAAATATATCAAATCCTTAACGTTCTAAAATAAAGAGGCCTAGTCTGACACAATATCATTGGTATAAGTGATGTCGTGAATGTTGTAGTCACTATAATATTAATCATGCGAAAATTACCTTCCTGATGGCCGTGGTACTTAAACTTATTTTTCTCTACACCATATTTTCGGAATGAAAATTTGCTCGAGACCCGCCAAATTTTATGTGATAAAAATGGCATTAAAAAAAACACAGAGAAAGGGTTAAAGAGAGATAACACGGGATTCGAAGTCACAACATTATCAATGATAACTCTCTCGTCCAATTTGCGAACACTAGTAATTATATTCTCAATGCTGTTTCTTAATCTTTGGTTGTCTTTCAATCATTCAGCCTTACCTGCTATCTTCTTCCGACGAAACTATGAGACGCGCCGCACAGTTTGGGAACCATTGTACTAAGAAACAAGAAAGTAACTTTATACAACAAGTATACTGGAATGCTATGTCATATCTTTCTTTATGTCAGTAACTATTTATAGATGAGGAAGTCTCTCAAAGCAACAGAAACGTGTGTCTATAGAAGTATACTCTGAATATGCGAGCAGCGAAGATGTTTGAAGAACATTCCATTTGGAAATAAACATATACTTATAATCAGAAAGAAGCTGCTTATAGTATAAAAAAGAACATTTAATACATATTCCAATTCTTTTCCCCACAGGACGTATGCGATGATGGCTCTCCACAACCTTCTATTCCTGGTAGCTCTCAATATTTTTCCCCTTTGCTTCTTCCAGCAGGCTATGTTCTGTCATCCAGCTTAAGCCCACCAGGTATGTCATGCGTTGCTTTCTCTTGTCTATCTTTTCCACTATTCGAGCTGTGTGTATCAGATTCTCCAAGCCCCACTTTCTCATTAAGCACCCGAGAAATTTCAGCAGCATCTTCCTGATGTTAAGTATAAGCTTCCACCTTTTTTGCATCTTCTCCAAAACATCATCGTTGCTAACACGCTCGGTCTATGATATCCTTAGCATCCTTCTATAGAACGATACCTCCGTTGCCTCGAGTCTCTTCTTAATCTTTCAGGAGACCGTCCTACATTCGATGCCGTAATGGAGGGCAGATGTTACATAGTATCTCAGTACTCTTTGCTTTGTTACCTAAAGAATCCTCCTGTCTCGTACTACTCTGCGTAGCATTGGAATTCGTCTTTGGTCATCCCAGTATGTCTTCGGATCGCAGAGTCGCACTTACCGTCCTCTGTCAAAACACTCCCCTGATATTCAAATTCCCACACTGCGTGATTTCAGTGTCCCCGACCTGTAAATCGCATTTCGGGGTCATCTTTTTACTGATGGTCATGCATTCTGTGTTCTATACTTTATGCTTAGTCTTTTCTTCTCGTTCGTCTTTGCTACATTCTGTGGGAGATTATGCAATTTCTTGACTGCTATCAGTACTGCTATCAGTACTGCTATCAGTACTGTGGCATTTGCGTATCTTATGTTGTAAAGAGTGTGGCTGCCACTGATTAATCCCGGTAGGATTTTCAAATCTCTCAGAATTGCCCCGTTGTATAGGTTGAATAAGTCAGGCGAGAAGACACATCCTTGCCTTACGTCTCCTATTTGTGTATAGCTGTCAAACTCATTATCAATGCGCATGTATACCGTTTGCTGCCAGTATAGTTTCCCGTGTCATTAACAGTCATAAATATTAATGTAGTTCGTTGTGTTTAAGGGCAAATGTTATAATGAAAATGTTGAACATTTAACTCATTTTCTAATTCACTAAAGCATATGTTTAACATACGAGAGCATTATCAACTATTCCATTTTTTAATTTCTTTCATTTAATAAGACCAAACAAATCCATTTATTTTTTCCTAATTGTCTATACTCTATGGGGTTTTGACTGGCTATGGCACATAGAAAGCAGGAATCGTCATTAATTCTGTTGAATTCGCAACGTGCACACCACTACCAAAATTTTGTACGATATTAAGGTGAATGGTCGTTAATATGGTAGGTGTTTTATTTATTTTCGAATTCTATAAGTTAAATTAATCTGGTTAGAAAACACTACGTTTTTTAGAATTCATCCATAAAACACAGCGTAACTAATTATTCGCTAATTTTGTATGGTATATATATATATATATATATATATATATATATATATACATTGCTGATACCCCATGGAGAATAGACTGATAGATCCGCCTCAGAGTGCGGAATCGGAGAGCCGCTATGGGTAAATATCAGGACACCGTTCTATAGACTTAGATGGCAACTGAACTAGGAGAAGCACAACTGTGAATTCATAACCTGTCGTGTGTCATTTGGGGACCCAGTAGAACGTAGTGCACCAGGCCTCTGTATTCGGCCCTTCAAAAAGTGTGTTTGTTTCGGCACAGCGCCCTCAACAATATAATCAAAATTGTATGTGCTGTTGTCTCGCTGTCGGTTTCTAGGAATTGAGCTGCTTGACACTCATACGTCTAATACGACGAGAGCGGTCCAGTACACACACACACACACATATATATATATATATATATATATATATATATATATATATATATATATATATATATACACACACATATATATATATATTTTGCATTACGAGTTACATGGTTTATCCATTCACCAAGTACAAATATTATGAACTGTATAATATGATTTCTTTTCAATTCTGGGTTTCATGGAATCAACACTATCATTCTATAAGGATTCAATGTTCAACATTATTGTAAATATATTATAGTTTTGGGGTATGAAGATATTATAATATTACGGTGTGAATATATTATAGCAATGGGGTATAAATTCAAATTTTAGAGCGTTGATATATAGACATCGAGAAATAAAATAAGGTATTTAGTAATTTTAATAAAGATATGGATCCCTTAATATACATTGGGTCAATGAATGATATTATTGTAATACGAACTGAAAGAAACGGGAAGCTAACAAATAAAATGCATGTGTAAAAAAGTATAAGGAAATGACAAACAAAAAAACCTAAAAATGAACAGATTATAACCTTTTGTACCTGATGAATGGGTAGACCATGAAACATCTGAGTCGTACTGTAAACTTAGCTATATGTTTACTTGGTAATATATGTTTATAAGTTTATAGCTCTGTTTAACTACACTGAGCACAGTTTTGTCGCCATGATTCATTAAATAAATAGTTATTTACTCACATTTATGTTTACTTAAACGTTTACATACATTATTGACTAGCAGTAGAGCCCGGCGTTACCCGGGGATGTAACAGTAAGAGATAGATCAAGTATCGGCCATCATAAAGACAGAAAAATAAAACTGATAGAGATTATTGTTTAAGTTTGACGGACACGCATGTCTTAATTATTTTTTTTTTTACGAATTGGACAAACACACTCTCAAACAAAATCATGGTTTTCAATCGTTATGAATCTACCGATTGAATAGAATTTTATTATAAACAATTGTTTGTAAATTGAATTTTTAAAGCATTCTGAATATAAAAATAAAGAAAAAGTGTGCAAGACAATAAGAAACACTACCAGTTTTAGGAATGTAGGAAATCCGATACCATATATAAACGAACAAACGCAGACACACACAAGCAACTTGGGTTTTATAATAAGTATAACTCGATATGTGTTGTCCCCCTTTCATTCTCGTGATGGCTCTTAATCGTGTTTTCAAATTGATTTCGTGTAAAAACAATTGTGTTTTTTTTCCAATTCTTGGCGCTGTTAGAACCACCGCAAGGTAATCTTACGTGGTCCTGTGAAGTTTTGTTGAAATCGGTTGAAAAATGTAGGAAATCCGATCCAATATTTAAATGTAAAGACACAGACACAGAATCTGCGTTTTATAATAAGTAAGATTATATTTCTTCATTTGGCGCATTTCCACATCTGTCTCTTTCTCTCTGTATCTGTGTGTGTGGGTATATATATATATATATATATATATATATATATATATATATATATATATATATATACACACACACACGTATATATATATATATATATATATATATATATATATATATCAGCCTTGTAAGGTTGTCACAGTTGAATCAAATCAGGAAAACAGTAATATAACAAAGGGGTGAATACACGGCTGAAAAAAAAAGAAGAAAAGAATAGAAAAAAAAGAAACATGTAGAGCTTTTAACCTTAAAATTCAAGAGATCATTTGGATCCGCTTTCAACCTTACAGTATCCTCAGCAGAAACCAAGATAGCGGATTCAAATTACTTCCTGATTTAGTAATATCTATGTCTCAAGGAATTAATAAATAATAATACTAATACTACTAATACTACTAATACTACTAATAATACTACTATTACTACTAATATATATATATAGATCACATTTAATCAAATTTATCATAGTGAAGAAAATTATTTTCAATGTACTGTATGAAATACAGTGTTTGGTTTTAAAGTTTTGATCACTAATATTCGTCGTTGCGTTTTGTGTATATATATATATATATATATATATATATATATATATATATATATATATATATATATATATAGTTGGCTAATACAATTTGGGAAACACTGCCTCTGGTTTGACTCATTAATTAATTAAAGCGATTGATTTCTTATTTCATAAATGGTTTCCTTAAAACTCTTAACAGAGCATCCAGAAAGAAAGGTTAGTTAACAAAACAAAAGAAATGTTTCAGAAAAGATTTTACAAGTCGAGAAACACGTTAGTTGAAACGGAATTATTTTTTTAAAATTGTTTGTAATCTTCCGAGGTAAGGTAGTTAAAATTTTGCTGATTCTTATTAACACTTACTTCTTCTCTATGCATTTCACACCTGATCTTTCGTGTAAACGCTCGAATGGAAGGATATCGGCGTGCAATGAAATTAAGTGGGAATATGCTTAGCCTTGACAGGTGATAATTACCAAGATATATCTTCGGATAGAAAACCTTAAAAATATCCAAATGAAAAATGACATTTAATCTTTTTTTTAAAATGTCATAGAAAATGAACAGAGGCGTTTAAGTATAAATAATATAGGGATTATATTCAGTTAATTCTCCACAGGGATTAACAGAAATGTTTCAATGAGCGGTTGTATTATTAGGTTGGTGCAAAAATAATGACGTTAAAATGTCGTTTTTGACGTTAAAAAATAAGTCAAAAAACGACATTATTATGTCATTATTTTTGCACCAACCTAATATATAAGAATATTTAATCTCTCTAAGTATATATATATATATATATATATATATATATATATATATATATATATATATATATATATATATATATACATTGCGTGCCAAATTATTATATTATGATAATAATTTAGCACGTAGTGTATATATATATATATATATATATATATATATATATAATTATTTATTTAAAAATATGATTCCATTGCGATGGAATCATATTTTTAAATAAATAATTATAAATCTTTAAATAAATAATTATATTTAGGCTCTACTTTTGTATCGAGCACAGTTTTTTTTTTTTTTTTTTTTAAATAACACATATACTAAAGAAGTTTGGATTATTTACCTAACGTGGTTTTTCCTATTGTCTATATATTTTCGCACGCGCACACACACATATATATATGTATGTGTGTGTGTGTCTGTTCATTTAGGCAGCAATCGCTCTTTTATACATGTTCCATTAAAGACGACAAACCACGTAATGCGATGAATTTAATTTGTTTTGTGTTCGAACAAGTGTTTTCTTTTCAGGACAGAATATGTGTAGAAAATGTGCAAATGACAAGATTTCAAGAACAAGGACACATGGCACAGTGGATAACGGAGTTGGTTAAAATCCAGTGACAGACCCAATATGTGTGAGTTCAATACCCGGTTAAGGCAGTGGAGAACTTGGAGAGTGGAATTAACTGGAGATAACTGATAACTGACGTCCATTAATCATGGCATGTGAAACTAGAACAGTCTACGCCACTGAGCGAATTAAAGGGTTCAGTTTGACATTTCAACCACCTGAAGAAGGCTGGAGCGTACAACAGCCGAAACTTTGTAATAAATATGGCGACGAAGATGAAGACACTAGTCCGAATAATTTAAATAGTGTACATAATACGTCATTTCACAGTTTTCCTCGGGGTTCTTGACAAGATCCAGAGACGGATATGCAATATAATTGGCCCTGATCTGGCATCTGGTCTGCAGTCGCTCTCTCGTACTGTCGCCTCTGTCTGTCTTTTGTACAAATACTTCCATGGTAATTGCTCCGATGACCTGCTTTCGGTGGTTCCCAGATTTCGCGAATTGAAGCGTCTTACGAAGCTGGCATCCCGCTCTCACCCTTTCACTGTTGAAACTGTTAAATGTTGCCTCCTCTTCTACTCCAATAGCTTCATATCTCGCACCTGTCGCCTGTAGAATCCCCTTCCTTATTCCTGTTTCCCTGATAGCTATAATCTCCAACTACTCAAATGTAATGTCAATCGACATCTCCAGTTGCCTTGATCTATCCACTATTTTTCTCCCCATGCTTTCTTCCTGCTCCCGCTCCAAATTCTCTATAACTCCTTGCGTGCTAGTAGCTTCCCGCCTTGCTAGGGGTTAAATGCTTAAAAAGAATGATACTCGATGAAATTTTGATGTTTGTGTGTGACTCTCTGGACATATAAATATATGTTTTCCGCTAGGTATATAAATAGCGGTGCAAGCCTACTGACTGCGGTGATTATCAAGTGAATATAGAGTGACTATTGAGTGGAACTATCCAGTCGAATTTGTGTGAATTATTGTGTGTCGATGATTTCAGTTTTGAGTTAGGATTTACCGGACTTTAAGCCGAGCCGCGTTACTAACAAGGTATTCACTGAAATGGCTAATTATTTTTGGTTGACTTTTACTTCTTGTTCTTCATAAGTTTTTACTTGCGGTTGTAAATAAATACTGCTTCATCTTAAAATTGAAGTATTGAGTTATACTTTATCATTAACGGCCACCGTACGTCACAAAACAGTGTCTGTGAATCACCAACTACACATTGTAATACATATTATTTTTTTTACTGACGATGAATTAAGAGAAGAATGAAAAATAAAATCCATTTATTGTTTAAAAAATTGCATTTAGTGAATTAAATTTTAAATCCATTATTGATTAGATAACACTCTTAATTCTTAAACTTAAATCTATATTTTACCAACCACAGCACCAATAATAAACCAACCTAATTACAGAAACCAGCAATACAAATGTCGAAGGATCTATATATATGTTTTATAGATTAGGTAAAATCTTTTGATAATGTAGATCACGAAGAACTGTTGAAGCTGCTCGTTAAATTTGACATATTTGGGAGGGATATTAAAATAATCTAGAATCTATTCTGGAAACTAACTGCCTACTTATGAATAGAAAATATAAATAAACAAAAATAGAAAAGGGTGTAAGTCAAGGATGGGTCTTCTCACTAGATTTATTCAATCTATAAAATGATTCTGTGAGAATTAGGAGTCCTACCAGGATTTATTATTGATGGTCACTATCTCAACAACATAAGATACGCATCTAGGAGAGTGTTGATAGCAGGCACGGAAAGAAAACAACTAGAAGTAGCGTAGAAAGACGAGAAAAAAGGACAAAACATCAATTTCAAGAAAACAGAATGCATTGTTTTCAGAAAAATAAATATCCAGTGACATTCTGGACATATGGTAATATGTTTTCCGTCTATAAATATCAGTGCCAGGCTACTAACTGCAGTGATTATTGAGTGAATATCGAATTACTATCGAGTAGAGCTATCCAGTTGAATTTGTTTAAATTATGGTGGGTCGATCATTTGGGTTTACATTTAGGATTTACCGGACGTTAAACCGAGCCACAATATTAAAAACTATATTCACTGAAATGGGTAATTATCTTTGATTGATTTTTCCTTCTTTGTTCTTGCTAAATATTTATTTCCGATGGTCTTTAAAAACTGTTTTATCTTAACCTAGAAATCTTGATTTATACTTGATTATTAATGGCCAGAAGTATGATTGTTGCGAAGATGTCGCTAAGATGCTCCATGCCACATTTTTGGAGGTGATTGTGTTTCTCTTTTCTTTCTGATAAACAGTGAATTTCTCTCTCTCTTTCTCTCTCTCTCTCTCTCTCTCTCTCTCTATATATATATATATATATATATATATATATATATATATGTATATATATATATATATATATATATATATATATGTATGTATATATATATATATATATATATATATATATATTTATATATATATATGTACCTATGGAAATAGTGCTACAAATTTATAAGCCTTATCCAAAGCCTTAAAATTTAACAAAGAAAATATCAGATTATTTATACGTTTTTTGTTTTGACATATACTCGATCTCTGATATTGAGCAATTACAACCTAAAGCATGTCATATCTTAAAACTATTTTATTATCAAATATATATATATATATATATATATATATATATATATATATATATATATATATATATAAAAGAAAGAGGCTTTAGTGGTTCCAACGAGAGAAAAGTATGTATATTAAAAAGAAGAGAAGAGAGGTGCCGTAAACGTTTTTGGTTGTAATGTGGATTTATTTAGAAAAAATATCATGCTTTGTTTTACATAATTTTACTACACGTGTTTCTGGTCATGTGACCGTCTTCAGGTAAAAGCGGAGATTTCCACATATTATTAAAAATAATTATTTTTTTCCTTTGTTTTTCAATGTTAAATATTCTCGATATGAAACATTTTCTGTGTTAGTAATCCGAATTTCTTTTTTGAATTGGCAATGAAGAGTTATATATATATATTTTTATATATATATATATATATATAATTATTTATTCGTTAATTATAACATAAATATGTCATAAAATCACTACAAATATAGCCATTTTTGTTTCATCACCTTTGGTGTCTTATCAAGTGATGGTATTTAATGTGGAATAAAAGCTTTTATTCTACATTCAACACCATCACTTGATAAAACATGAGAAGTGTTGACACGAAATGGCTATTTTTGTAGCGATTTTATGACATATTTATGCAAAATGTTTGAATAAATGATTATATTTGCTGTACTCTGTATAGAACAATCTTTTAAGAATAGTATTTTTTGTTATTGGAATTTATTCCGTATACACCAGTCCTATACTCGAGCACATATATCTATCTATATCTGTATGTCTTTCTCTCTCTCCATCTCCCTCTCTCTCTCTCTCTCTCTCTCTCTCTCTCTCTCTCTCTCTCTATATATATATATATATATATATATATATATATATATATATATATATATATATATATATGCAGAAGTATGATTGTGGTGAAGATGTTCCATGCCACGTGTTTTGGGGTGATTGTGTTTCTCTTTCCTTTCTGATCAATAGTGTATTTCTTTTAATTTCTTTTAATATTTAATATAATTCTTCATCATTTCAAATCTATAGAATGAATCGACTGGAATATTTTTCAATAACAAAAGCAGTTAGAATTAATTTCCTTCTCTCTGCATAATTATGAGTCGGATTCACACTTATTCCCGATGAAATTTGAAATCATTTGTTATTGAAAATGTCTTTGCTAAATTAATAAAGTTTCTGACTGAAATGATAATGTTGCATTTAAAAGTTTTCAAATTTGTCAAAATAACCTTTTGCATCATTCATTTTCCAAATTTTCTGCTACTCATAAGTGATTTAACGGAAGTTAACACCTCAGTTTTTTTTTTAATCTTAATTGAATTTCTATTAAATTTACAGCAATAATTTTACCTTCAGGCTTTTAAATTGCCCAATTAAATACATTTGTCACATTTAATCCAAATGATTAACTATTTATCGAAATTGCCTTCTCCCATTAATGTCATATATGTATAAGATGTTTCGTCAGCGATTAGCGCTTGTGAAAAAATATAAATATATTTTTCTACTATTCAGAGTAATATTATTAGAAATCAAAATTCAGGAAAAGGCTTTTAAAATTGACCAGAGCAAAATATTTACTTCGGGCAACAAAATACCAACTAGTTAAAATAGAATTGCACGGTTTTTTCAATTCACTAAAGCAGATATTAAACATACGAGAGCATTATCACCTATTCTATTTTCACTTTCTTTCATTTAACAAAACCCGGGTCACTTATTTGTTTACTCTCTATTTTTTATGAGGTTTTGGCTGGCTATGACAGATTGAATGAAGGAATCGTCAGCATTTCTGTAGATTTTCTTTTCTTTTGAATCTGCAACGTGCACAACTCTACCAACACATCGTACGTTATTAAGGTGAATGGTCGTTAATATGGTAGGTGTTTTTGTTCTTTTCGCATTTTATAGAATGCGAAAAAAACAAAAACACCTACAATATTAAATTAAAATCTGGTGAGAAAACTCACTACATTCTTTAGAAATCATACATAAATGACAGCGTATATAATTATTCGCAAATTTTGTATGTTATATATATGCAATGTTATATATATATATATATATATATATATATATATATATATATATATATATATATGTATATATATGTGTGTGTATGTGTGTGTGTGTGTATGTGTGTGTGTATTACAATCACTAAAACATCACTTAATTTATTTTACCCAGTGAATTGTATCACATTGTGTCACACATAGCTTGTCTGAAGTTTCAGCTAACGTGATCAATACTGATGAGAGGACTTAAACTCAAAATTTAAAAAAAAAACAATAACAATTTTGCTCTTGTATATAAATACTTGTTTTAAAATAAAATCCTTGAATTTGCCTGGATAAAGTCGCACAGAGGATGAAGAGTGTAGGCTAAGATAAGTTTTACTTTTGTCATTATTCGCGCCATTATTGATACATGTATGATTTTATATACTTATTTCTACGCACACACGCATTCACACACACACAGACACAGGCACACCAAACCACGCACTCGCATACACACACACACACACACACACACACATATATATATATATATATATATATATAGATAGATAGATAGATAAATTCCCAGATCAATTCTGTGGACAAGACAGATTGGTATAAATAAAATGACAATTGGAAAAAAGATCTTAGATTTTACCTGTCTTGTTCACAGAATTGATCTGGGAATTTATCTATATTGTTGACATGGAAAAAAAAATCTCTTACTATAAAGGTAATTCACATTAACCAGAAAAAAAAGGCTTAGATAGAAGCGTCTATCTTTTTAAATTTGGATTTTTTAATGTAACTATAAAAAACATTTCGATTTTAATTTTGCCTTGAAAAAGTCGGAAGACGAAACGCGTCGGCAAAATCTAAGATCTTTTTTCCAATTGTAATTTTACACACACACACACACACACACACACACACACACACATATATATATATATATATATATATATATATATATATATATATATATATATATACGTATGTATGTATGTAGATTGCGTTTAAAATTGGCCAAAACTAAAGAACTTTTGGCCAATCTCTTAGCACGGTTAAATTCATCCAGTCGAGGCCCGAGTGATATAAATCCATCAGAACAGGTACCATGAAAATATTTCTAGAAAAGATAAAATAAGTCCTGTGACTGATGTCGGGATACGAAGTTAAGATCGATTAGATTACAGACCCCACTTTGTAATCTGTCATAGTCAGCGGCATGAGAATATTCAGCTTTCCCAATTGATTAAGTAAATATTTCAGTTTCAAATTACCAGAAGGTTCCACAAATTGACATACACCTGAAGAACATAGAAAGACTCGAGGGATTAAACACTTAGCTGTAACAACAAAGGCACAAATATACACACTTCAGCAAAATAAATAATTTTCTTTACTTGTTTATCAAATTACGATAAAACTGTTTACTCTACTATATTTTCTTGATAGATAGATTTACCCTCATTCCTGTAGCACTACATCCGCGTCCTGCGTAAGACGATAAACTACGTCAAAAAGCAAGGCCTCTGATCAGTATATTTCGAGGAGCGTGGAACCGCCTCTTAATTGCTGGTGTTCCCAGATTTACACTGTCCTGATGTGGTAACAGCTGTCAGTTTCTCAGCTTTGGGCAAACTGATGTCAAAACTCTATGAAAGTGTAATAATTGGTTTTAATATCAGCAATATATTTTTGAAGGAATCATTATTTCAAGGAAAAAATATGAGGACAATAATAATACCAGCAATACCTTTTTGGAAAAAAAATATTACCAGCAATAAAAATATTGTCTGCATTAAATAATCCATTCATGTTGATATGTCGTAAAACAAAATAAACCAAACCAAACCAACGAAATCTGTAGCATCATCAAGCCCTAAAGGATGTTATGTATCGCAGAAAACTGTCTACATTGGCGTCCCTTAGTCAAAAAATTGTAAATGCGTCTGCAGCAATTCCACTTGGCACTTTGGTCAACGTTTCCCAGGAGCAGTTTGCCGAACTAATAAATACCTGGAAGCCATTTTTAACATCTCTTGTGATAGTAGATTCCAAAGGAAAATGTATTCATCTTGCGATGATTATAGTATATATATATATATATATATATATATTATTATAATATCTATAGATTTTTTTTCCTTTCCTGACATTTGTATATATATTTTTGGTAGACTCATAGATATCATAGATCTTTCTACCCTGTTATATATTGGACTGAAAAAGTAGTTTAGAGCAAAATTGCCGGACCTCAACACTACTTTTTTATGGGGATGTTTTTCATTTTTGTGTATCTACTTTTGCCCCCCCCCCTGCATTCTATTAACAAAGATATTATTTAATGTGTAGAAATAACTTTGAAGGACGAAATCTGTTACTTTGAATTTTTTTTCCATTTTATCACCCATTAGTCTGATATATAGAACTTATATTGTTCCATTTGAGTTTTTCGCATACATGAAATGTTTTTGTATGAATCTGTAAATGGAAATTTGGCTCACTGCGATAGTTCGGAAAGTTAAATGTACAAAATTGTCCACGATAATCTGTGTGAGAGAAAATTTCTTTGTGTTTTGTATATTATGAAAAATCTTTAGAATACCTGGAACCTTCCGGAACATAGGGGAAATCGTTCCAGTTGTAATTCTTAGAGTTTTGGCCATTTACAAAATCTGAAATCTTGACATAATCATCGTCATCATCATTCCTATAGCCGAGTATCCCAATGGTGGTGTGGCTGCCTAGCTGATTACCTGACCAGATCATTCCAAATACCCGTTTTGAAGTCCTGAAATGTACTCATTCATAAGTACCGAGTCTTGGGACGGTAGACATGCCATAACACATCCCTCTCCGGGTAAGACTAAAGTCGATGTCCTAAAACATGTAGATTCGACCTGGTCAGGGATAAGTGGCTCTTGATTCCATCATGGAAACGATCCATGCCGACCGTTGAGTTCAATGTAGTGAATCCTCCCTCCAGCGATTGCATGTTAGCACGAAACTGGCTGCACGTATTAATTTGGAATAAAGTCTAACGCATTATTCTTGTCATCAGTAGCGGAAACATTTTAGTTCCTATGAATAAGCTTATAAACAGTTGTCTAAATGTACTTTTTTCCTCCAAAATAAAAATTCAATCTTAAGGGCAGGGGATCATTTATTTTGCACATTGTCGTATAACTTATCTAATGAAAAACGTATATATATATATATATATATATATATATATATATATATATATATATATATATATATATATATATATCGATAGATAGATAGATAGATAGATAGATAGATAGATAGATAATATTAGTGGTAAATATACATATATATGCAAAATCCACAGGTGCATATAAACACATGCATATTTTTTTAATACAAAATTCCGAGAGGGTAGAATCCAGCTAGAACTCAATGTCCGGGACAGAGTAAGGATATAATAAAAAGGCTTAAACAATAATATTCCATGGTCATAATTTATTCCATTGGAATCGTAAATACGATCCAATTCATCAGACCTGATGAATCAGACCTGATGAATTGGATCGTATTTACGATTCCAATGGAATAAATTATGACCATGGAATATTAGTGTTTAAGCTTTTTTATTATTATATATATATATATATATATATATATATATATATATATATACACACTTTCCCAGTGACGTAATTAAGCCTACCTGAGTAACGTATATAAATATTTTCCGAGTAATTATCCTGATAAACTTTTTCTCTTTGTTACATCGATTTTACTATATTAAGCATACTACTAGAATGGGAGCTTACTATTTTACAGTTGAAATGGCTAAGAGTAACCGTAAGTTCTATGCTAACAGCTTCTTCATTCGTACTTCTCGCTTCTTGGACTTTCTTCTAACTCCTTGCTTTTCAGTTAACCTTGATCGTCAAAAAATTAATTAACCTTGGTCTTCTAAAAATGTAAATCCAGTGGCAATCTTCTGTCTTCTTAATTCCTGTTCTTTTATTGTTCACTCTCCTTTATTGTATTGTTTTTCATTCGCTTATATTCTTGCACCAGCATTTGCTTATATTCTTGCACTAGTTAAATTAGTTGTTATAAAACACCATCATCATATTGAAAAAAATATCTTCGATTAAAAGCTTATGTCGATGTAACTCCCCAAAGGATTGTCCCAGGTCCGAGTGCCATGTCCATTCCGGAGTAGGCGATTATAGCTCTTCACAAATTCCTATCTGTTGTAGCACTTGTATAAGGGGCGTTTTTCCAGACAAGGGTATATTAAACCCACTATTATAGGCAAGACCGCTTGATACAAATGGGTATGACATAGGCCAGGCTAAAATGTACCCACGTAGCCCTGAATGGGCGCACACTATTTCACATGTAATTAAATGTATCAGAAGGCCGAAAGTATGGTATACCCAGTGAGAATCGAACTCACTACTGAGTCATAAGTGCTCTAACGACTATTTACAATTACGCATAGTTTAGATGTGGCATAAGGTCGAAAGAATCGATCACTAAGTGAGGATCGAAAACACTATTCAATCGTAATTTAACTATCGAGACAAGTTTTCTAACCATCAAGCGACGTAATATTTTCCCATGCGTGTATTATTGGAAAAAAGCTAAGGACAATCACGGATATTATGGAAAGAGTAGTTTTGATACTAATAGTATAAATTCGTCCTGGTATGAAATACTATACAGAAGGTTATTTTATGCCACGACTTATGAACTATGTTAGATCAACTCATATGTTAACGATTGATATGGATTAGGATAAAATATACCCCGTGCGTAAGTGAATCTACCAGACCTGACAGGAAGAATTCGACTTGCTATGTAATATCTAATCCTGAGACGGTAGCCATTAGATCATAATGTGCATAGAACATTATTTAACAGGATCTATATCATTTGATTTGACAATAGTATATTTGAATATTTAAAAGCAAATGCCAGGAGGAATTGGTGCCTCAAGCTTCATTTGTTTTTTTTTATTTTTCAAAATTCTACTCCATACGTCTGGATGTCTATTTTGATGCTTGATTAAAGAAAAAAAAAAACACCTACCCAATTTATGTGCAAAGCGACCAATCATATTTCAATTTTTATTTTCATTAAATCAAAATTCTCGTATCCGAGTTAAATTCGTTAACCATTCTTAATTTAATATTTTGTGAATATTTATTAAGCTTAGAGCAGTTGGTATTCTCAAGCAGTAACCAATCTAGGCATTGTTCAAAGTTTACGTTGCTTAACTTTGGTGGTCTTACGGCAAACAGTGCCTCAACGTAATGTCGCTGTATCTCAACTACTAATCATTGTAAATAATCTCGGTGGTGTCATGGTGAAATAATGGAAAGCAGATCAGAATGATGAATCAAATTCCAGTTGAGTTCATTCCTTTACGTGGGAAAGGAATAAATACATCACTTCCACCCCAGCTGTGGGTAAAATTGCAAGATAGACAGGTTCCTATAGATTTGCATGGCGACTAGTCTAGAAGAAGGAAAAAAACAGCTTTGAACCAACCAACTTGTAGGTCTTGCCGATTTAAGCAAAGGCTAGGAGATCGGAACTTCAAAAAATATCCACCTAGCATGTTATCTAGAAGAAAAGAACTGACCAGCCTACTGAAGAGACAGAAAATAATGGTTTCCCTGGGATTAGTATAATGGTTCGAACAAAACACAAGACGAGGGCACCCCACGGCGCTGTGGACCTCTCGAGCCACTCCCGCATAGGTGTATCACCAATGGCATTTTAGACGGCGAATCTACAGTACAAGAATACGTATGTTACGAAATGAAAAAGATTTTCAGAATTAGAATGGCGTAATAACATAATTCAACAACATTTATCCCCATAAATATTTTTCATCATCAGTCTTTTTCGTTTTCCTATAAAAGAAAAATGTTAGAATATAAAATGTCAAAGTAAGACAGAAATCTATTAATTTCAAAGCCAAACAAAAATTATTTATATATATATATATATATATATATATATATATATATATATATATATATATATATATAATACCTCCTCCAGCGCAAAAAATAAATCATCACATTCTTCTAGTTTCATCATTACCCCCAGCTGACTAACCAGATATTAATATCCCATCATCAAAGATTTGCTGAAACCATTTCCTCCACAGACCAAAAAAAAAAATGTTCTTCGAGGCAGACGGTTTTCTAACAAGAAAAGTTTTATTCTTTGAGAGAAATGACTAATGATTATCTACACAGCTCGACCAAAGCAGATGATCCCCCTCCCTAAAGAGGAGCAAAGCAGGAATCAGAAAATCAGAAATAAATGCTAATTTATGCCATCATAAAGGTAATTCGTTGAAGAATTGACTACGTCACAAAGCAGTTATAAAATGATTTCAAACCTAAGCCAATTAATTTTATTTGTACATTGGAACATTTCAATTTTCCCTCGTGAGTTGACCGAATTTAAACAACAAAATCAATTAAACTCGAAGGCAAGGGTTTATGTTCAGGTCTGTGAAATCAGTAGTCATATATTTAGTACGACCAGCAGATAAAAATCAAAATTAACTTTCTGAATTTTCAGGTTACTGAAAATAAAGAGCTTGTGACTGTCATCGCACTAAATATTTAAATCTATATCGCTCTTCATTGTTAGTATTATAAATATTTGCTCAAATGCTATTAAGTTTTCGTTAAAGATTATGTGATCGTAGGTCTTTTAAAACCTCCAGAACTTGCCCCAGTAGTGTTATTCAACTATTTTGTTTTTGAAATCTCCAGAACTTACCTCAGTAAAGTTTTTCAAACATTTTGTTTTTAAAATCTCCAGAACTTGCCTCAGTATTGTTATTCAACGATTTTGTTATTAAAACCTCCAGGACTTTTACCTCAGTATTGTTATTCAATGATTTTGTTTTAAAACCTCCAGGACTTGCCTCAGTATTGTTATTCAATTATTTGGTTTTCGTAATATTTATCTAGCGGTTACAGTTTCTATGTGATGTAATTTTAATCAGTGTTTGTACAGGCCACATGGCTTAATTGCTCTTTGGAAATTCAAATCATTATAATTGCCAGTGCAGGGCTTCTTCAACTCACATCAAAAGTGCCCTATCAACGACACGCCATGGCGGTTTTTTGATGTTTTTTTTTATCAGTTCCACGGGACATACATTTTTAATTGTTCCGGTCTGTCATTTCTTTCTTTTCAACCTTTTTTGTCCAACGTCCTTTTTTTTTATTAGATATTTCCTCTGGTTAGCAGCTCCTATATTAAAATTTCACTGGTAAATGGAAAAGTGATAAAGCATCAGTGTCAATATCACAGGATTTTTATTGCCTTATAACAATGCTTATTAAACGAAGTAAGCAGTGGCGGGAACATTCATGAAGCGGTCACATGGTCTTACTACAGATATTAGCCTGCAGATTTTTGTTGAATACACATATCGCCGTTTAATCCAAATGTTTAAAATGTGACTATAATATAATTGTATCTATAAAAAGATTAACACATGCGTATATTAACTGCTCTGACATCAGTCGGGTTTCAAACCAAATGCACCTTCGTAATTCCCCAAATTACATTAGAGTTTGTCATACCGCCAACGACGATTTACTGCCTACACTTGTAATCGTTGATCTGTCAGTTCCTCTGATCTTTGATTGATACTATCACATGAGTTTATCTCAATTTTCTTCCCGCTGAAATAATCAGACAACTCCTCCTCATGCTACTACTACTACTACTACTAATAATAATAATATAATTTTTATAATATTAAAATTATTATTACAATTAATAATAAAAATTTAATAATAATAATAATAATAATAATAAATGATGAAACCATGTTTTATTCTTGCTGCACAGGACCAAGTCTTGCTAAGTAGTAATTACAAAGGACATATGGCAAAAATGTTTTGTTAAACCTAAAATGCAGATTCTGTAATAATTATCCAGAACCAATTAAAATATTATATATGAAACTCGGCATGATAGATTGCTCAATATCTACACGGGAAAATATGCCACATTTACGGGAAGAAAACTGCAAGAAACTGGTATGAACGTCACCCAGACCTGGTGAGAAATATAGGAACTGAGATTCAACAAGCAAAGTTAATCGCTGAAACATAGTTATCAAAGACCACAAGAACAGATTGACATGGCAGTCTCTGCAGATTGTTATATATCATTGAAGATTTTCAAAAACACTATAAAAATATAGGTATGGAAATCTCACATATCAGGTACATGAGGACATCAACAATTACAGTTGTAGTTAGAACCCTTGGTATGAGTGGAAAAGGTTCCAGTAGACCCGCTTGAATTGATTCCTAGAAACCCATGACATTCAGATTTTAATTTTGCACTACGTAGCCACTGATGACAGCGGAGTTTCATACACCAGCTTTTTTGCTACAGGAAGAGTATTGACAATGAATAGGCTTATCTTGTCAACGTTTCTGAAACGGTGATTATTATTATTATTATTATTATTATTATTATTATTATTATATTCTTTGATTTCTGGCGTTTACACATTTCTTTCCGGGTCCCGCCCAGGGACCTAAGGTTAGAAATGGCATTATGACACTTTCCACTGAAAAAAAAAAATATATATATATACATAGATAAAGCCCTTCGTAAAGTGTGGGCTGTACTTGTCAGAACAATTTTTTGTATCTCCTTGAGGCATGGACTTCCAGGAATACCTTCAATTAGTCTACTGCAATCTTTTCCAACCAGTCCTAGGGCTCCAACTACAACAGGGATTGTTGATATTCCCATATGCCACATTTTCGAGATTTCTATTTCAAGGTCCTTGTATTTTGACAGCTTTTTGAATATTTTCAAAGATACATTGTAGTCAGCAGGGATTGCCATATCAATAAGGAGGCACCATTTTTGTTTGTGGTCATTAATAACAATATCTGGGCGGTTGGCCTTGATTGTTATGTCAGTGTGTATTGTGTAATCCCATAGAATTGTAACAGGTCCTATCTCCGTAACCGGGTCAGGGTGGTGTTCATACCAGTTTCTTTCCGTTTCCTTCCCGTAGAAGTTGCATATTTTCCAGTGCAGATATTGCCCAATCTGTCATGCCGGGCTTTATATTCAGTGGGTGCCAATATCGTGCAACCTGATACAAGATGTTCAATCGTTTCTGGATATTTATCACAGAAAAATGCATTTTGGGCTATATTTTAGTACATGTGCTTGATAATTCCTAGGTAGCAAGCATTGGTCCTGTGCAGCAAGGATAAAACCTTCAGTTTCAGCTTTCAACACTGCACTACGTAGCCACTGATGGGTACAGGTTTTGTCTACGTCAGCTTGTTTGGTACGGGCAGAGTATTGGCCATGAAGCGGTTTATCTTGCCATCGTTTCTGTATCTGGTTGGTTGCATTCGTCTTTGCTGTCTTTTTAAGCATTTTGCAGTTTCATCGGGTGTACTGTGCTGTACTTGCATTTCTACGCCCATTTGAAACTCCATTTTGAATTTGGTGGCTTCTTTCATTACGGAGTAAAGACGCTTACTACTTTCCTGTTTCTTGACGCAAACCATCATCCAGTCTTCTGTAGTTTCCAGGTATCTTTTGAGGCCAATTGTTGTAGTTTTGTAGGACAGTTCTATTTGAACTCATCCTCTGCATCCTTCGGTTCTAGGCACATAGAGACGATCAACATCAGCTTTCTCGTTTTGGCCTCCATTCCCTTAATTTCAGCTATGGTCCAGTTAAGGACATTAAAGCTGAATTGAACCACAGGGACAGCAAATGTGTTTATGGCTGATATTCTGTTTTTTGGAAATTGGCTCAGTATTTAGTACCAGACGTACACGCCTGTAGTACTCTTTTCTTATTTTTCCCCTCATTTGGGGGTGTTGTATGCCATCTCCTTCGCTAATTCCTAGGTACTTATAAGCTTCATCACGCTCCAGTTCTCTAATCTTTGTGACAAAATCTAAATCTATTAAGTGTGTTTCTGTACTTCTACCTTTCTTATTATCATCATGCTCCACTTCCCTAATCTTTGTGAAAAAATCTATATTATTATTATTATTATTATTATTATTATTATTATTATTATTATTATTATTATTATTATTATTTATTTATTTATTTTGATTTCTACTGTGTACTCATTTCTATCTAAGGTCATAAATGGCGTCATGACATTTTCCACTGAGCAATTAAAAACAAACAAACAAAACAAACACATATTTTAGATAGAGAAAACCTTCCTAAGGTGTGGTCAGTACACGTGAGAACAAATTTTATATTTCTTTAATGCATCGGCTACGAGGAATCCCTTCAATGACTCTGCTGGAATCTTTTTATTTAATCTGAGGGCTCCAACTACAACAGAGTTTGCTGATTTTCTCATGTGCCACATTTTGAGATCCTTGTATTTTGAGAACTTTTTGAAGATCTTAAAAGATACATTGCACTCTACAGTCTTATATCAATAAGGCGGCAGTTCCTTTGTTTGCGTTCTCTAATAACGATGTTTATTATTATTATTTTATATCCTTTGATTTCTGGTGCATACTCATTTCCTTCCGGGTTACGACCAGTGACCTAAGGTCAGAAATGCTATTACGACATTTTACACTGAGCAGTTAAAAAAAAAAACCACATATATTTTGCATAGATAAAGCCCTTAAAGTGTGAGTTGAACTTGTGAGAACATTTTCTTTTGTATTTCCTTAAAGCATGGTCTTCCAGGTATCCCTTCAATTCGTCTATTGGTATCTTTTCCAGTTAATCCCAGAGCTCCAACTACAACTGGAATTGTTGATGTCCTCATGTTCTACATTATTATAATTATTATTATTATTATTATTATTATTATTATTATTATTATTATTATTATTATTGTTTTATTTTGGTTTCTAGTGTATGCTCATTTTTTCCGGTTCCGGACCAGAGACCTAAAGTCGGAAATGGCCTAATGACATTTTCCACTGAACTGTTTTGAAAAAAAATATCTTACATATTTTACATCGATAAAGCCGTTTGTAAGGCGTAGGTACAATTTTTTGTATCACTTTAAGGCATGGGCTACCAGTGATTCCTTCAATGAGTCTATTGAAATCTTTTTCAATCAATCCGAGGGCTCCAACTACAACTGGAATTTTTAATGTCCTCATGCACTAAATTTTTGAGATTTCAATTTCAAGGTCTTTGTATTATTATTGTTATTGTTATTTTGTTATTGTTATTGTTGTTGTTACTAATAAAATAACTCATAGGGTAGCACACCAACTGAGCAGTTTTGAAAAAAAAACTCACATACATCTTACAATCCTAGAGCACCAACTACAACTGGAATTGTTGATGTCCTCATGTATCACATTACTATTAATATTGTTTTATTTATTTTGGTTTCTAGTGTATACTCATTTCTTTCGGGGTCCCGACCAGAGACCTAAGGTCAGAAATGGCATCATGACATTTTCTAATGACCAGTTTTGAAAAACAAATCTTACATATTTTACATAAATAAAGTCCTTCGTAAAAACTTAAAGACTAAATCTATTCCTTTTGTAGTTGGAGCTGTGCATCTGATTATTATTATTATTATTGTTGTTGTTGTTTTTGCTATTGATGACGCATAGCGTAGGACACCAACAAAGTCATGTGTTACAAATATACAAAAACGAATATACGCATCATGTTAGTTGGTCTGAAATGGGCATGCGCATCACTTGCATCACAGTCAACTGTGTGCCATATCGTTTTGATAAAAGTGGATATATCCTTACAAGTTGGGCCAGCTTAATGTCGAGGAGACCAATCCTTCAGATAGGCTTCCATTTAAATTATTTCCATGTATCTAAACGGTGCTCGTAAGTGGTTTTGTCTTCTTCATCCATCTAACGTGTTAAAACAAGACTCTCAAAAAGCCTCAATATTCTGCACATAAACAAATGTGCAGAATGCGTCAGGCCCTTGGGGATTGGACAAACGTATGAAATTGAACAAGATATTTATTTCTCAAATATGTAGAGACTCGAGGCGACATCGATTTGGTTGTACAGAAGGATCCTAAGGATATCATTGACCGAGCGCGTGAAGAACTAGGAGATCTTAGAGAGGTTGAAAACAAAGAGGAGACATATTCGGAAGTTTCTGGGACACATAATGAGCAAGGAAAGCCTGGAGAATCTGATACTCATAGGTCAAATAGAAGGAAAGAGAGATAAGAGAAAACAATGCGTGACAACCTGGCGGACTTAAGCAATTATATGACAGAATGTGGTCTAAGGGAGGAATCAGAGGGGAGGAACTTATTGAGATCTGCAAGGGACAGAGCAAGATGAAGAAATATGATCTCCAGCGTCCTGAAATGACATTGCACACAAAAAGAAAGAATTTAATCACGAAAGCAAGACATGTATCTCCAGTTGATCAGAAAACATGAGTGCAGTCTAAGCCACATAGTATTTTGAGTATCTGTTCGCATTTAGATTAATGGGATCACAAGTATGTAAACCCAATATTATACAACATTTTCCCTGTAATGTCCCTATATTTGTTGTTGTTATCAAATCCGAATATAAATAATGTAAATAGCGATAAGTCCTAATCCCAGAAATTATTTCCAGTGAAGTTAAGTTATTTCACATTTTCTCGAGGGGCCTGCAAACCACGTCCGGAGTAGTATCAGGTAATTTATTATTATTATTATTATTATTATTATTATTGTCTTACAGCTATATCACATTTAAACACTGGTTCTCGTCTGATCTCCGAACTTAAGCAAAGTCAAGCTTGGTCAGTAACAAGATGGGCGACCGCATGGGAATACAAAGGTGTTGTAGGCCTGGATATGGGAGTGATGTGATGGAAACCGTCTCGGAATGAGAAGTCGGAAAGCCGTTATAATATCAGTTGGTTTCTTACATTCATTTACGTGCAACTAATCTTGCGAAAGTTATGAATTCACTTATTCTCCTCCTATCAATCTGTTAAAATAGTAAGAAAATCATTGTTATTTCCAAAATATTCACTTGCAAAAGAAAATAACGATTCTTAAAATAACAAACATGTTTCACCTTTAGATAACCTACAAAATGTTGATAAGCCATAAAATAAATCAAGCAATAAGAATATTATTATTATTATTATTATTATTATTATTATTATTATTATTATTATTATTATTATTATTAATGTAATTATTTACGCTATTTACTTCGTTCTGACTGTTGTCCTCATCTTTATTGTCATATTCACGTGGACTAAATAAAGGTTTCTGTTCTACATCAAACATATATCACTTGAAGAAGGCCGGAGCGTACATCGGCAGAAACGACATGAATATAGCAATAAAGATGAGGATAACAGTCCGATGTAAATAGTTACAATTCCTCATCTCAAATATAGACTGATGGTATTATCGTTGCTGAAAGAACGAAAGGAAGAAATATATTTTTTCGTGGGTTTCCTTCAGTGGATGTAACGAACTCTATTTCTCTGAGAAAAGGGATTTTTTAAAAATTTTGTATTCATGTATATTTTCTGTTGCCCATTTATGATCGTCCCACCTTTACCTTGAAAAGGCGAACAGATTTACATAATAATATCACTTGTGAGTGTTAGCGATAATATTTTTTTTCAATTTCAGACCACAAGCTTACGAAAGACAGCAACCTTTAGAGATCCATGATCGCCCGCATTCTAAAAGCACTTGGCTCATAAATGCATAATTATAAAGTAACTCTCTAGAATCAAGTGAATACAGGTCTTTACACTACTCAAGCAATCTGTTCCGTATTCATGCTAACTTCGCCTGTGTTCTGATTCGAATTGTATTCCTCCTTTCGCAAATCTCTAATTAATTCAATCACTTTGCCAGGGTCTTTGGCACATGTCCAAATGCCCAGCAATTAAATCAAACGTCCATGCATGGATTTCCCTACTTAGGAACATGATAAGATCGTTAGATTTGGTTTTAAGTCCATCATTTAAGAAGTATTAAATCTCAACCATATAATATTATTGTACTTACTATTTATTTCTGAAATTGCATAACTTAATAATACTGATGTTTATTGCGGAGAATTCGAACAAGTAGTTCGCAGAAAATTAATTCAACGCAATTGGTTGATATCAACATTTTTCTGTTGTAACTGTTTATACATCTTTTTTTGTTATATTTCTCTCTTCACAATCAACATTGTTTATAACGACTTTAATCCGAACATGCTGGATTTTGGAAGTACGAAGTGTAATTCGGCTAAATTCGCATTCATTTCCACCAGTCAACTTAGCTGAAACAAAGCGCTGTCAACACAAACTCAGCAAATGAAAAAAAAAGATTCTGACAAGAATGGCTGGTTTAATATGACCAACAAGGCCTGAAGCTCATCCGTCACATTACGAGCAACGAATTTGCATAACTTGACTTCACAAACAATCAAATATATCGCAAGCTCCAATTTCGTATCAAAACTCAGTTATATCACAGACGATGGTTAGCAATCGTTTCTCGTTAAATCAATTACAACTGAGTAGTGAGTTCGATCTTCACTAGATGCACCACACTTACGGCCTTGTACCACATTTAAGCTACTCTTAGGAAATAATTATTACTTACCTGTTGTCGACGAAAGCCTATGCAGGGATGTTTTAAAAAATATTGTCAAAGCCCCAGGGAACGTCGACATCAGGCTGTCTTCTACTTCGGTAGGGGGTTTGATTTATTGCTCGGCATACGACAAAAGGGTTTATCCTGAAGAGGGATTGGGCAATTTTTCCACGGTATTTCCGTAAACTAAGCTTCTGTCAGCGACTGGGGTGCTCTGAAACAATACCGAAGACATTTCTTTCCGTCTCGCAATCAATTTCTCACTTTATCGTTATCGATTTCTCCTTTTGATTTTCTCTCATCACATCTCTCATTCACTTTATATGCCGCTCTCTTTCTCTCTAAGTATTTCTCACACTCTTTGCCTTTCTTTCAATATTTCTCTCTTTTTCTTTACATTACAAAAATTCCCATGCATTTATTTTCATCATTAATTTCTTCATTTTACTTCGTGTTATCCGGAGGATTTGTTTCATATACAAGTGGTATTTTATAGCTCATAAGATCTCATGCGAGGTCCTTGCAATTTTTTATCTACTTTGAGTTTCAACTTGTGGTTCGCTAAATTTTAATTTTTTATCTCCCTAAATATAAAACCAGTTAGATTTTCTTGATGGAAAATAATAATTTGATTTTTTTTCCTATCGTTATATATTTTATTTTTCTGCATAATTAATCTCGGATTTTATCTATGCAATTATCTCTATTGTTCCAACGAATCTTTTAATCATTGAAATGATGAATATCCAAAGAATTCTACTACGAAATGTAAGAAATCATTTCCCAGTAAACTTTCGATTTAATGGCTCCAGATTTAAGGCACCACACGTCATATTGAACAGATTTTTATTTTTGTAACTGAACAAAGTTAAATAAATTTCAGAACAAATCATTTATCGAGCTCGTGTTATTAGGAACATGTCAATCATCTTACCTATAAAGTTACCAAGGAAAAATTATCAGATATACGCTATTTTTAAAATCAATTGTCATATAAATAACAAACATTATTTGTTAACAATGAGTGTGTGTGTGTCTCTTTCTCTCTTTCTCTCTCTGTTTCTCACTCTCTCTGTATTTGTCAGCGTAGGGCCGAGTGAAACACAGTCCCAAAGACACGTACACAACAATGTCCGTGGTATTTCATTATGTAGCATTGTCCGTCTACTTATTTTCTTTCTAGCTCAATTGAAAAATTTGTCAGGCAGATGTAACCGAAAATTGCTAAGCGCCCAACCTGGGTTATTTAGAATTTTTCGGAAATTAAAAATCCTAAACTACTTGCAAATGTATTCTATATGTTTAGTTAGATCAGCCATAATGTTGATACTTGTTTGCTGTTTGTTTGGGTTACTGCCACATCACAGTCAAAAACCTGTTCCTGTAAGCTAGGATGTCGGATGGTGTACGGCAAATTGTCTCAGATTTCTTAATCAGAGAGCCGGGTTCAAATTCCCGTTGTGCTCGTTATGTTAACCTATCGCAATATGCAATTGGGAAATATGAATTCACCTTTTCTTCAACACAAGCTGTGGGGTAATAAGTAGGACTTGTAAGATTAGATTTGATTGTTCTCTGTGTATTTTAATGTCCCATAAAATTGTTACTGTTTCTCTAACACTATCTGGGTGATGTTCATAAAAGTTTCTTGTAGTTTATTTCCCATCAAATTTGTTCATCATTATTATTATTATTATTGTTGTTGTTGTTGTTGTTGTCATTATTATTATTATTGCCTTTTATTTATACTTTATCATAATTTCCTTCTGGCTCCTAAACAGAGAACCAAGGTAAAACATGGCATCATGTCATTTGCCACTGTATATTTTTTGAAAAAAAAAATAAATAAATAAAATAAACAACATTACATACATCTTACACAGATAAAGAGTTTTTGATCACGATGTCTGGGCGATTAACGTTGATTGTTCTGTCCGTGTGTATTATAAGGTCCCGTAAAGTAATTACAGGTCCTATCTTTGTGACCGAGTTTGGGTATGTTCATACCAGTTTCTGCTGTTTCTTTCCGTAAAAAAGTGGCATGTTTTCCAGTGAAAATATTGGCCCACACTGTAATTATTATTATTATTATTACTATTATTATTATTATTATTATTATTATTATTATTATTATGAAAAGTAGTAGTAAAAATAGTTTTCTGTATTCACTTTAGCAGATTAGTTTATCGGGTTTGTTTTTATTATGTTGAACAGAAAATAATTTTCGATTTTACAATCAAGGTTTATTCCTAAATTAATGTATGTTAACTGTTTAGATCAGTAAAATAGGATCGAGAAATATTTCTACATTTCTGCCATCGCGTTACAAGATGTGCTTATCCCTTTGCGATAAAACTCTAAATCATTTGGCGCGAATAAATGTTTGAATTATATTTCTGTATTTTCTTTGTCACAGAATGCGTTTTGTCATAAATAACTGTTAAGGTGTTTGAAAAAGGGGTAGTCAGTGAGCGAGAGTTCGACAGAATATAGTGAATGTCGCAAAGACCCCTATCTCCAGTGTCATCCTGGTAAACATGGGGCTGATTATTTACATGAAAAATTGGACGTCGTAGCTTAATCAGTAACGGTCATAATTTGCTTAACTGTGCATGTATAACATCCAATTTCTGGTAACAAATCTCGGCAGTGATGTATTTATTGCTATGATAGGTCTACTGATGCGGTCCACATAGCCTAGCATATACGCTGATTCTTTCAGACGTCTATCTCTGCAGAAATACGATATTGTAGCCGCTAATAAGGAAAGAAAAATGGCAGAAAGTTTTCAACTTAGGCAGCGGAAATCAATAAATGAGCAGCAGCAGCAGTCAAAATATGACAGACATTAAGAGAAGTTGCAACCTAATCACTTGGCAGGATAGGTTTAAAGCTCCATGTTCACTACAACAAATTGTCTAAGGATGATCTAGTGGTTAAAAAGCGTTGGTTTGTGAATTTGTTTATATAGTGGTTGTTACTTCAATTGTTAATGTTTAATTACTCTCGGTGAAAACGGACGAGCGACAACGGAACAGTATTAAATAAAAAATAAGAAAGAGACGATATCATTAGACATGATCAGTGGAAAAAGAACAATTTACCCTCGTACATTGAATAAATGGTCCATTTCATAATTCCCTGTAAGATTTCCAGATCGATAAACACCACAGGGAGCCCGGGGGCATAACGGTTGAGACATTTTGATGACATCACCAAAGATTAAGGCAGCGGTTCGTATAAAAAACAGTGTAAATGTTGATAACATCAGATCCAAGAAATCCAGATAGATTTCAAACTCTATCTGCTTCAAAATCTTAGATTTCTACATATATGATTGTCATTTCATAATTTCCTTAATTATTTACTGACTACAAGAGACCAACTGTGAGTAAACAAAAACATTTCTTAATTACCTTACTTATTTAGATTGCATAGGTAGGCTACGTGCCTGAAAAAGCTACATCTGAAACTGTACTGATAGAGACATCTGTATTATCCAATCTTTTAATTTCTAATGAATTGCCTTGTGTTAAAACCGCATAGATACACTACATCATTTGTTCCTATGAAATATTTCGTACTTGCAATTGAAAGGGTAATAATAATGCATCCGACATTAGTTCGACAATGTTACACAATTATTAGGATTTTTTAAAATTTTGCTGTGCTATATCATTGAATATATATATATATATATATATATATATATATATATATATATATATATATATATATATATATATATATATATAGCTGGCCAGTCGTTTTCGTGGATACTCGTCTACTAGGGCGGCTAGCCAATCCCTATTGCAGACGCTTGCTCAAGCGCATTTGTATTTATTCAACACCGACCTTTAGTTTATACTGGAACTTTTACAGTTTCTGGCAAATAGCGTGTTACCTAGCGTGATCAACAATTTAAACCATCGGCCACGATGACTTCTAACTTCGTCCTAACACAGCTATCGATGGCTCACAAGGGTTCTGTCTATCCAATATCACTCCTGTGATATGGTTTTCAGTCATTTTCTAAAGATGCCGCACGCTGGTATCGATAAATTCTGGAAGTTTCCTTCCTGACAATCGATCATGGTGAGATTCGTACCCGGAACTCAGGGTCAGAATACGAACGATCTAACCACTCGGCTACCTCCCCATGTATTACATATTATAATATGACATATTATTACATACTATTGTTATTGAATATATTTTCATATTACTATATCTGGACACTTTTTGAGGTCATGTATTATCGATCCTTTTCAGAGATTCAAACATTTTCTTAATATCACCGCAGTCTGGTGTAAAAATGTCATGATTTTTCTTTTTTCTTTTTATTTTTAGAAATATTAGGTTGGTGCAAAAATAATGATGTGATAATGTCGTTTCTTGACGTTAAAAATACGTCAAAAACCGACATTATTACGTCGTTATTTTTGCAGACTCATCAGCAAACATTATACCAACTGTTCCATCGGCCCTCGGTGGGTGGGTATATATATATATATATATATATATATATATATATATATATATATATATATATATATATATATACAAGCACACACAGAGGATACGATGTATAAAATGTCGTCTAAATTACGCAAAACTTAAAATGACACTGACATCTCATTTTAACAGATAATTTTACTAAAATTACACAAAAAAATAAATGCTGAAGAGTTAATTTATTCCTTAAAATCACGAGCGGCCTCAACTGCAGCCATCAGATTATTTGGATTCTCCTTCATCATTAGCGATCGTATCTTTGTTTAATCCTTTGTGAATGCCTTTGTGAATGCCTTTCCTTCACTTCATCTTTGGTGTTAGAAGGAGTTTTGTTCGTTTCTTTTATAATACTGAATATAGTTTTAAGAAGATATAATAAATGCAGTATTATAGGTATTTATAAATTAAAATATAGATATAAAAATCGATACTTGTATCTTCATTCATCATTCAGCAGACCTACAAATTCATAAAGAATTTGAAGTTCTAATGAATTGGATCGTGATTACGATACCAATGTAATAAATTATAACCATGGAATATTATTGTTTCAGTCTTATATATATATATATATATATATATATATATATATATATATATATATATATATATATATATATATATATATATATGCACACACATATGCGTGTGAATATGCATTTCTGTGAGTGTGAGGGTTGTGTGCGTGATATTTGCATTACTTATTGTCAGTTGTATCTATATAGCGGTAAAGACGAACGCAATCCGTCAGCGGAGTTTTTAAGTTTAAAATAGGACTGTATATTTTTATTAGGTTGGTGCAAAAATAATGACGTAATAATCTCGTTTTTTGACGTTAAATATACGTCAAAAAACGACATTATTACGTCATTATTTTTGCACCAACCTAATATATACCAAATCTTTACTTCTTCACATTGGTAATTAGAAAGAAATATGTCACACATGTTCAAGGAGGACCTATCCATGACTTAATTCTATGACCTCACTTCATCAGCCCATGGCGGAAGAGAAGCTGCAGACCTTTTCATATGTGGGTGAAATAAACTCTCATCCGATAAGCAGATAAGAAACTTCTTAAACATTACTGTCCGTTCAGATTCGCATTGAGTCAAATACACCTAACCTGTACAGCATTTTCTTGCAGTTGAATCGGATTCGTAAAAGTCGATATTCGCCCCTTTAATTTTCTTAATAGAAAAATACAATGCCAAAAATAATTTACAAACGACGAATCGTATCCAGCAGAACGTGCATATATTGTTTCGTCAATCCTTCATCGCTGTGCCTTATAACCTGTTAACACAAATCTGCAGGAAGATAAGAGAAATCAGACATTGATCCCTCATATATCAGAAACCTTATCCATAAAAGGTATTCCTCAACATGCTAAATCTAAAGGACTATCAGTTAGATTAACTCCTGGGTATGACGATGAACTACATCGGGCACCATGGTTTTGGGGAGCGTGAAGCCACCTCTTAGTTGTGTTATTCCCAGTTACAGCCTAACCAGAGGTTACATCACCTGTTCGATTCACAGCTATAGGAAAATAGCGATCCCCGAAGAAACATCATCTGTACATTTTGATATTAAATTGACCAACAATACATTTTTAGAGAAAAATGGCAATAAGTGCGATACTAAAAAATATAAAAAATACATTTTTGTATTAAAATTGACATTAATACATTTTATGATCTACAAAACTATATGTCTGAAAACATAATTTTACCCTAAAATTATAGAACTGTATGCAAAATATACGTACTGAAAAGCAAAAAATCCGTACAAAATATTTAGATTCCGGCCCACAGAAATTTATATGTCGCCAAAATACATCAATGAACCAATCAATATGATCAGTCAGGCGAATAAAGTGATGTTAAAAATGGACTGACGACGAAAAAAGAAGACATCATTACTAAAGAAATGGTTGGATTGCGACGTACAAAGGACAGCACAAAAGTGATACTTGACAAATACCAAGTTCTACATACTTATGCAAATTAATTGAAACAAAACGAATAATTCCGTTATTATTTACTTTTTTTTCGTATTTTTCCAATGACATATGAACCAGTGC
Source organism: Acanthosepion lycidas (assembly GCA_963932145.1). Classification (NCBI taxonomy): domain Eukaryota; kingdom Metazoa; phylum Mollusca; class Cephalopoda; order Sepiida; family Sepiidae; genus Acanthosepion; species Acanthosepion lycidas. Next base: position 81,083,382 of record OZ010605.1, read on the forward strand.
ACATGTTAGTATTTCGTATATCCATGCAAAGAAGTCGTTCCTTGCAGATCAGCTACATATTCATGATTGGATTTAAATCAGGAGTGTTTCTGGTTCAGTCTATAGTATTTCGTATATCCATGCAAAGAAGTCGTTCCTTGCAGATCAGCTACATATTCATGACTGGATTTAAATCAGGAGTGTTTCTGGTTCAGTCTATAGTACTTTGATTTGATCAATGGTAAAGCTTGACTGTGTGCTCGTGTCTTCGTGCAGCGTTACAATTTTCGTACGCTTCCTTGGAGTAATGTCCATAGCAGACAATAGTCGTAGGACAGCATAATGACAATCGAGACAATAGAGTCTGGGCGTGATAAAAATCAAACGGAATCACGGATGACGAAATATTTTTCAAGGTTCAACAAAGTTAATCATACACCCTGAAAATAGATTCATATTACTGCACATCAGTGCAAATGACTTACTCCGAGGGTAAAATAGAAATCGCTTAGACCCTGTCACTCGAGTGCGCCAAAAACTGACCGTATGGTGAAAGTCCGGCTGTTTCAATTAATTTGTACAAAGGTGTATGGGAAAATAATTACTAAAAACAAATTTTCTTCCTTGTCTTCATCAACTTCATAAAGGACCGTCAGCCTATCAAAGATTCATTGAGGACAACAATGAATGAGTATAACAAGAGTAAAAATGTGGTCAATGATAGAAGGCACGTGAGTCAGTTTTCTTCCAGGACTACATGAGGAACGTCTTCACCTGCTCAGTCGGTGTACGCCAGGATGAATTCTCTCTATTACTCTCATTAACATCTTCCTTTAACGCATTAGAGGGACAAATTTTAGGAAAACCAGGGATAAGTCAGCATTGGCAATATCACAAAAGTGTGCATAGATTGTCTAGCTTGGAAATGGGAAGAACTCTTCAGTCTGGTGAAAAACAGGCATATGTCGAAAGAAACCTCAAAATCGTGATGTATAATAAGAAAAGGTTTTCAAAAATTATAAAGTCACAGACTGGAAATTACAGTAGAGATTCAATTAAGTAATCTCATATAGACAATCAGTTAAGTACACCTAAGAATAGAAATATTAAAAAGAGCAATCGGAATGAGTAATCACTTGAAAAAGTGAGAAAGATATCTGTCTGAAAGGAAACATATGATTGTTACTTGCATTGGCCACCTCTGTCTTTCCCTGTCCGGACAAATTTTGATAATTAACACCAGAATTACAACACGGAAGCCAAGAATTAGAAATTAGATTCCACAGAACTTTAATCCTAGGCATCGCCTCCGTAGAACGCCTTATAAATGACGTCAGAACATCAAACAAGAAAGAGGCCTGAGGTTAGATCTCATAACCACCATCAAAAAGGTACGTTGGAAATTGCACGGAAACGTCAATAATATCTACACTATCATATTACAAACGAACACTTTAGGCAGAAGAAGCGGCAGGGAGGTAAAAATACGGGCTGACCATTTCACTGACGAAACTTGAAGGTCATTTACAGTCTCAGACGCAACTAAGCTCAATGAGGGAGCTATTGATGTGTTCATATATGCAAAGTTCTTGGGACTGGTAATGAAGACGTCAACAACGATGTCAACGATGCTACTGCTGCTGCTGCTGATGATGATAGTGATAATCATGATGAAGATGAGCTTGACGATGTTCATCATGATATTGCTGCTGCTGCTGATGATGATGATGAAAGTGTCATGTTTGAGAATGCACAGACGATAGTCTGCTTAATGATTGTCAATCTTATTCCTAATATGTGTGACATCGAATTTCTAATATTTGTAGACGTGTGTTTCCAAGAGTTTTGTGAAATTTAATTAATTAATACGTTGTTCTTCGTCAGGATATTCCCGATAGAAAACTTGTCATTTTATTGAATGTGTTCATCGATTTAATGAGAATTTTCCAGAACTTACTCCCGTGCTTGTCTTGATTAAGAAAATGAAATTATAGATGCAACGGGGCTTAATCTTTCATCCCTCTTTCCAGATGTAAATAAATAACTATATTTCCAATAAAATACAACCTTTTCCAATTTCAGAATGAAAAATAATATAAAAAAAATAACTGCTGTAGAAAAGTATTCTGTTTAGATCTTCATGTTTTCAATCATTTTTTTTCTTTCTGTGATAAAAATTCTCTCGTTTTTTGCACAGTTTATTAAATTTTCCAAGTACTAAACAAAAGAATGATATACTTCAAATAATCTACAAACAAAATGTGAAAACTCGACAGAAAAAAATACTGCATGTCCAAACTTTAAACAAAGTAATCATTGTTAGATCTTGTAATGAACAATTTATATTATTTAAAAATAAATCTTTCTATCATCTCACGAAAACTGTTTCAATTTTGCACCATTTAGTAAAAAAACAAAAACATCTTTGAGTGCCTCGGATAAATAGACTTCTATTCGATGTAATATAATTTGAAAAATGAATGATATGTTGACATGAAACTATAGAATAATAAGTAACCACATGATTTAAATAAAATTTAAATTATGTCAGAGGAATGATGAAAAATATTCTCAGAGATACAGACAATATATTTTGAGCATATGATTCCAGTTGTTCGGTTATTGGGTTTGATTGGGATAGGCTCTATTAGACTAACTGAAGGGATCACTGCCAAGAATGTATTAAAGATATACAAAAAAAAAATCTTATCACAATGATTACTCACCAAATACTAAGGGCGTATTTAAAGTGTGCGTTTTTTAGTTTGTTTGATTTGATTTTCTTTACAGAAATGTTCAGTGGAAAATGTCAGGATGTAGCATCCCATAAAATTGTATTTTATAATATATATATATATATATATATATATATATATATATATATATATATATATGAAGACATTTTTTTTATAGATACACATATTTAATTAAATGCTCTGTTTATAATAAACAATATTAACAACATTACCGGTCTGAAAGTCCGATAAATTTTCAGGCAGGTAAATGTTGTTAATACTGTTTATTATACTTTTATAAATTATATATTTATACATTTACTTAGCTATTCGTATCTATAAAAAGAACGTATAAACATTACAAATTTCTTAAAAAATAATTGTCGGCATTTTTCCATTTCCTAATATATATATATATATATATATATATATATATATATATATATATATATATATATATATATATATATTCGTGCGTATATATGTGTGTGTGTGTGTGTGTTTGTGCAATTATGACTGAAATAACAATGATATGATACTGGAACTTTATGTGAGCGCTGAGGAATAGATGTGCAGATAAAATTTACAAAGTCTTTGGTCATCTTGTTCCGTGGTAAGAATCCTACAAGTGAACGGTCTGTGTCTATGTTTTAGTCTTTAATATCTGCGATAATGAACAATGGAATTATCCGGTGGAAGTATATTTCATGCAACGGAGACAGAAGTGTGTCCTTTTTAATCAACTGGAACCTATTGAGAGTGGAAGTATTGAGGGACATCGATCAGTGGGATATTCATTCAGGAAAGTCAAGATGTGTGTTATTTCCGATGACTGGATTGTACTCCGATGCTCACAATAAATGAACATTCCGAGACACGTAGACATGGTAACGGAGAGAAACGTTTTAGAACCTGACCAAATCGAAGACCACACAGCGTCAACCACATAGACCAAGACTTTGATGTTGTCAGTAATGTCAACACAAACCGTTGAGAAGATTAATCTGCGGCAGATTATGATATATTTTAGAAAAAAAGATATATTCATGAAATCTTAAAAGAAAAAAAAAATACATTTTCCAGGTTATTGAGTATTATCTGAATATTTGAAGAACGTTAAAAAAGTATAATCTATTTGTCTCACTCTTTTTCTCTCCCCTTCTCTCTCTTTCCACACACATATATATATATATATATATATATATATATATATATATATGTGTGTGTGTGTGTGTGTGTGTGTGCATATATATATATATATATATATATATATATATATATATATATATATATGTGTGTGTGTGTGTGTGTGTGTGTGCATATATATATATATATATATATATATATATATATATATATATATATATATATATATATATGTGTGTGTGTGTGTGTGTGATGAACACAGAATCCTTAAAGATTAAACTGGATATAAATTATTTCGTGGATTTATACATCCATCACCTCAGATCTGCGCTGATCTGAATTGATGGATCCACAAATGCGCAAATATAGCCAGATGGATTTTTTAAAGGATTCTGACTTCATTATTATATTGCACCGTTCTTTCACTGAGCCATATTTGAATTAATATATATATATATATATATATATATATATATATATATATATGCGTGTGTGTGTGTGTGTGTTCCCGACTCTCCCGTCGAATTCGACGTATGGGCGGTAAGGAAGATCAGTTCATAGGAAACCAATAGCCCGACACTAGCACAGGTGATTTTATTATAATGGCGAAGTTTGTGTGCAAAACCAACCACACTTTTTATAGGGCCGAATACACAGACCTGGTGCACTACGCGCCACAAGTTACCCAAACGACCCTCCGCAGGCTTTGAATTCATGCTTGAATTCCTAGTCCACTTGACATCCAAGGCTATAAAACCCAGTCTGTTCTGCTATTTACTCATAGTTGGCGAAAGAAGAAGATGATTCACACCTTTCCCAATTGTAACTGAATGTAATGGATTCGACTGGAATTCGAACTCGGCTCTCCGATTCCTCGCTATCCATTACTTGTTTTTCAGGGTTAATTCAAGCCTATCTTAAGTGATAGTAAACGAAATCGAGAAATATAGCAAGATCTCATGAACGTTGAAAATATTTTCATATGTTAATATATGTTCCAACATTTTTTAATCTATCTATCTATCTATCTATCTATCTATCTATCTATCTATATATATGTATATATATATATATATGTGTGTGTGTGTGTGTGTGTGTGTGTGTGTGTGTGCGTATCTGTGTGCGTGTGTTTTTATCTGTGTGTGTGTAGTTATACTAAAACATATAAAGCGTTGAAGCAATAACACTATTTTTGCTTTTGACTGTTTTTTCTTTTAAAATACCTTCCCTAAATTCCCCTCATTATTTGAAAATGGCGATATTACTCTCCTTTTATTTTAGCGAAAACATGAAACATATACAATTGTAGAAATAAAAAAAACAAGAAAAAAAGTTGTGTTAAGTGCGTGAGAAGTGGAATAAGCGAGAAATAAAATGGATGAAATCAAGAGATGGACAAAACTCACATATAAAAAATAATATCAGAGAATTGTGAATTTAAATGGCTAAACAATCGGTGATTTGTTTTTATTTCGATCTTATATTATACATCTCTTTCTTTTTCCCAAGTGAAGTGTGGGAATGTAAAGGGAGGTAACAAACCAAAGAAGTCAAATATCTAGAGAAAGTGAAGTGTGAAGATATCTTGTGTAAATAGCCAAATTGCTACAATTTGATTCATTTTTGTTTGTTGTAAATTTTCTTTTTTTGTTTTTGTTTTATTTATTCTTTCCCTATTTATTTTAAGCATTCGTCTTACATCGATACACCAAAACCTGTCAATGACATTTTTATAACAATCATGGATTTTCAAGTGTTTTAGAAACTGATTTTATACCCGACTGAACTTTTCTTCAAGCGATAAAAGACCAGATTTTTTTTTCTTTTTGTCTTTATGTAACTGTGCAATGGCGGAAGATTCTAATTTGTTCATTTTCAGCAAGCGACAAAAACTTGGGAAAACGCGACAGAAAAGAAAATATGCGTAACTGATAAAAGAAAGGTGGAAACATTATTACGTACATACAAGCACATATGTGTCTACTTACACAAACGTCTGTATAAAACCGTGCAATAAAAGATCGTCCTCCACGACTTGTACACATGTACTCAGTTGATCTGTACGTGTGCCATGTAATAGGTAAACAGGCAGTGTGACTCTGGCATCCATGACATAAGGACTTAGCACCTCTTGAAGACATCATGTTTTAAGATACAATCGTTAGTTTGTTTTTCTTTTCGCGGATAAGAGTGGTAATTGTATCTATTAGAGATATAGGAATTTCGAACTGACATATGCGTCACCTGAATAATTCGATCTCCTAAAAGAGATACAAGGACACAAATTTGACCTCGTAACGAAGAGAAATATTTCATGAAATGAAATTCTAATTTTTTATACTAATGTTCGAGCAAAACAAGTCTTAAGAGCCATCGAGGCAGGAGTTTATTCTATGGTGTTGTGCGAACATAGGAAAAGGCAAAAGTGTAATTCATGAGGTTAGGCAGAAAAGTCTTTAATAGATCAATATTGTAGTGATTGGGAAAGATCCTTCCAGAAGTGTTTTCCACAAAGCAGCAGTTACTAAGCAGAATCCTTCCCAGTATAACTTGCTTCTCCCTAATAGATTACGTAGCAATGTGGGTCCTGGTATAAAATGTCGGGGCCGGTGGAATCATTGATTGTCAGAACATATGTAATGGAAATAGACATCGAAAAAGATAGGTATCGTCTATAATGCCGCGTATACGCTTTTGAACTTAATAAAGAAGTAAGTGTGGCGGGGAAACTCTAGTCTAGAGACATTAGTGTCATGGTGAAACAACCTATCACACGCCGACGGTGATTGGTCAGTCTAAAGAGACGTGAATGAGGAGAAAATAAAAGACGTGACGAAGGATTGTAGTAGCAGTACTACTACGGTTTTTCGTGACGTTTCTCCTGTTTTCCTTATTATTATTATTATTAAGAACTCTTACTCATTGTACTTTCCGTACAATAAAACCCATGTTATTTGTTTACCTAATTCCCGTGTATAGCCTAATCTTTCCCCTCGGAATTACCTAGTTGCTTATATCGTATTATCCACGATATAACAATTAGCAAAAGTCCATTTATCTGTCTGATTTGGGGCATTAATCGTAGCGGGACGTGCAAATACTAACGAGAGCGGCACAATTAAACGACAATTTTTCCAGAATCTTTAGTAATTTTTCGGATATATCAGTTGGTCTTGGGCCCTGGCGTGAGCTTGTGTTTCAATAGACGTTGACGCCACCTCCTAAAGAAAACACCCATCCATCATGATAGGTGTAAGTTTATAGTTTATTCGGGAATGGGGAGAAGTTACTAATTAGTAAATAAGTGCTGGTAACACACAACACAACAGTAGACACGACATAGAATATATCATGACATTCAGATTTTCTTTAATCGTAGAGTGAAAACGATTCTATAATTCCCAATATGGTGTCTGATACACAGCCATCATTGTGACATATTGAGAGCGAAAGACGGGACGTAAAGACAGTTCCCATGATTCGCATTTCCATCTCTCTCAAGAAAATGGTCAACAATGAATTTTGAAGAGAGAGCATATATCTTCTGGATTCATCTTATCAACGTGATGTTGTGCAATCGGTTGTTTGCTTTGTAAACGTGTGGCATAGGTTTATTTGACATTTTCAAGTAGCACTAAGGAAAGTGAAGGTTGTTATGTCAAAGACATTCTTACAAACCATTTAGACATTTGGACTCCTCATATTTCTTGGCTGTCATAGTTGGTTCCAGTATGATACCAGGAAACATTCTAACAATGTTCGATAATCATTAACATTCTCCATTGTCTCCAGGTCTCCCCATCATTCCCTTGAACAGGTATGAGGCAAATTGCACTGTATTCACTTCAGCCTATCAGCCAAAGAACGAAGCATGTTTAAAGAGCCCAGGATCATTCCTTCTTAAGAACAAGCAACGAATCCATCAGTGTGACTAGACGTCCGTTTGCCTCTAGCTAGGATTGAAACCCAGCTGAATTTTCGTCAGTCGGAGAATCTATCCCTAAACAGTTGGCGCACGTTAGAGATGAAGGCGAATTTAATTTAGATAAACGCACCAATGACTGAGAGAAGTGGATTCTTTTTATCGAAGACTCTTGCATTGGTAGCAGTAGTAGTCACTGTTTACAAACTCACACGTTCCTTCCGGAGAGCTCAAACGAAATAATTTTTAAGGATCATATATAATGTCATTCATATCAGACCGATTCACTGTATTACAGCTAATCAGTGTGATTAGATATCCGGTTGCTTTGAGCTAGGATCGAAACCTGGTTGAATTCGCGTCAGTCAAGAATCTACAACTAAGCAATTGGCGCACGGCATGGATGGAGGTAAATTTAGTATTCAGCACACACACACACACGCACACATACACACACACACACACACACACACACACATATATATATATATATATATATATATATATATATATAGTAATTTATAATGAAATACTTAGTTTATTTTAATGTAACATAATATCTTATATTTTTAAACGTTATTCTAGTGGATGCCCATGAGTGGATATCTTGTTTTTTCACACAGGTTTTTTTAATCAGACATGAGTAGCCACTAGAATATCGTTGTTAATAATAATACTAATAATAACACATACACACAAATATATATATATGTGAGTGTGTGTATATATATATATATATATATATATATATATATATATATATATATATATATTATGTAACATAATGTCAACAGAAACACACAGACACTTATATGTGTGTGTGCGTACGAAACCCTTAAAACGAACAGTGAAATTTAGAATTCAATAATATTTCACTTACTTTTAGAAGAATGTAAGAAAGAAAATTTTGATGTTGTCTAGGCACAAGAGGTGTGTTGACTTTGATTGACTCACCAATAACTATTTGGAATACAATTTATTTTCGACTTTCTATGAGAAAGCTTAACATGGGATTGAAATTGCAATACTAGTTATTTCATCCAGATATTTTAATATAACATTTCGTACACCAATCAGAAAGTCTGATGGCTGCCATCATTGATGTTCAATTCTACATAGGAATGAATAATTTTTTTTTTTATACTAGAAACAAAAGAACATTTTGCATTAATAGCGATTCTAAGGCAACCTCATACATTTTTAAAAGCCCACTGCTCCATTGATGGGAAGAAATCCGCCCACTCTGTGTAACTGAAGGCTCAACCAGCAATGGAAATTTGTTGTTGATCTTTAGCACTTGGCTTGATCTATGGAACACCACATCACATAGCATAGCCATGATAATTTAACCTAAATGTTTATTGATTTAAGCATTTCAGACTGCTGGATTAGTTAGTTTGTGTCAGATGTTAGAATATACAGAACATAGTTTGAATGAGATCACAGACCACTTATCACTACAGTGACAGCAGCAGCCAAAATAATATCCGAACTGTAAATAAAAACAGAAAAACAAATAGGTAAAATTAAATTAAGTAATATTAAATGAAGCACGTGGGACCATTCCAAGAATACATAAATGCATTTCTGTAATTATTGAACAATATAGTTCATGCCACATTGACGGAAAACCTACCAGTACAAAAGAATTCTCTTATTACTATATTTGTACAAAAACGCACAACCTTAAAATTTAAAATTCAAACTCAGCGTTGCGACGGGACGTTCCAAAACAATAACACATTTCTCATAGCATTTTTTTCGGATTACATGTCTATTTTCGTTGTCCTCTTATTACCGAGAAATAATAAAAAAAAAAACAAGAACAAATCTATTTCCATACCTGAGGATGTCTGGAGGAACAGACGATAGTTTGTACAAACTAAAAAAGACCTTATGAAACTGGAATTTATAAGCAGGGATCATATCATTCATATACATGTTCGGGGTTAGTGTAACTTATTGAAATTGTTTGCGAAGAAGTATTCTCGCCATTTAGATCATTAACCTCTATATTTGTTTTAGTATGAATGATTCATGTAATTATATATATATATATATATATATATATATATATATATATATATATATATATATATATATATGTGTGTGTGTGTGTGTGTTCATAATTTAATCTTCAAAATTTTGTTATATTTGAAAATTATGACAGACCCAATGATGTAAGGCAATTTTCCTGGATATTTTGAATCACATAATCAACAGATAAGTTAATTACCAGAAAAGAGTTGCAGCTCTATGTGGCTTAAATAATTTAAAGTAAAATAATTTTTCGTGGATATTAGAAAAATACTTAGTACAAAATATCTCTATTTTGTTTATTGTATATAAAATACACAATATCATAATATACAGTGCTGTTCGATAAAAGTGACTCGCCTGATTTTTTTTTAATTTATTTTTTCCCCTATTGTTTTGCGGGTCAAACTAATGTTTAATCTTACTAATATAAAGACCCCTTCCCGACCACCTAGTAAAAAATTATACTTACTCTAAGCTATTCTATTGATAATTGTAAGTTTGGATATAAATGAAATTTAGGGAAAAACCCTGTGCAGAAAAGCGACTCACTTATTTCTTGCAACTAGTAATCAATAGAAACATAACCCAACAGTTTTAAATAAAGAATAATAGAAGTATAATTTATTTATAATAGGTAATATAGTTCGAAATACTTAATAATTTATGGGGCCTCCTTTATTTTGAATAACCTTTTCACCACTTTTTGGCATTGACTTGATTAGGTTCTGGCAAATCTCATCTCCAAGCATTGAATTCTTTTTGGATATGAAATTCACAATGAAATCCTCTTTGTTGCTCAACTGCTTTCTTGAGAGCCTTTACTTTATAATGCTCCATAAGTTTTCTATGGGGTTGAGGTCAGGAGATTAGGACGGCCATGTCATAACACTCACCTGCTTCTCATCAAAGTATTCCTTCATAAATTTTGATTTGTGACAGGGAGCATTATCCTGCATAAAAATGTGGTTGGCGGGATTGATTTGCACCCTTTCAGCAGAAGGAAGCAGACAAGACTCTAAAATTCTCTTGTACTGCTCTCTCCTGAGGTCCTTTCAATAGGTTTTAAGTAACCAGTTCCATGAAAAGAAAAGCATCCCCAGAACATTATGCTGAACGGATCCTTGACATTACTTACTGACTAATTCAAAGAGCTTTCAAAGCTTCTTCTTCGGATTTTAGATCGCTTATCCTTTGAATTTAGCTCAACTTTCGTTTCATCGGAGAAGAGAACATTTAGTAAAAAAAATCAGGTGAATAACTTTTATCGAACAGCTCTCTCTCTCTCTCTCTCTCTCTATATATATATATATATATATATATATATATATATATATATATTATAATTTATTCATAGAGACGAAAAAATTTCTCACTACAAAGATGTAACTTCGTTTCAGCGCATTTAAATTACACTTCGACTGGTGAGAACCAAAACTGTTTTGAACAACTCTGTTCGTAAGCAAGCCTTATGTGAAACGTCATTTCCTTTTTTTCTCCATTTCTTTGAGAAAAAAATATACATAAAACGAAAAGTTGACGGTGTGAAACAATACTGGTGAAGGATGGCTGAGGTGTTAAAGAAATGGCTAGATGTGAAAAATTCCTTTTCGACAACAACGATCAAGGGTTTGGACACAGCATTTCCATGCATTCTATGAGTGAGCGTAGAGGAGGAAAGGTGAGAATAGGAGATATTAATATGATGAAAGATGAAGGAGGAAAAAAATCAAACGATAGTCATAGTAGCAATTGGGAAGGTTTTTTTTATATATTTAGGTTAGAGTTATCACTACTAGTTTTGTATTAAAGAAAATGTTTTGTAAAATAATGACTTAGCAGGTGGGGATTTCTTCTTGATATGTAGAATATTTAAGCCATTCTAGTTTTGTCTTTTTTAAAGAAACAATAAATTTTAATTTCGAAAATAAGACATAAGTAGAAATATATATATATATATATATATATATATATATATATATATATATATATATATATATATATATATATATATAAGTACAGGGAATTAATATAACTTTTATAAACAACTTTTGACGTATTGTCGGACTGTATAACATATAGAATAAGTATGGGTGCAAATCAATATACCTGACATATTACTAGCGCAATATATGCGCGAAAAAGTCATTTTAAGAATCATAATCTAAGATAGATTTGTGGAGAGATATATAAGAGGGTAGAAAGTATATCAGCGGAGGTGAGTTATTGTTAAGAGGTTTTCCTCTTTTTACACAAATGGACTCACCCATTATGTACATATACTCCTGCTACGTGAAGACCCGAGAGACGAGAGCAAGATCGAAGAGGGAGAGTGAAAGGTTGAAGGTAACAGACAGACAGCATGAACGTAGCCAGCAAGAGTCACCGTGAGCGAGCACGTAGACTCAGTAAGAAGCCATGTAGCGATTCTTCAATACCAAAGACTGTATAGATATTTTGCTACTAACCCTTTCCTGGAACTACTAACCTGTAATAAGAGTCTGTATTATTACGTTAATACATTATTTTCCTATATTTATCCTTGGCGTTTTTTATTTATTGGTGCCGGATTTCATTCCGGAATCCACATCAGTTACAATTTTAAAGGTTAACAGTTATGGATTTAAACGTTTAGCAAGACTGGAATGTTAAATCTTTAGATGCCTACAAAAAAAGGGGTTTCAGATCTTTGATTTAATAATTGGGTGCTGTCCAAAAGTTCAATAATAATTTTCCAGCAAACATAAAAACAAAGGTTCCTTCAAAGATTTGCAAGTTCTAACTTGTTTTGATTTTCCATCTAACCTTAGGTGTTTTTAATTCCTCCTAATTATTGCTCGTCTATCGGGATTGAGCACTCTTTTGAATTAATGCCATGAATGCTAGAATTTATATATTATTTTGATTCTCATTAAATTAGGATATACATACATATATATATATATATACATACATATATATATATATATGTATATATATATATATATATATATATATATATATATATATATATATATATATATCATGGATAACATTTATTTCAGTAAATGCTCTGTTGTAATTAAACAGCATGAAATGGATTAAACGAATTATCCAGAGTGATCGTCGAAGATGTGTCTTTATAGTTGTATTCATAAAAGGAACGTATGAACAGAAAATGAATTAAAATATTTGTCAGATAAAATCTATTTCATCTCATATATATATATATATATATATATATATATATATATATATATATATATATATATATATATATCGCTATTAGAGAGGCCCTGTATAGCAAACATTACACTCAACATCAAAATATTTAAAAGTGGATATGACGTATTAAATTTCGCTGGTCAAATTTGTTGTATATAACCTATGGTTCTGAAAATTGAGTCTTCTGCCGTTTGATCTAATTTTTCATTTGCACGGAACTTTCTTTTCCTTGCTGCAGCCGTGGGTCTTTTGATTGCAGTCTGGTCATCTGTTGGTGGAGAATTCTTTTTCCGAAGCATAATGTTGCTGTAAGCGATAGGCAACAATATATTATAGAACTCAAAATTGATCGCTGTATTTAAGTTTTGCATTAATATTAAATCTTACCTTTTAAAAGTTCAACGATAATACGTCTGACCGCACATAGAGACAATTTGATGTACGTAGGTCCTTACCTCAAGTACAAACAATTATTTTTATTTCATGGGTTACTTGCGCTGGATTTCCGATTAATTTCGATGATTCCCAAATTTATTTCCATGTTATAAAAATTGATATGTTTAAAGATCGCGTAAAAATAATGCCGAAAACAATTGCAGTAATGAAAATTTTTGCAACTTGTGCTATTGAAAGTTACAGATTTGTGTCCCTTTAATTGAGAAACTATAAAAAAAAGTTGCACACTGACATTCGCATTTATAATACAGATTATATTGGGCTGTCTTTTAATGAATAAATTCAAATTACTGGATGACTTTGAAGTCGAAGAAAATATTACATATCTTTCAAAATTATTTAGAGATTAAAAAATTTGGAGTGCATATGTATTCGCCTTGTTTATAATGAAAACCTTAGTAAAATCCAGTTCAACCAATTGCCTTCAGAAACCACGTCATCCGTAAATATATTTCACCTCTCCTTTGAGTAATGAAAGTATGGAAAAATTCATGATGCTAGATTCTGCACTATTAAGTTAAATACGCCTGTTCTCGGAAGACCTCAGATGTTTGTAAGAGAATATTAATGCACGAAAGAAAAGGAGCTGATCGTGCAAATGAAAGATACATTTATGGAAATGTATAAACAGTGTTGGGTTATAAAAAAATATCCCATGTTTTGAACTGAAAATCTAAGAAAATAGGGGAGAGATTTAATCAGAGAAGCAACCAAGTGTTCTGACTCATTTCGTTCTGAAATATGATCTTCAGAGAAATAAATATGATATTATTGCTGGAAGTTCTTTTCGTTTCCAAAACGAAAAGCTTTAAACCTTATTTTTCCTTTGCCTCATTTATTTTCTTACTAATATACATACGCACACATATATATATATATGTGTGTGTGTGTATGTGTGCGTGTCATCCACAGACAGACTATGTCACTGTATCACAACTCCTCAGTGTCCGTAGACGTCCGATAGCTTCAAACCGAGAATCAGATAACTTACCTCAAGAACATCGACGCACGGCAGAAAGGAAGGGAATTATTACGTTTTTCTGTATACGAAATACGCTAGCGACTAGGAGAACTCGATGCATACTTGAAGAGTAATGCTTAATAGCAGTAAGAGCTGCTGTCTTTTTTTTTTCTAATAAAACTTTGCCTAGAGAGCTCAACCGGATTTCCGGGAACATACATTGTCATCCACTGACAGACTGTTTCGCTGTATCACAGCTCCTCAGTGTGGCTATACGTCCTATTGCTTCAGGCCGATATATATATATATATATATATATATATATATATAATGTGTGTGTGGTCTCTGTGTTGTGTGTGTGTGTGCGCGCTCGTGCGTATATTTTCATTTCTTATTTTCGATCATATTTATTTCACTGGAAAAATAACCAACAACCAAGTTTACCTTCTGACGCATACGGATATAAACTTAAGTCTTAAGAAGAATCTGTTATCCGTGGTTTGTTGCTGAAGAAATATAGGTTCATTTTTTAACGAATTGTATTTCAATAAAATTCTATGTAATCCATATAGGAATATTTAGAAAAGTCAGGTTTAGAAAGGCTAAACCTATCATTCACTTTTTGATATCGCTGGACTGTAAAAGAAGCAAATCTTAATTACTCCTACAATTACATCAAAACAAGTTTCTGGAGCTGGAATTTTCCTCTATTTATAAGCTACTGTAACTTTCAAATCCCCGCCTCGTAGGCTATATTAAATAGTAGTGATTTTTTGTTTCATATTGTTTTTGATATACTGATTCATTTCTACTCCTTTACAGGTTATTTACAGACAGAAAACATTTTCAGATTTTAAGGTATCTTTGGAGATAATAATAGTTTAGTAACACAAGTGTTACTAAATAACCGAATTTCAGATTTTAAGAACTTTTTGGAGATCATAATAGTTTAGATATTTTGACCAGGTTTGATCTTGCTTGAAACTGTGATACACTGTAATGTGGCCGTATCTCCTAATAGTGCGGGATTTCTGCAATCGATAGTTGAACATCTAGTTAAAGAATATTCCTTAAGACAATAGTCATCTTTACCCACTGGAAGAGAAAAACTGTTTGCATAGATCGAGTTGATAAATACGCATGCAAATCTTATCAGTATGGCCATTTCTCGTTGGAAATTTGATGTTTTTGTTTTGACTGAGTGTTCAGAGTATTTTGGAAAGATGGCAGTTCACAAGTGAATTGTTTATGGAATTTCCAGAAAAAGATGCGGACAAATCGCAAGTGTATCCATAACGGTAGAAATATATCGAGATAATATACATCATTTGCTGCGTTGACTTGACAATACAGAGATTATTGAGCCTTACAATTCTGATATGCTAAACATACGCAGTTAACTTCATTGACAAGATATGCTGAGCGCTTATTGTCTTTCTCTCGTCAGTGAACATGCATATATGTGGAAATCTTTATTCTGACAAATAGAACGGGTGTATACCCGAATTGAAAGGAAGACACAGCGTTAAGCATCGTAAGCGTTCTTAGGAAATTGTCCTTGTTTGAATAATTAAAATGACATAAATTCTATAAGAAGTCAAACTTTTTCAGGTCGTCAATATGCATTACACCATTCAATATCCGTAAGAAAAAGAAAGAAGTGAAGATCATGATTGATTGACCGCTACGTTTTACCACGTCTAACCCATTGCAGGTTATTTACAGACATAAAATCTGTTTAAATTTTAAGAAATTTTGAGAAAAAAATGGTTTAGTGATGCAGTATTACTAATTAACCCGAAGCTTTGGTGGGGTGGGTAGCTCATATCTTTAACAATGGAAGGGGCCGTTACTGAATATAACCAACCCAGATCGCATTATTATTTTTTCTATACAGCGACATTTGTACACCGCTTTCTTAGCCTTTCTCATTTTTCGTACATACAAACACACACGTGTGTGTGGGTGTATAATTGTAAGTTGTTTTTGCGTCTTAGATTATATAATATATATTTATGTAGAAATGTCAGGAAATTTTCATGCAAAACACACACACAAACCTCCCATATATATATATATATATATATGTGTGTGTGTGTGTGTGTGTGTGTGTGTGTGTGTGTGTGTGTGTGTGTGTGATAAAATATTGTAGAAAATAGGAAAGAAACTGGTTTGGTAAATAATCCAAAGTTCCTTAGTATTTTGTTATTATTTTTTAAAAATAGTGCTCGATACGAAAGTAGAGCATAAATATAATTATTTATTTAAAAATATGATTCCAACTCGCTACATAAGAGGTCTCATGTTTCAAAACAAGAGCCGAAAACTTCAAAATAATATTTGAATTAACTTGAGTTAAAGTAGACTCGGTTCCATCTTCAAGCGAAATTTTTTGGGGAATGACTTATTTCTGAAATTTACGAGTTTTAATAGTATAGTCAGAATTGAAATAAAAAAATGC
Source organism: Acanthosepion lycidas (assembly GCA_963932145.1). NCBI lineage: Eukaryota > Metazoa > Mollusca > Cephalopoda > Sepiida > Sepiidae > Acanthosepion > Acanthosepion lycidas. The sequence goes on from OZ010605.1 coordinate 81,100,283, forward strand.
CATGGTAACATCAAGGGCGGATTGTTTGGAACAGGCTGGGGTGGAGTGTTAATAATTTGTATCAGTACAAAGTTACTTTCATAGATGCCGGGTCAGGGTAAGGTGGGGGTGGCTAAATTTACGACGGAGGAAGTTTTCGCATAGTCTGTCTTGAGCGTCTATGGAGATTTATTTATTTATTTTTTATTTTATTCTTTTATTATACCTCTTTATGAAAGGCATCTGTGTATATAAAAAGGCCGTAACGTTTGTTATTTGACGACTTCATAAAGGGTTATCATTTTTTGTAGGGTATTAAAACTATGTATATGGGCTATGGATTTTAAAATTTATTTTATTGTATGCGTGTTTTTAGCTAGTTATTCAGAGCGTAAGTTCGGTTGTGTCGGCAGAAAACCGTTAATTCTTGCCTGTTATTTAATAGGTTTTTATTGTTTAGATGCTTAATAATGTGTAGTTTCTCATGGAGGCACAAAGGTCATGGGTCATCCCAAGTTTTGCAAGTTCTAGTCCTTTTAATGATTTTCCATTTTACTTTAGGTGTCCTATTTTTTTCTTTCAGGTGCCAAAAATATTTAGATAGAGAGGTCTGATGTCTTAAGTTTATGTTGTTGAAGGAGCATTTATGCTGCCTCCATCTGGTTTTAAAGGCATTTTTCGTGGACCCAATGTATATCATATTATTGTTAGGGTTCTCCGTGGATGATATAGTGCATTGGTATACCACATATTTGATGCAGCACTTATTTTCGAATGGGCAGTCTACCGGGTTTCTACAATCGCATAATTTTTCCCTATTATTATCTGATTTAAGTGTAGAGTTATTAAAACTATTCAGGTAAGGGGGTTTATTATTGTGTCTTCTTATTATACCTTCTAGATTTTCAGTGCAGCTGTAACTCAATTTTAGAGTGTTCTTATTGAATATATTACGAAGCATACTTATTGAATATATTACTAAGCCTACATTGGGTCCACGAAAAATGCCTTTAAAACCGGATGGAGGCAGCATAAATGCTCCTTCAACAACATAAACTTAAGACATCAGACCTCTCTATCTAAATATTTTTGGCAACTCAAAGAAAAAAATAGGACGCCTAAAGTAAAATGGAAAATCATTAACAGGACTAGAACTTGCAAAACTTGGGATGACCCATGCTCTTTGTGCCTCCATGAGCAACTACACATTATTAAACTTCTAAATAATAAAAACCTATTAAACAACAGGCAAGAATTAACGGTTTTCTGCCGACACAACCGAACTTACGCTCTGAATATCTAGTTAAAATCACGGATACAATAAAATAAATTTTAAAATCCATAGCCCATATACATAGTTTTAATACCCTACAAAAAATGATAACCCTTTATGAAGTCGTCAAATAACAAACGTTACTGCCTTTTTATATACACAAATCCCTTTCATAAAGAGATATAATAAAAGAATAAAATAAAAATAAATAAATAAATCTCCATAGACGCTCAAGACAGACTATGCGAAAACTTCCTCCGTCGTAAATTAAGCCACCCCACCTTACCCTGAGCCGGCATCTATGAAAGTAACTCTATACTGATACAAATTATTAACACCCCACCCCAGCCTGTTCTAAACAATCCGCCCTTGATGTTACCATGGAAATTTTTTATTTCAATTCTAACTATACTATTAAAACTCGTAAATTTCAGAAATAAGTTATTCCCCAAAAAATTTCGCTTGAAGATGGAACAGAGCCTACTTTAACTGAAGTTAATTCAAATATTATTTTGAAGTTTTCGGCTCTTGCTTTGAAACATGAGATCTCTTATGTAGCGAGTTGGAATCATATTTTTAAATAAATAATTATATATATATATATATATATATATAGTGTAATCCGGATGTAAGAGAGTTGTCGAGACTGTAGAAGAAGTCTCTTATATCCGGGTTTCTCTTATATACCAGTTTGGTCTAATTTATATACATTAACAAATGCTCTAATTTGTAACCAGAGAAAATTTCTCTTATATCCGGGTCCCTTATATCCGAGTTACACTATATATATATATATATATATATATATATATATATATATATATATATATATACATATATATATATATATATATATATATATATATATATATATATAAGCGTCAATGCCACAATCGCCAGAGCCACAATATATTTTTCATTATATTATTAATACAATAATATCAAGGTTTCCTACGTTTGTGCAATGACAAACATCAGGTGGATATAATCTGGAACCGTTATTTATAATTTGATTTATATAATCCATGTGTGGGAGGTATTTATTAACCAGGGTTTTTTTTCTCTAAATACTTATTGTTTAATCTACGTCCATTCCACCTTTCCAATTTCTTTTTCTCAGACTCATCTTATGTTTGTAGAAGTGTCTTTTGAATTCACTTTCGTTGTCGCCACCGCTAATCTCTTTAACTTCATAAGCAACGTCCGATAGCAAACACACTCCACTCCATTCAATGGACATTCCTCTTTTATTTTGTAGTTACATCTCCGGGATTCTCACACTCTTACAATATATTTCTATTATTGTTTATCATAATCGTTCGATTCTTTTAGTGCAGTCACAACTAATCTTCATATTATTTCTGTTGGATAGCATGTTCAATTCTGATGAATGGGCGAAATTTTGAACTTTTAGATTTAGAGCATTTTTGCCACTGTCTTATTTTCGTTAATTTTGTAGTGCATGTAATTTTCTCATTCTCCTTGTGATCAGTTTCAGCTTTCTTGAAAATCTCACCGCTATATCACCCAACAAATGTTAATCCTGCCTTGTGTTTGCTCTCGCTTTTGATTTTTTTGGTTGGCTCTAGCTGCATCCTTTTAGATAAGAGCATTGTATGAGATTGTATTAGTCCCGACTATAGTAATCAGAAAATATGCCTCAGTAGGTCTGGCGGATGGATGGATTCAGTACTAGCATAATTTATTTTCTTAAGAAAAGATACAAATAATCATGTCCTTAAATTAAACTTGGCATGCAAAAAGCTGACATAGTTCATATTAATTTTTATAGATACATTTAAAATAGAACTTTGAATAACGTACATAGTTATTGCCTCATATTATACATTTGCTGATGATTTATATTTGTGTTTAACATAATTCCATCGGCTCGGTACAAACCCATATTATAGATGTTGAAAAGGTTGCTCAGCCTCCATAAGATGGAAACTTAACCAAATACACAGGCGTCCGCAAAGTCATATAACGTCATTAAAAATATGAAAGTTGGTATCCCACATTTTTGTCCCTACCTGGACTTTGTGAAATAGCTCAGAATTCTTGTTTTCTGTTACAATTTCTGTTCCTTCCTTTTTATATGGCAAAACAAACTAGGCAATTCCAACAAACCTTTCATTATTTTTTTAGTAATGGACGGATAAAAGTCGAAATGTATAAAAGACGAATTCTTCTTTATATTTTATGCTTTTGAACAACACTATGGATTCATTCGTGTTACGCCGGAGGGGTTGTCTCACAGTGCATCACGTGTGCATCGCTTTGTTCTTTCGAATATTTTTTACAAATTCTTCCTATTTTGTTCTTAGAATTCTGTTGGAAGAAATTTGGAGAATGAGGATAATCGTCTTTGTGATCCTTGTCAGATATGAATTGTTCCTCGATAACTATTTTTCTGCAATTATTTTGCACTTATTATTAAGACAATGCACGCATTCCACGGGGATTTTCTTCTTAGTTTTCGTTATCTCCTCATGCAAGTCCTCTTTGTAATCATTTGCATTCACATTTTAAAAGGTTTCGATTTTGTCCACCTTAAATAATATTCTATCTCAAACACCTTTTTATATTATGCTCTAATTCATTAAGTTGTTTTAAATTTCAATTATTTTGATTAACTTGAACATGTCGCTTTCAAATTTGTTCAGTTGGCAATTCTGTGATAACCGAGTTAGTGTATACCTGCAACTCTTAGATTATATAAATGGGGTTATAGCTACTTGTTCAAGATTATATCTGCCTGATAATTGTTAGTCCATGAAGCTATGAGTAACAGATGTTGATATCATTGTATCTATCTCTCTCTCTCTCTCTATATATATATATATATATATATATATATATATATATATATTAGGGTGACCAGAACGTTATATGTCTGATGCAGAAAGCGAAACGAAAACAACAAAATGTTATGGTGTAACAACAACATTTATTCTTCAAATTAAAGTCTATCATTCTAGAGGATCTTTCGATAAGGATCAGCCTGCATTCGTGTCTGTCTCAGATACCAGTCCGCTGGCTTTGAACAAAAGAAAACTGTAAACAAGCTTCCTTCACTTCATGAAATGTGTTGAATCCGTGGTCGCGGGGGATGTATGTTATTGAGCTGAATAAGCCATAGTCACTAGCAGAAGCATTGGAATTGAATGAGAGAAAGAATCCCAACAACGTCCATTTGTTTGAACTTCTCTTTAGTCAACCTGGTCGCATGATTTTCTTGAAACAAAACCGGACCTCGATTTACCAAATTAGGATAGTCCTTTAGTTTGTTTTACACGCGGTCTATCTGCTGGCAACACAGTTTAGCATTGATGGTGTGACGTGTCGAGGATGCTCGAAATGCAGTACCTCTTGGAAATTCCGGCAGAAATATATCAAGATTTGTTGTTTTAATCCCGCTTACTAAACGAGTAAGGATTTACTGGTCAAGCACACACACACACACAATATATATATATATATATATATATATATATATATATATATATATATATATATATATATATATATGAGACTATGCACAAAATCTCTCGGAATATAACAATTCCTAAATCCTTAGGAATTTATCAAGCATCAGATTAATTTCGTAGTATTCATTAATCAGGACAATAAGCTTTAATCTACTGGTCCTTCTATTTCTCTCTCGCAAACGTACAAACACATGCACATATACACAAACTACACGCACACTATGTTCCTTTTTAAAGTTTAAATGTATAATACATGCAAATTTACATAGAAATATATTTATATTAATCTAAGTGCTATTTTGTGGATAACCGTGTTACAGTAGATGTTTTTCAGTGTATATTAAGTCCACGGGCCTGTAGATTCGACGTAGTCTGTAAAATGAATTTTCTCCCCAGCAGGGTTTTTCTGTATGGTCTTTTTTATTATTATTTTAAGCGGTAGATGTACTTTGAACTGTTCAAAAAGAAAATGAGAACAGGACGTCTACTCAAGCACGTGTATCCACAAAAAAGACAATGTAGACGAATAAGATACAACGTTGGATTAAAAGTAATCTATATTAATTCATTATATATATATATATATATATATATATATATATATATATATGTGTGTGTGTGTGTGTGTGTGTCTGTGTGTGTGTGTGTTTGTGTGTGAGAGCGTGTGTGTGAGCGTGCATATATATATATATATATATATATATATATATATATATATATATATATATGTATGTATGTATGTATGTAAACACACGTTTGTTTGAGGATGTATTTTCCTGCATAAACGTATCGCTTTTATTAGTTTGCTTCAATGGTGCCCCTGTTTCTCCTCTAATGTCGTGTAGATAAGCGCAAACATTCACCTTGCAATAAAGACGAAAAAGATTTTAGCAGCATGCTGCTGTAGGCTCTATTCTATATAGGTATGGATTTCATTCGAACTGGTAAACAATATCTTAAGAATGTTTTAACTGTATCAAGGGAAGGAGAGCGCTGCGCGGAGAGTCAGTCATGTTTCGGAAGATGTTAACATATCTTGGGGACATGGCACATAACTTCAATCTTTGAAATTTGAATTTGAAACTAACTGCGGTTGTTCCCACGTTTATATAATATGAGACCGACGTGATTAAACATTGCCTCTTTGCTCATACTATGTGATATACAAGGGAATTTCTAGCGGCATTTTTGCCTAACACGCATTAGTCTCGTGATCTTTACATGCCTATGTAAACACAAACACACTTAGATACATAGGCTGAACGAACTAAATTTAGATATAGCTAATGTATAACTTGTAGTTTCTGCCTTCGCTTAAATGGCGGTGGCTTCGTGAATCGACATGTTCTACGTGTTGCTAGAATAATCCCGTCGATATATATATATATATATATATATTTTTCAATTATTACTTTCACCGTTATTATTATTATTATTATTATTATTATTATTATTATTATTATTATTATTATTATTATTATTATCTGTATTTTTATGCTTTAATTTTTACTCCGTTATAAAAATTGTGCAAAAGTGTCATGTATTGTACGGTTACATGCATCCGACTGGAAATTATTGGATTGTATACAAGAAAACTAGCCATCTCGCTTACTTCATTTATCTTTTTTCTCTCTTCTTCTCGTCCCCTGTTTTCCTCTCCCGTTTTCTCTCCATTTTCTTCCTTAATCTCGCTCTCCTTCCGCTTTTAACATCTAAACATCCCTTTCTACTTCATTGTGCTGCTCCGAAAATTCGGTCAACATATCTACAAAATAAAAATATCTTTTGAAACAAAATTTGAAATATCTCTATATATTTCATGAACCTAGACTTATCTGAGTACATACCTTTTCATTCTCTTCTCTGCCCCTTTTAAATCTGCATAAATTATGTTTATATCTCTCTTTGAATATATACCCATTTCTTTCTGTGTAATGTATTTGGTCTGCAGATATACTATTGAATGTTTTGATTTTATAATTGAAATAAATATCACCATGAGCTTTTGAGCCTATGAAATTTCATCATATCTCTACGGCTTTTGAAATCAGAGTGGGCTCTCCTAAACTCTGTGCCATCCAAGTCTGTGAAGATTAGTCTACGCGTATGTACGTGGAAAAGATGGATTCATGCGTTCCTCACTAAAACCCATGCACGTGTTAGAGTAACCTATGATGTTAGGTTCATTACTTTGTGAAACAACTCTTTAAGGCCGAAAACCTGCACTACATAACATTATATAGCTGTGTCTTGGTTACCTTTTACATCGAAATAAATGCGAGGCCTTATATTTGAAGTCTTTCTCATGCGCCCGATTGTGTGTGTGTGTGTTTACGCACATGCATAAATTCTGCAAATTTTATATATTTAATTATCTGTTTCCCATGCACGTTTATACTCTAAGGTTTTACATCTACACCCGCTAATGAACTTGAGTCACATCAAGGCTTTGTACATTCTAAAGTAAACCTCAAAGAAATCTTAATGTAGAGGATAACTCCCTTTGGTTGCATATTTCTTTGACATCTTAGGAATATTCTCGTTCTCTCCTTCGGAAAACGGGGCACAGTAGTAAATAACTTCAATAATGATATAAGCAACAGATACCTAAGTTAGTGAAAAATGAAGGTAGCTTTGAACGTATACGTTTAAATAGCTGTACAGATATAATTATCTTCTTAGAAACGAGGCTAAATATTTTAATAATCTTGTCATAATTTTTTTTCTGATTAGAGATATATTCATACTTCAATTTTGAAGGTAAAATCACTAACGAAACTCTAATGTATTGTAAGTAAACCTGATCTAATGAATTTGAAATATATTAATAATAAATTTCAATTAGTTATTAAGAAAGTCCATTGCCATTTTAGAGATACTCACGTGAGTTTTCCGTTTTCGAGTAAGTTAAATATAATGCTTAGTTTGTTTTTGTTTTTTTTTCAATTCGTTGTTTCTTAAAAAAATTAGTGGTAATTTTCTTTGTTCGAAATTCTGAAACGATTACTGTAAACGCTCTTCTACAGTGTACCGTGTCTTTTCAAGACGTACACAATCATTGCCCTCTACAAGACGTAAACAATCATTGTACTCTACAAGACGTAAACAACCATTGTCGTCTACAAGACGTAAATAATCACTGCCCTCTAGAAGACGTAAACAATCATTACCGTCTACAAGTCGTACATAATCATTGCCGTCAACAAGACGTAAACAATCATTGTACTCTACAAGATGTAAACAATCATTGCGGTCTACAAGTCGTAAATAATCATTGTCGTCTACAAGACGTAAACAATCATTGCCGTCTGCAAGACGTACATAATCATTGCCCTCTAGAAGACCTAAACAATCATTGCCCTCTACAAGACGTAAATAATCATTGCCCTCTACAAGACGTAAACAATCATTGACGTCTACAAGACGTAACCAACCATTGCCCTCTACATGGCGTAAAAAATTATTGCCCTGTACAAATTTAAAGAATCATTGCCCTCTACAAGACGTAAACAATCATTGTACTCTACAAGACGTAAACAACTATTGTCGTCTACAAGACGTAAATAATCATTGCCCTCTACAACACGTAAACAATCATTGCCCTGGACAAGAGGTAAGCAATCATTGCCCTCTACAAGACGTAAATAATCATTGTCCCCCAAAGACGTAAATAATCATTGCCCTCTACAAGATGTAAACAATCATTGCCCTCTAAAAGACGTAAATAATCATTGCCCTCTACAAGACGTAAAAAATCATTGCCCTCTACAAGACGTAAGCAATCATTGCACTGTGCAATATGTAAACAATCATTGCCCTCTACAAGACGTAAACAATCATTGCACTGTACAATATGTAAACAATCATTGCCCTCTACAAGACGGAAACAATCATTGGCGTCTACAAGACGTAAGCAATCATTGCCTTATACAAGTTGTAAACAATCATTGCCCTCTAAAAGACGTAAATAATCATTGCCCTCTAAAAGACGTAAATAATCATTGCCCTCTAAAGACGTAAACGATCATTGCCGTCTGCAAGACGTAAACAATCATTGCCCTATACAAGACGTAAACAATCATTGCCCTCTACAAGACGTAAACAATCATTGGCGTCTACAAGACGTAAACAATCATTACACTTTACAATATGTAAACAATCATTTCCCTCTACAAGACGTAAATAATAATTGCCCTGTACAAGATGTAAACAATCATTGCCCTCTACATTTTCCTGTATTATTTAGTTCTTAATAAATATTGTATTGTTGTTATATCTCCCAAACATTTTTCTACTATCCATTTACATAAACTCACTAATGAGGATATGGCTTCAACCTCTCCTGTGAGTATCAGATTTTTCAACCCTTCTTTCCTCATTATGCACCCTAGAATTTTCAAATGCCTCTTCTTGATGCTAATTATAATTTTCCTTCTTATTACCATTTTATTTCTAAATCTTCATCGTTGGTCACAAATTTCGTCCATGCTATCCTTAGCATCGTTCATTAGAAGCACATTTCTGTTGCTTCAAATGTTTGTTCATCTGTAATTTACATCTACAGCTTTCACTGCCATATAAAACGACTGGTATTACGAAACTGTTCCTTACTCTCTTTTCTGTTTCTAAAGAAACTATTCTGTTACTTAATATACTGGTTAGATTTTGGAATGCATATTTGGCTCTGCCTATACGCCTTCGTATTTCGGTGTCGCATTCCGCATTCCATGTTAAAACACTTTCAATATTTTCAATTTTTTCCGAAATATCTGCTTCATCTCTTTTTTGACCCACTATTCCTAGTAGGGAATGAGGTCGCGGTTTACAATAAGATATTTTATTACTCTTAAAGATGCTATGCGTCGAATAGGAGGGACAGTGGTGCAATGGGTATCTGCTTGGATTGAGGAATGGGAGAGCCGAGTTCGAATCCTAAGTCGAATCCATTACGTTTACATACGTGCTCATACCATTAGGAAAGGTATGAATCCTTTTCTTCTCCCCCCAGCTATGGGTAAATATCAGGTGAGTCCGGATTCTATAGCCTTGGATTGCAAATGGTCTACTGCAGAAAGAAATGGCGACCTACTCCGGGAAAAAAAAACACCCGATACAACTGCTTTGTTAGTCATGTATCGAAAGATACATTATCGCCTAATAGCACAAAACTTGTGTATAAAATAACAGAAGGCAGTCTAGAACATTTGGCCAGGTATCAATTTGCTTGTGAAAGTATGTTTTCTCATTCCTTAGCGAATTAATCTACATACATTCCATCTTTTCAAATAGATATATTTTCTGTACTGGATTTTATTTTAATTTATGAATATGTATCTATATTTATTTTGGGATTACTATTATTCTTTTATTTTTATAATATTATACCATCTGCTAAAGTAGCTGCATCTAAGTGTGAACGCTATGTCCTATAAAAATATGGTAAGACTTGTTAATAGTACATGTCAGTTTTATAAAGCCGTTTTCTCAGATCAGTGATTAAAAATGACTTCGCAGGAGTAAAGCTGTAGATCTTACAGATGATTATTCTGTAGGGATATTTGTGGTTAGAAAACACAGTATCCAATATTAAGTATTATAAAACATAAAAGAAACTACGGCCGCATCATGTTGAAACACTAGTTACTCTACGATCAACGAATTTAAGCAACTTGCGTCTGGATAGTATGTAGATGGGTAACTGCGTGAAAATATCAGGGACTGTAAGCTTAGGTGTTTAAGTGGTAATGGCTCAGAATCGTTAATCAGGGCGTTGTTCTCCAGCCCCCGTTGGGTTCGTTATATACACTTACGCGCAAATACTCTTGGGAAAGGTATGAATCTACATCTTTTCTACTAGCTATGATTTAATCACTAATGTTTTTATCACTAAACTATTATTATCTAAATAAAAGAAATTCTTACAATCTAAAAATATTTTCTGGCTTTAAATAACATACAAGGTGTTTATAAGTCGTAGAAGTTTAATCAACCAATCAAGATCAACAACTAAAATTGATGGCACATATAACACAAAGGCGAAATAATTTAATAATCAGTATCTTGACATTTCACACTACTTTATACAAAAGGTTTGGAAGGAAACCGCAAGAATACTGTGAGAATTAATAACAGTAATTGCATTTGAGAAACATTTTTCTGAAGATTTGTTTTCTAAGAAATATCTAATAACCCTCAATCGGAAATAACACTGGCTTCTCAGTTGATGAATTTTTGTTTATAAAGAAAGGGTTTAATATAACTAGAACAATTACCATTCATTGTCGAACCTCGCGGATCGGCCCTACAGAATTATAAATAAATGTAAAAAATGACATTAACTACATGAATTCAAAATTGACGAAAACAGCAATAACTGAAATGAAAGACACATATAACTAAAAAAGAACATTACAAAATAATAAATGTGTAGTTATTCCACATAGTTTCAAAAAAGGTTAGGAAGGAAACCAACCACCATTAATGCGGGAAAGACCAAAAACATGAAAAGCATAATTTCTTGAAAATATTTTATTAGGATTATTTTATAATGTCAGCCGACGGTAGCAATGGCTCCTCGGTCAATGTATGTCGAATATAAATATATAAATTTTATCAAATTATTTTGGTTTGTTTTCGTTCGTTTTACAGTATATCAGCCTCAATGGATTATTTAATGCCGACAAGATTTTTATTGCTGCTAATATATATTTTTAAATGTTTTGCTCGTAATAATTTTTTTTCAAAAAATGTATTGCTGGTAATATTTTTTAAAGTATTGCTAGTAATATTTTTATTTTTCAAAATTGCACTACTGGTACGTATTTTTTAAAACATGTATTGCTACAATGAAAACCTATATTTACTCTTTCATAGTGTTTTAAACCCAGTTTCGAGGGTAACTAGTGGCCGATTGTGGGGACCATAACAGCTGTTGCGGCCACGGGTCAGGGTGGAACTGGGAACGCCAGCAATTAAGAGTTGGTTCCACGCTCCTCAAAACCACCTGTGCAGAAACCTAGCTGCTGGATGTAGTTTATCGTCATAACCATGATATTCTGAAGGCGTTTATCGTCGTACCCAGAATGCAAATTATTTTAACAAATTTTCTTCGAAGTTTCACTGTTATCCAGTGAAAAGAAATTGAACCTATTATCTTTCCGAAAATTTTTTTTTTTTTGGATTTTAAAACATTTATTTAATGTTTATTTTTGTATCCAAGAAACAAACAGTGGCATTTTATTGTTCATCAAGCCAAACAAAGCCTGGTTGTTTTATTTCCAGCACATTCAATCATGTTTTACTTTGTTGCGGGAATCACTGCTTTGTATGCGAGCACTGTGGATGATTAATAGTAAATATTTATGGGCTCATGGAACATTTGTTACGCAAACCATATTGGCGGACTCGTGCGAATTCGCCTCATAATAAGTAATACAAAAGCATGGAATTTAAAATAAAAGACAATTAATGCATGTTATGAGGAAAAAGAATGATATGTGTACACAATGGAAATCAAAGGAAAATACATTAAAACTAGCTATAAGAATGTGCTTGTTTTTAACAGCGAAAAACAAGCGCGTGGATATGCGTGTACACATATTCGTGTACAAGAATTCAGTCAGCAAAAGAGCAAGAAAGCGCAAACGCCCAAGCCACAGTATTCTTTATCCAGGGTTGACTATATCTGGTAGCAAGCGGAAAAAAGAAAGAGTAGGAAATGTTAGGCTTTTTATACCACTAAATAGCGCCACATAATGGGCGTTTTTGACGAAGCCAAGTCGAGTAACCCACAACTTCCAATCTCACGATATTGATAATTAGGAATACGAACTGCATTGTTTTCTTTCGTATGTGTGAATAAACAGGATCTCTCTGATTTCCGTGTGCTTATCTACGGATTTAAATTCAGACATTTTATTTTCATTTTAGCTACAGATCTATTATTCTTAAAACTTTCATAACAAAAATGCGAATAGAATTGATGCGTAACTTGTGCAATAGATGTACGCGTAGCACATTTGTTATAGGCTCGACAAGTGGACCCGGAGTGACAGTTTCGAATTTCAGATAATTGTGTTCTAAACATCTCTCAGTAAAACATTATATTTTCAGATTTCTTTTTGATTTGGTGGGTCTAAAGAATTGGATCGTGATTACGATTCCAAAGTAATAAATTATGACCATAGAATATTGAGCCTTTTATATATATATATATATATATATATATATATATATATATATATATATATATATATATATATATATCGTGAATATATGTGACAATTCGCAGCATAATACATTCAATATATCGGCTGTTAGATTTTGTCTTTATTCCTAAGAGAAAATGAATTCCGATTTAAAATTTGAAATCATTTATTCGCTTTCCATCGTTAGCACAATGACTCCGTTAACCAAACCCTCCAAGTTTTCACGTCTATTATTTGCAAAAGAGAAAATAAAACTTTTCTCCAGAAAATATGTGCAGACAAATAGTCACTAATTGTCAGGCTTATTCTTTCAATAAATACTAGAAACACTGAACGGATTTGATGAATAGTTATACACCGGTGATTTGCCGAATGATGTGTTTACCAAGCGTAGAAAACCAAGCGATAATAAATGGTGTTTCATTAAGACGGATTATATATAAGGCTGTTTCGTCAAGAGGGACCAAAGTCAGCAGTAAAGAAATCAGTGTTATTGTTAAATATTTATTTATTTCTCTACTGGACGATAATAAATGGTGTTTCATTAAGACGGATTATATATAAGGGTGTTTCGTCAAGACGGACCAAAGTCAGGAGTAAAGAAATCAGTGTTATTGTTAAATATTTATTTCTCTACTGGACGATGTTATTTAAGTTATGGCAATTATGTGTGAAAAATAATATCGACTAAATGTCCGCAAAATGTGAAAGAAAAAGAAAACAAAATATTAGACTGTTAAACTTAATTTTCATTGAGTTCCAGTTCAATTCATTAGAACACCCTTAGTAATGGCAATAGTGGGTATTTTCTTATTAAGAAACATTTGTACATTGCCGAATAACTAGTCCTACCTTCCGTACGAAATTATAAAATCTTTAAAATGAGGAGAATTCATTTCTCAAGTTCAAAAAACTCTTGTCTCTCATTCCAGTATTGATGAGGGTAACATTACTAACATTTGTAGTTGTTTGAAATTGAATATGTCATTATTTTCACTTCAATATCTGTCTGTATTTCTGAGATGAGGTATTATGTACATTATTTATATTATTCGGACTATTGTCCTCATCTTTGTCGCCATATTTATTATAACGTTTCGGCCGTTGTACGCTCCGGCCTTCTTCAGGTGGTTGGAATGTCGAACTGAACCCTTCATTTCGCTCACTGGGGTAGACGTGCCACGTTTAATGGTTGTCAGCAATCAGTTTTCTTCTGTTAATTTCCCTATGAAAGTTCTACATTGCATTAAACACCACACTCTTTGGGTCCCTGACACTGGATCTAACTAACACCTTTATCCACTGTGCCATGTGTCCTTGAGGATATCTATGTATAAAGTTCTGGGTATTATAAACCTAATGTCTTCACCAAACATTCTTACCAGTGCTCATATTGCAATTTTTTGCTGTTATTATTACATATTTTTTACCAGAGCTCATATTGCAACATTTTGTTGTTATCAGAGCTTTTCTCTTGCACTGGTTCGCATGTTTTATTTATTTCTATGCTTGATCGGCTCAGGAGATTTTTGTGGCCTAGCATATGTGCTGATTCCTTAAAGGCGTTGGTGAGATCCAGTGACAGGAGCCAAAGCGTGTGAGTTCAATAGCCGGTTAAGGCAGTGGAAAACCTCCAGAGGGAAATTATTCGGAAATAACTGATAACTGACGTCCATTAAATATGGCACGTGGAACTAGAACAGACTATCCCAGTGAGCGAAATAAAGGGTTAAGTTCGACATTGCAACCACCTGAAGAAGGCCGGAGAGTACAACGGCCGAAACGTTGTAATAAATATGGCGACAAAAATGAGGACAATAGTCCGAATAATGTAAATAATATAGTCATTTCTTGTGTTGTAGAACAACGAAAGTAGTTCATTTAATTTTTTTAAATTAATTCTTTTAAATTCTTAATATTAGTTCCAGATAAAATTGGAGCAGAGGAAAGGAATGAACAACGTACCTAGCAAGCTTCAGTCAATGGATGACGAAGGAGTATTTGGGAGAATTGGAAAGAAGACAAAATGATACTAAGAACTACAAATTATAGGACATTTTGGAGGGCCATGATCAGCAGAATCCTGAAGGGAGAAGAATTAAATAAAGCTTCTGTCTGCTTAGCGTGAATAGAGCAAAAAATTGTGAGTTTTTGTCCGTAATATTCCATTTTAGTAAAGAGCATGAAAGAAAGAAATAAACAAAAGAGTAAGATAGCTAAAGAGAGAAAGGCTGAGGGAAGCAGAACTTTTGCTGCTTGCCTTCCAGCCATAATAAACAGTATTATTTTTCTAATATATTTTCTCCTGAAGCACTGGAGATTTCATTGCCCTTGCTTGCTAGGATGTTCCTGTTCCAATGACTTAAAGCTTTTCTAATCGACTCGGACATATTCAAATGGGAAATGTTTATTTAGTCTATTTGCAAGTTTCTTTCAATTGTTATTCTATTTTATTTTCGATATTGAGGAATATATATGGAGCATCTGGCGACCAAAAGTTTTAGTGTTTTTTTAGAAGATTTAACGTAGGAATAATATTCTGGATCCATTAATATAACCCGAATTTACTCACGTCACCACAATCCAGAATTATTCTACTTTTCTTGACCATTTATCGTTTGCAGCAAAGAGGAGCTACCTTCAATGTTAGTTATTTTTTAAAAATTAAAACGGCAAGGGTTTCGTCTATTTATCTATTCTAAGGAGTTAGTGTTTAAATTTAAATTTTTTTAAAGGTTAAATAAAATGTAACTTAGAAGTTACATTTTCTTATTAGAATAAAAACTCGATTAATTTCTAAAAAAATGTAACCCAGTAACATATTTCTCATTTTAATTCAATTACATGACGGCAAAAAATTCACTTGACTCATTTTCTACTATTAAACTAGTATCTTAATTATAGAAGTTTTTCAGTTGATATTTTCTTAGTGGTTTTTGAAAAAATATTGAATAACACCATGGTTCTCCTTTCGATTCTTTAGAAAAAAATGCTTGGTATTTTGAGATGTATTTGTGAGGTCGACAACGAAGCAATTGTTCGATATAAGAACAACAAATTTGACAATTTCTTTTCCATGGGCTCGTTGCACCAACCGAGAAATTTTGTCAACATCGAAGACTATTAGCTGTTTTAAGAAGATTGGTTGAACAATATTTCCTATGAAGGTATAGTTCAAGATCATCAAAACCTGAAAACAATGGGAGAGTTACAATTTCTTGAATAGCTGAACCTGAAGCTTTTTCACGCTTTCGAAGAAAAACAATTCTAAAGGAAGCGTTTTCATTTTTGTTTGTCTGTAAAAACATATTTGTTTTGGATGGATTGAAATGCAAGTTGAAATCCATTTATGCTGCAGATTTTACAAAGTAAGCATCAAGCATCGAAGAAATTGCACACTTAATAGAGAAGATTGAACTAAACCAAATTTTAGCAGAAGCAGCAAAATTATTACGTTGGATTTTAATCATACCTGCCAAATCTGCTTCTTACGATCATTAAAACGAATAAATAATTGTATGAGCTGTTCTCGCGATGAATATAAATTGAGTAAGTTGTCTTCATTTCCAAGAACAAATAAATAATTCTGTAAAAGTTTAACGTAGAATGTGGTGCTGACACATTTTATAGGAAAATGATTGATGAATTTGCCTAAAAGAAATAAAGAATTGAAATGATTTACAAATAGATTTTAAATATCTCATTAGTTTTATGTGTTATTATTTTCTCGGATTTCTCTAGTAGCCATTAGCGCTCGTCATAATGAGCCCGTCACAAGGGTGTTACTGGCGGAGATCAAGTGCAGGAGAGAGAGGTGAATCAAGATATTACCGTGGTCAATTGGGAGAAGTGCATTTCCACACACTAAAATTAGTCCATATCACATTAACAAATGGGAATTGAACAATTTTCTGAGGACTGGAGAGTAAGGCTCGACAAACCAAACTACCTCTTGGCAATTGAATTGCATCATGCACTGTTGATTCTGGTTTCCATGGTAGGTTTCGCCTGTGATACAGACACACACACACACACACACACACACACACACACACACATATATATATATATATATATATATATATATATATATATATATATATATATATATATATATATATATATATATATATATGAGTCTGTGTTTTTGTGTGAGTGTGTGATGTGTATGTGTGTGTAGTTCCACAGGATAAAACATGTTTTAAATTGCGGATCATAATTTAAGGCTTAACCATTAAAATAAAATAAAATGAATAATCCTTAAACAGACAGCATTATTGATATATTTTATGAAGTTGTTGTTGTATCAAAACTCTAATTTTTTGTTCCTCACCATAATAAAACAAGTTTTAATACTGGACCATAATTTAATATTTACCGATTAAAATCGAATAAAATAAATATAACCTAAACTTCTTAAATGAATGAAATTGTTAATGATATATATATATATATATATATATATATATATATATATATATATATATTGTCGATTCCGGGATGTAATCCGGTACCAATAGATAACAAACACCAAAAATGAATATAGGAAAATAATGTATTAACGTAATAACACAAACTGGCAGTGCAGGTTATTATTTCCAGGAATACGGGTTAGTAGCAACATATCTTTAGTTTTGGTATTGAAGCATCGCTGTATGACATCTTACTGTAGTAAACTTGCTCGCTCACGGTGAATCTTGATCGCTACGTTCATTCTGTCTCTGTCCGTCCGTTACCCTCACACTCGTTTGCTCTCGTCTTGTCTCTCGGGTCTTCACGTAGCAGTAATATATGTATATACCGGGTGAGTCAATTTGTGTAAAAAGTGGAAAACCCCTTAACAATATATATATATATATATATATATATATATATATATATATATATATATATATATATATATATATATATATATAATTTACTTAAGTAGCTGCTCTGTTTTTTTTATAAAACAGTATTAATTAACGACATGACTATTCGAGAAATTTCGTAGACGTGTTTCACAAACAGGAATAGAAACTATAATCCTTAATGGGCGACCGTCATTTGATGTGATGTGCTGTTAAACATTCCGACACAAAGAAGCGTCTGGATAGAAAAATCCGTATTTGGGTTTCTAAACTCAAAATTCCTCGGAATTTTCTGGACCGACCTTACCTGCCCACGAAATATATCTAAACATAAACAATGAGAACATATTATGAAATAGATTAAGTCTGACAATTATTTTAGTATATTAAAATAATTATTGGAATTAATGCCTTTCATTATATATATATATATATATATATATATATATATATATATATATATATATATATATATATGCATATATATATATATATATATATATATATATATATATATATATATATATATATATATATATGCATATATATATATATATATATATATATATATATATATATATATGCATATATATATATATATATATATATATATATATATATATATATATATATATATATATTATTTCTCTGAATGTAATGTCCACATAATGCTTGGTTTGTATATATTGATAAACAAAAAAAATAGTAATATAAAATTCAGTTTTCAGAACAATAGTTTATATACATTGAATTTGACAGACGAATTATGGGGAAAAAATGTAAAATTATTCGTACAGTATGAAAAATAGAAAAAATAACAATTTTCACAATATTAATAATCCATAGAATGGCGTCACATCTTATAACTTATTACAATCTTTTCTGGTATTTTCTGTTATGCTTCACTGGTTATACGTTCTATTTCCTAAAAGTTTTTTGGTGACCGATCATTTATTAAGAAGTTTCAAATCTTGCCATAGATTTTCAATAGGATTCAACTGTAATGTTCTTTTTCAGAAGCCACGCAGTCAATATTTTTTGCTAATAGTTGTAGTTTTTCATCAAGAATTTTGATATAGTCTCAGATTTCATTATTCCTCTTGAGCATCAACAGCGCTAAAATTCATAGAGACGCCGTCATATTTTAATGTTTCTATTGTATTCTTTGGAAGAAAAGTCTCATCTTACTTGCGCCGAAACTTCTGTATTATTTGTGTCCAAAATGTTCAATCTCTAATTCCTCACTCCATAGAACTTGTTCCCAAAATCAATTTTCTTTTGTCCAAGACCGTTATAGCAAAATTAAACTGAGGAACATTGTTACATGTTTTGTGAAGACGGGTTCTTCGTGGTCGGTTTCCATAAAACCGATTCCTATTTAAACAGCGTTTTATTGTCCTACTACTTACACTGATATCCATTGTATCCATACTTTTGTCGATATCGTTAAAAACAATCTTTATGTTTATATTAATCACGCGACACAATTTTCGTTCAGTTCTCAGTGACAATTTTGGTTTTCTTCCACGCCCAGGCAAATTCCCTCTCCTGCCATACTGTTAAAACTTCTTTATAACGGACTATACCGTAGATTTATAGATAGCTAACCGGTTTGAAATAGCACTGTAACTATTTCCCAACTAGTGGAGGTTAATGATTCTGTTTCCAATCAACGCCTCTTTCTCTTCTCCATCGCTTTGTTAACTTAATACTAAAAATAGTGACACTCTATTCACCTCCTGATGTTCCTTACTGGAATTAACACGAATATTCTACTGAATAAATAGTCTAGAAGGATTCACCTATAAAATAATTATATCAATTACTTATACTTACACGAACCAATTAATTTAAAAACAATATTTGCTACTGTACGTATATTATTTTCTCCGATTTTGCATAATTCACTTGTCGAATCTTTGTATTTAAAATATTGTTCTGTAAAGTGAGATTAATATTCCTTTTTTTGGTCTTATTAACATATGAAAAACCTGGCATCATACGGGCGTTAGATTCTGAGAAAGGGATAAAAATATTCAAAATTCATCGATGTACAAATAATTTCGTCGTTGACACACACACACACACACACACACACACACACACATATATATATATATATATATATATATATATATATATATATATGTGTGTGTGTGTGTGTGTGTGTGTCATTCGTAGACAGTACAGTGTCGCTGCATCACAGCTCTTCAGCTCGACTAGACATCCGAATGCCTCAAGCCAGGTTTGAAACCCAACCGATTTGATGTCAGTCAGCTTTTCTACCACTTCTTTTGACAGAATGAGGCAGGTATATCTAGCGTATTATTTTATGAATGTAAACAAATCCCAATCAGCCGGAGTGCTCCAATCATTTTACTGAAGAGATTTGCATTAACGCAGGTGGCTGTTGTTTGTATCGTTAGCTTTTCATTCAACAGTGCTCAATTGAAATATATATTCAAGAGCTAAATTATATACATTTAATTATCTATCTTTCGAATCGCTTATATATATCATGAACATTGTCTTTTGTATTGTCCTAATTTCAACATAGACTTTAGAGACACTGATATTTGGAATGTAATATACGGAGAAATGAAAGCGATTGTACTTCGCGGACGTATCGTGAATCATCCTAGGTGTAAAGTCTGATTTTATGGAATGATCTATGTAAGTAGCTATTGCTTCTTGACAGTTTTTCGTGGTTGCCTCTTCAAGAATGTGTCTTCAGAAGAAAATAATTTTCAACAAGTTTGCGTAAATAATTATGAAATATACAAATGGTATAGTAGATTAATTGGGCAGTTTCAGCTTAAATATAATAACAATATTCTGTAGTTGACCTATTCAGACTGTTTTAGAATGAAGTCATAGCTTTCTAACATCGACAAAACAAACAATGGACGGTATACATAGGTTCCAGTTGTAGAAGAGTATGCACTTTACACCCAAAAGACGTTTGAAACGTAGAGCCTCCCTCAGAGTGGGCCCTTTTATCGTGCCTGGTATAGTTTATGGTTTAAACCATAGTTTCCTAAACATGGCGATATCGCCCACTCTTGGGTGATGTAAAATGTTGTTTGGTTGAGCTATGTAGGTGATGGGTAAGTAACAGAAACGGTAGGCGGTTCGAAGTTTTGGAGGGAGATATACGATGTTGAGTATTAAAAATGCATTTCAACATATGTTCATCGAAAAAAATTATTCCCAGTTGATATGCAAACACCTGTACAAAATAACAAATAAAAAAAAAAAACAAAACAAAAAAAACGGGATATTAAATGGAAATACTGGATCAGTATTTTAGATTAGATATAACTATCCTCGCAAAGAGTCGTATTTTCTGGGTTTTAAGAAGGGACATTAACATAGTAATGTATATTCGTTTCAATTGTTTATTTGTGAACAGGGATTGTTTCATCTTTGTCGACACTTGCAACCCTAACCTTCGCCATAAAATTAACATTTACATTAAACTAAATTATATATATATATATATATATATATATATATATATATATATATATATATATATATATATATATAGTTTTCGATGTTTAATATTATTCCATCTTTTTTTTCTTTATCATGTTAGAAGCAGCAGCAGCAACCACATTACCATTTTTATTTGTTACATACCTTTGGTATTTTTTATTACATCATAATCTTAGTTTACAAAGCAGTAACAGGCTTTAAGAAAACAAGTTCGCTTTTGAATATTTACTATACAGATGGGCAATGGAAAACTTTTTTCCACGTGAAATTAGGAGTCCTGGTCCAAACATTTATGATGATACAATTTTGGTTTTTGATATATTGAATGGAAAATCACTCCTATTTAGCTGTTACAGTTTGGTCAGGGGTGAGATTACCTAATATGTTTAATAAAGATCTCGAGGTATGCTTAATATACCGTTAATAATATGCAGAGAGTAGGAGCGTCGAGAGAGACTTTGGTGAGGCGTGTAACGATCTCACGAGTTTCAGATGATTTCCTATTTACAACCTCCTTGAATCTATCCGAATGAAAGGGGTTGGTGATTACGTAGATTGATACAGATATGTAATACGTGGAAAGTTTGCAACTCACTATGGCAGAACTTGTCAAAATCATTTCTTGCAACCAAGGCAATTACTCTATGTTGAATGACACCTCAACAAACTTTATATAATTATGCTTCAAATATAGTCACCCTTTCGTTTTTTCTTTTACTACGCCCGTCAATACTATCTAGAAAGTATTTTAGTTAAAATACGTAATGTGCATAGCGCATTTTTGGCCATTACTTATTTTCACGTTGGATTCCAATTATGCTCGACGAAGTTAGCCTGCGGGCCTAAACGTACATTAATTAAAATAACTTACCCAGTATCGACCTCTTTCTGAATGTCTTTCACCTTCTGCTTACTGCAAAGGAAATCATCTCTACATCCGCTACTCGCTTTGTCCAATCGGTGCATGCCTCTTCTCGTATGCTGTTATCCACCAGGAATATTCCAGTAGCCGAATCATTTATTTGTGCATGACTTATTCACCGTTTAATTTTGGAGTGTGAGATAGAGAGAGAGAGAAAGAGAGATATCATTTTCTTGCACCGCCTTTAGCTCGGCTTGAAGCCCAAATTCTCAGAGCGGCCAACTTTTTATACGAAGTTTTGTGTATTGGGAAACACTGTATTGTCTCCCCTTGGATGTTGGCACAAACAGCGTTAATATCGGATTGAAAGGGGGAATTCGATGCACAAAATTCATTATCTCAACTCGAGATCACCGCGCTGCTTTACTTACGATATCTTTCATAAGTTTATTCTCCCATAACATGTAGAGGAATGGCTCACCCTGAAAGAGTGATTTCATGATTCGTTGCGTATCTTATTTTTTCTGTAATAATTTTTGTTCGATTAATTCCACGTGTGCTTATAATATAAAGAACATCCAGCATGTTTATCTCTTGGAGTCCGACCTTATATTTTTTTTAACATTCCATAGACATTTACTAAAGAATGAAGATCATCTATCATGTACAAAATGCGGAGATGCCCTAATAATGAAAAAAATTTAACTGAATGTATTCAAATAGTCAGGAATGAATATTACAAAGAAAAAAAAACACGAGGAAATTATTTTAAGTTACGAAAACAGTCAATATAATGACATACCTTAAAGACAAAGGCTTTATTCGCAAAAATAAAACATCTACAATAAATCATCTACAAACTATATATCTATTAGGTTGGTGCAAAAATAATGACGTAATAATGTCGTTTTTTGACGTATTTTAACGTCAAAAAACGACATTATTACGTCATTATTTTTGCACCAACCTAATAAAAAAATACATTTACTCTACAGCGAAAGTGTAAAATTATGTAGAAAATATCGTTAACTGAAGTCTTAAAAATGCTTACAAAATAATTAGATTTCGCTATTAAATAACCCGTAAGTTTTTTTTTTTTTTTTAATATCACTAAACAAAAAAAACATACAAAAACCGAACTTTCCGTATCATTTATAGATATAAATAAGCATAATAAATTGGATTATGATAATACATTTAGTAAATAAACTTTAATTTAACTCACCTTGATTTTCTTCTTCTATGCAGTCTATCCCTTCCGGACGTGAGTGATTACGTCTCTCCACGTCATCCTATACATTTTAGCTCTTAGCACGTTTTGTACACTATAAATCACCGTCCCTGTTCTATAATGTATTCATTCTTTAACGCATAACACTTCATTTTTCAGTCACTTCACAATTTTCATATTTACCTTTCTGTCTACACTGGTTACTAATTTATTTTTGAAAGGTTGTATATACTCTATTATAACGTAAATGGGTTTGAAATTATTTTATATCATTTCACTCAAGTAAGACAATAAACACAAATAGTTACTGAGTTTGAACAAATATGAGAAAATATTTTTAACAAGAGAAAATAGGAAAAAGAAAAGAAATTAAGACGTCAAACTTAAACAATCGTGAGTTCCATTTAAATCTTTGAAGATCAAAGTTTTATTGGAAAGCTAAAAATTCGGAAGAAATTACCACAAGAGCGAAATTTTAGAGAAAAAAAAGTGTTAGCATAGATGTTACAGATACATTTGATCTTATTAAATTCAAAACGATGAAACCTTGTATGCTTAAATTTATAAAGACTAAATGCGAAATACGAAAGGTCAAGAAAACAATTACGATTAAAATATTTATAGAAAAGAGAGAAGGAAGCTTCGTTACGCCGCCGGAGGGAATGAAACTGAAGCGGAGAATGCAAGGCAGGACCAATAATCTTGCATATTATTCTTTGTATTTTATGAAGAATTCCTAAATATACTGTAAAAGAACTGGTCCCGAATTGTCACCAATATTCAATGGACGAATGTTGTCTCAGAGATTCTGAAGAGACCAAATTCTTTCGAACGAAACAATGAACCAATTGTTCCTAGCTGCAGACCTAGCAATTGATTCAATAGAATCATTCCACTACATGTTAGCTGTAAATTTTAGCCCGAGCATTCACAATGAGACACTCTCCTTAAGGTTAGCATCAGTCATGATTCTTTTCCATCATGTTAAGAAAGTCATTATGAGATCCATTTCTTTAGCTCTATATAGTTGTCCTTGAGTTATTTTCCACTTTTAATTTCCATTCCACTTGATTTATTATATTTTCTTTTAAAGGTTTGTGTAATTCTTCGGCTTATTTTAATTTCTGTTGCTATATTCATATATAACTGGAAGATGGCTTCATCGGCCGTCGAGTTCTACTGTGAGAAACTGCATTCCTAAATCGCTTTTTTAATCTTTATATTGTAAAACTGTCTTCTAGAAACTCGCATTTATTTTTACAATGTATAAATGCCTTATTAAAACTCTTCTGGATCGCTATGTAGTCGATCTGGTATTTCATTCATTTTTCTGGCTTTCCTAATGCCAATAAATGTCTTGGGCGTCCTTAAAGCCAAATTGAGACATATTTTTATTGAATTACATGTTTTGAATCATTGATAGTGTAATCACTGTCTTTATTAAAAATTGATATATCAGGGCAGACCGTAATAGATGTATATCTTTAGATTTTGCTGTCTGTCAATCTGCTAGAAGGGCTATTGTAAATGAAATATTATGTAGTGGGCAACATAAAACTACTACATATTTTTTAAAGAAATCATGGTGATTCTGTGGTAATATAGAAAAAAATATGCACGGAGTTATGATCACGTTCTTCCTGAAGGGTGAAAGCATTAGAAATATAATACTACGATTAATTTATGTTTTTCAATATAACTGAACTATAAAGTATGGCGTTGAAACACTTTCTAAGACATGCTTATTCTCCATTATATTATGGCATTATGAGGTTTATAGATATTTTTTTAAGGATTGTCGTCATCCTATTTAATAGAATTGATTTATCGCAGCCGTTGATTTAAGTTGTAATATTTATTTGTGCCCAAATCGTATATATTTTCTAAGTCGAAGACAGGTTGTAATACTATATTTTCTGGTGATACTGAGTTATGTAGGACGAAGACTATATAAAAGAATTTTGTTGGAAAACGTTTCTGAAGTGTGCGAAGTGAAACACTTATAACTCCTAATTTCGAAATATGCTGATGTAATCTCGAATGAAACAGTTCTAAAGTTGTGTATATTATATCTGATTGTTTACTGTTGAAATATCTGGATGTAACCTTAAATTCTATTCTAATAGTTTCTTTTGTTATCTGCGATTTTCTGTTTCCCTGTCAAATATGCTCTTCACAAATTTAGATGTAAGATGAATCGCCATCTTTCTGCTCTCTGAATCATGTTGCTTTATATTGTCCTTTCTAGACATTAATGCCTTTTCATTTTATTTCACTCTCACTGATCACTTGCATCCTATGTGTATCAACGCCTTACTTGGGCTGAAATGATTAAAACAATACAGCCGATTTATATTTGATATTTTACTGTTATCTTTTCCATAAATACGAACTCAGGCTGCTCATTTTAGGGATGCTTGTGCTACCGATATATGAATATAAACACTTCTTATATAGCTTAAAAAAAATAACACGAACGGATGCAATGTGTCTGATCTTACCTGACTAGTAAATAAGTTAAAGTACTTGCCTCAGGTCCTGTATTTCCTCTGCCAAATGTTTGCCGGGAAACTGATATTCACTTTGCATAATAATCCTGTTCACGGTGGAAAAAATAAATAGGAATATCGCCGAAAAAAAGTACCGATACGAAAAGGAAATAGATTGGATTCTTCGACTTTTATATGCGGCCTTGGACTTGATCAATTTATTTTTTATGGCATTTCTTCAATTTTTTTTTTTTTTTTTTTGGCGTATTATACCGAGATCAAATAAATCTGCTACAAAGCGCGTACTGACGAACGCACGCCCAAATACACACACATATATATAGATATATATATTGATTTAATAGCATATGAATCTATGAGGATAGTTACAATTTTCCATGGTAGTTTCTTCCTCACATTTCCCAAATGCAGTATGTGCATATCTCACAGTCTATCTATCCGAGTTTATGCAGTGCCTCTCGTATTATTGCCAGTTCATGCTCCACCGCAATAAAAAATAATTACTTATTGGAATCTAAAGGCTTGTTTGATGAATGCTGGAAACATCTATATGCGCAGTTATTGTGAATGCCGGCCCGTTCTACTCAGAGATAAACTAATGTAAGCTATTTTACATTATTTACATGCTGACAATTGTCATCATCTTTCTTGTTCTTAACACAAAGTTTCTGCCGTTGCCCATTCAAACCTTCCTCAGGTATTTGTCAATCCAGGTTAACTATAGAAAATTTCGAAGTGAAATATGTATTTCATTATTCATTTATTTCTTTGTCTGAAACCAAACAGAGTCTATGATATATATTTCCGTATTCCTTCACAATCAAATTTGAATAGGCTCTTTTTTATCAGAAATTGGCACGATGCAACGTACGATGAAATTACAGAACTAACCATGGAACTTAGACTCTGCAGAATTATAACATAATAATACAACAGTACAATGATAGGGGTAGGGTCTCTGGGCATTTAATCATTTTGGTTGTTTGATTTTGGTTAGTGGTATATGAACACCTGTAAGGGTTATTAAAACCGAAATCTAAATATTTTGAGCACAATTTTATGGGTTCAACTAAATATATTTTAGACGTAATTGTATGCCTTAAATACAAATAAAAGCATTATTTCTCATTTTGCTATAAAAGTTATTGTGGGTAATAAATAAAAATAATTCTATAAAATTGTATTGCTGGTCATTTTAAAATAAATAGTTATTGTTTGTTATTTTACAATATTAAAATATATTTCTGGTAATATTACTATAAAAATGTATTTTTATATTTTCTTAGTGCTTTGTTTTTGTTTGGAGATTCAATATTTGTGCATAGCTGGGACTGTAACAGAAACTGCCAACCTGGGTCTGGATGGACTTTCGAATAACAGCAATAAAGAGTTCGTTCTACGCTCCTAAAAACCTCCATTCTCCCGACCACAGGCCATTCTGGTGGATGCAGTTTTCAGTATACGCAAGGCTGTATAATAAAGGCTGGCTCAGGATTACATAAATGTTTTTGTTCAGTGTTGTCTTTCTTGATGGCTGGTTGCTAAACTAAGCTAGAAAATTTTGTTTGGATGGTTCTTTTATCTATAGCCGGAGTGGGAGGAGTTGGAATATACATTTTTCATCGATATTTGCTTGAAAGTGTATGTTACTGAACCGGATGGATTTCAAAATTGGCTTGGCAATGTGACTATTCGAGTGGCTAATAATTACACCACCCACAAATTTGACATTTTTCTGCTTTAATATATATATATATATATATATATATATATATATATATATATATATATATATATATATATATGTACACACACACAGAGTAAACGGCAAAAATATTCGTACACCCGTCAATTTTTATTGTTTTATCCATTTTTAATAATATAAACCCCGTATGATGCCAGGTTTTTTATACGTTAATAAGCACAACAAAAGGATTATAAAACTCTATAATATAAATAATTTGAGGTTGAGGATGTTTGTTATAGAGTGCTTCACTAATAGCGAGATCTTTCTGATAATGTGATATATATATATATATATATATATATATATATATATATATATATAGATATATACATACATATGTATATATATATATATATATATACATACATATTTATATATATATATATATATATATATATATATATACATACATATTTATATATATATATATATATATACATATATATATATATACATATATATATATATATATATATATATATATATATAAGTGTGTGTGTATGTGGTTGCCCTTAGCGTCGTATTCGAATTATGAGGGTCAAGCAGCTCAGTTCCTAAGAACCGACAGCCAGACAACAGCACATATATTTTGATTATAATGGTGAAGGCTTTGAGTAGAACCAACCACACTTTTTGAAGGGCCGAATACATACATATATATATATATATATATATATATATATATATATATATATATATATATATATATATATATATATATATATATATATAAGGGTGTGGGTGGGTGTGTCTGTGCGAGCGTGTGTGTATGTGTGCATAGAAATAGGTATATAAACTCATACATGTAGGAATAATGACGCGAATAATGCTAAAAGTAAAACTTATCTTAGCCTACACCTTTCATCCTCTGTGGTACTTTATCCAGGCAAATTCAATTTATTTTATTTCAAGTATTTACATACAAGAGCAAAACTGTTATTGTTTTTATTTCAATTTTTGAGTTCTTCAGTATTGATCACATTCACATTCGCTGAAACGTCAGGCAAGCTATGTGTGACACAAAGTGATTAAATTCACTGATTAAAATAAATTGAGTAAGTGATATTTTAGTGATTTTAATACACACACAAATATAGATACACATTCACATACACAAGCACACACACACACACACACACACACACACATATATATATATATATATATATATATAACATTGCATCCACATGAAAATATATCACGTTGCATCTCTCTAACTATAACATATTAGGTCTCATTTAAGCAGAGAAAACTACGCAACACCAACCGCAAATTACTCATAGTAAATACAAGTTTAGTACCGTCATGTACATGTAGAAAGACTAAAGAAAATGGAATCACTAATAATGAAAACAAAAAAGCCAACTTTTTGTGGCATCAACTATGAGCACGGACATAATGTTCTGACGTTGTTTGGAAAATATTATAAATAAAAAAAAACAAAAAACAATACAGATTGTCATCACTCCAGATGTACACATTCGGCTAAAACTAAAAAAAAATATTCATACTGACTAATAGAATAGGGAAAACGCTCGTGTTTACAAACAGGCGGACAGTTTTTACATAATTTATATCCAGATAAGAATTCACTTACAAGAACATTGAATAAAATGTCTTTAATCAAAGCTATATCAAAGAGGTATTGCTACCCAAATATACAATTATGTATATATAATAGCAGTAGAGCCCGGCGTTACCGGGGATGTAACAGTAAGAGATAGATCAAGTATCGACCATCATAAAGACTGAAAAATAAAATTGACAAAGATTATTGTTTAAGGTTGACGGATACGCATGTCTTAATTATTTTTTTTATTTTTTTTACGAATCGGTCAAACCCAAACTCAAACAAAAACATTGTTTACAATCGTTATGAGTCTACCGATTGAATAGAATTTTATTATAAACAATTGTCTTGTAAATGAAATTTTTAAAGCATTCTGAATGTAAAAATAAAGAAAAAATTGTGCAAGACAATAGGAAACACTACCTGCCAAAAAAAAAGTGAAGTTTTGTTGAAATCTGTTGAAAAATGTAGGAAATCTGATCCCATATATAAACGAACAAGGACACACACTCACAAACAACCTGGGTTTTATAATAAGTATAACTCGATATGAATTGTCTCCCTTTCATTCTCGACAGTGATGCCTCTTAATCGTGTTTTCAAATTGATTTTGTACAAAAACAATTTTTTCCAATTTTTGGCGCTGTCACAACCACCGCATGTTAACTTTATGTAGTCCTGGAAAGTTTTGTTGAAATCGGTTGAAAAATGTAGGAAATCCGATCTAATATATAAACGTAACGGACAGACAGACAGACACAGACACACACACACACACACACACACACAAACAAACAAACAAAGAAAGAAACAAACACACACAACCTGGGTTTTATAATAAGTAATATATATATATATATATATATATATATATATATATATATATATATATATATATATATGATGATCCAGGATTAGTAATTCATATCAATACGACTGAATTATATATATATGGCTGATCGTTATCGGAAGATCCTCCAGAATGATAGACTTTAATTTGAAGAATAAATGTTGGTGTTACTCCATAACGTTTCGCTTTCTGCGTCAGACATGATTTTCTGGTCAACCTAATATATATATATATATATATATATATATATATATATATATATATATATATATATAAAACAGACTCTTTTATGCTAAACACAAACTTCAGGCCTGATGAATGAGTTTGGCGACTCTGAGTGTTGACTTCAATGTTCACTTTTATATTTACATACACTCTCTCTGATAACGAGCACTTTATCCCATGAATATAGCATGCCTGAAAACTATATATATATATATATATATATATATATATATATATATATATATATATATATGTGTGTGTGTGTGTGTGTGTGTGTGTGTGTGTGTTTGTGTGTGTGTGTTGGGTCTATATGAATGCATGTGTGTAGGTGTGTGAATATCTATAAAACAACAAAATCAATAAAACAAAATGAAAAATAATCTGCCTCAGATGACGAAATGCGTCAGCTCAGACAAGTTTGACATTTTTTTCTTGATTTTTATGTATATATATTTTCCTTGAGGCTGTTCAATATAGCCGAATTATAACATGGTCCATCCTAAATTCTGGTTGTATATGATAAACACTTCGAATAATTTCTAATTTCGATTTCGGAATTCATTGAATCTCTAATTATAGCGTAAAAATCTTTATCTTCTATATGGCCTGGTTCATGCACTTCATAATATACCTTATTATGGTAAAGAATTATTATTTTGATTAAGCTGTTTTATTATTTTGTAGCGGGCAATTTTTAAAATTATGCCTTGAATATCAATCATGTTTAGAAATGATCCACTGTTAGACAGATATATTTGTTTGATGTGATCATCCAATAGGTATAATCCAACGAATTTACAAAAGAAGACTGTCAAATGAACATTGCATCTTTTACAAGTATCTAATAATACAGACTTCTATGTTTATTGTAAAATCGTATTTACACATCTCCGAAACATAGATAGGGAAATTGGAAAAATACATTAGAACTCTTGGTTATTACCTACACTTGATTAGTCGCGCTCAGGGCTAAAATGGAAATATGTCAGTTAACATATAAGCCAAAAACAGAAGGATATGGCGAAAGTATGAGATAAACATAATCTAACAGCGATAGATTGTTCAGAAAGCTGTGAGAACAAATATAAAATTTTAAAGACGGGTGCAGATGAATGCAAAAATACGAGAGTTTCTCCTAAAGGGATATCTCCTATTTTTTTGCGGAAACTAGAAGAGATACAAACAGTCCAATATCAGCTTTGATTTGAGCAAATCTTCAGATGGAAAACACTATCCTTCATTAGATTCGTCACCGCTGGCTATCCACTTTCGACGCTGATGAAGAAGATATCTTCATTTCGTAACATGATATAGTCAAAGAAAATATGACTTGTCAATATTCGTCATTTTCATTTTGAAAATAAATTAAAGACCTCCTAACATTGTTTACAGCCACTGATTTGCAATGTTATGTACCTCACCTCCCCGCTAGACAGGATATGAAACAAGGCCTTTTTTAATGCAGGGTTAAAACCGAGCCCATGGACTCGGGCAAAATTCCCTGTAGACCCTGTTACAACGTGGTCGGGAACTTGTTTGCCACCCCCAGATGTGGCTCTGCTCTTTGGCATAGCCTCGTCTGTGTTCCTCTCCGCCTGATAGCATAGAGTTCCACTAGTTTACCTGGAGACGAATCTCCATGTAATTGCCGAAGCAAGGTTATTTACCTCACCTCCCTGCGAGGCAAAATGTGGCACAAGGCCGTTTTTAATGAGGGGTCAAAATTACCCGTAGACCCCGTAAAAACGGGGTCGGGCAGCTGCCTGCCACCCCAGACGAGGCTCTGCTCTTCGTTTGTGTTCCTCTCCGCCCGAAGGCAGAGAGTTCGACTAGCTTAGCTGGAGACGAATCTCCAACTGATTGTCGAGGCAATGCTTTGGAGATTCGTTTGTTGAACTTAAAAGTTCAGAAAACTTCAATGAATAATAATAATAATAATTTGTGCCATCTCCGAAGTTGTAAGAAATGGTAAATGTACCATCTTTGAATGATACTTTTCCTGTAGTTTGATACGATTTTAAAATCCTTTTGACTCAACTCCTTTTTTTTCTTTTTTGTTTTAACTTGTATTTCAATTTTTAAGCACCCCCAAACTTAAGCGGACATCCGTGTCCATTTTTCCCTTTTTTTGCTTTTAAAGTTTTTTCTCTTAATCTAGGCATCCCATATCTCTGTCGGTGCGTGTATATGTACATGTTTGCTAACATCACTCTCTCTCTCTCTCTCTCTCTCTCTCTCTCTATATATATATATATATATATATATATATATATATATATATATATATGTGAGTGTGTGTGTATATATGTATATATGTGTATATATATATATATATATATATATATATATATATATATATATGTGTGTGTGTGTGTGTATGTGGGTACATATATATATATATATATATATATATATAGAGAGAGAGAGAGAGAGAGAGAGAGAATGTACATGTGTATGTATCCGAATTGACAGGGATCATATTGTATTATATATTTTTTCATGGCTACAGGTGTAATTTTCCTACAATGCTCTGCCCTTTGACTATCATCTCTTTGAATGAAAATTTAAATATAAATCTTTTAGCGGCTAGTAGGTTGAGAGATGACCGTAAAAGTCTAACTTTTATTCCCCTGCTCCTTCCCCCTTTGTTGAATGAATTCTTTGATATTCCCCCTACCAATCCGTAGTATAATTCCAGCCTACGCCATAAAATTTGATAAGTATCTGTCGTTGGCGACGGAAAATTGAACATTTGTGGAAAGTCACTTGTGCCATGATCCGAATTTGTAAGAAATGGTAAATGTAGCATCTTTGAATGATACTTTTCCTGTAGTTTGATATGATTCTAAATCCTTTTGACTCAAGTTAACTCTTTCCTTTTCAATTCACCTTCTTTTTTTTTCTTTTTTTTTAAAGTCTATATACTAAATTCTAATAATCCCCCTTGGAGTGATCACTCCGATTTATACTAAGTTAAAACTTAGTATTGTCTAACCCACTGACTACCCCACTGAATACCATACACTGTTATGAACTTTTTAACTTCGAGATATTAATAAACCCACAATCTCATTGTTTGGGCGTGCTCTTGGACATTCTTCGAGACTCGTCCTAAAGCTGGTAACCTGAACATAATTACCCCTTGGCGGTCAAGGTTAAAACGTAAATCTCTACCAATTTCAATGAATACGAATAATATTTCATACCCGATCGGCGTCAACCGGAACAAAAAGGCCCGTGTCCCTCAGAGAGGAACCAGTCTGAGGACGAAAAGTATGTCACTGGAACAAACTCTTCCACACATGAAGAGACACTAGGTCAGCAAACCCGGATTATTGCCAACCTTGGACCAAGTGACACAATACCAAATCGACTAATAAAAAGTAAACGAACGAAATGGAGCCGCGAAGAGTATCGACAAGTCATGACATCCTTCTTCACTGCACTCGAAATCCCAGCAAAGAACACCATCAATCAAACATACCAAATATGGAGAAGTATGGTGGGAAATGATATAAGACCTAACCTCAATCCAAACATGCTTGCCAATGTCCGCAGAGATATCATGCGAAACAACAGACTTTCAAAGGCAGAAATGATAAGATAAAATTAGATATAAGACAAAATACTATGACCCATCACTCAAACTCTATTGAGACGAATGTAGAAATAAGGAAAGGCGAGAGAGGATGAGGTGGACGCTAAAGCGAATGAAATACGAAATAATCTCCCAGGAAATAAAAACCCAAGACCCTACCTTAGACACAACCTGCAGTTCTCCAGAAATTGTCGCTGACGATGACTCCAGGTACATTAAGTTAGAATTCCTTGAAAACCACGAAGCTGAATTCACCGAAGCGAAAAATGCCGTCATCCAAGTACGCAGCAGAGTAACTTTCATACAATTGTCAGACAGAAACCACCTCACGAAAATCCATATGACGAATTCCAACAAGCACATTGTGAAAATATACAATGCTGCCCTGGAAACACAGTTAACAGATAAACCACCGGGAAACATCACAGAAGTTAACAACGTCATATACGCAACAGCTCTAGCAGCGACTCGGAAGCTTGGGGTCAAGCCAATAAATAAAATTAACAGACACAGAGAACCAGCTTGGAAAACCAAACTGATACGAGAAAGAAAACAAATCAGATGTGAGCTTTCTATATTAGATGAGCTCACCAGAAACCCTAATATTTCTACACCTAAATCCAAAAAGATCAAGCGGAAATATAGCATTAAATCCCTAATTGATATTCCATCAATCAAGGAAATGCTGAAACAGAAACTTCAGCTAAAGGCACAGAGAACAAGACGATACGAAAAACGTAGTAGGTTCTATCGCCAAAATAAAATATTCTGAACAGGTCTTAAGTAATTTTACAGGGAAATTGGAAAAACACCTATAAATGTCGAAAGGCCACCATCGATTGATAATGTACAGACATTTTGGGAAAATATTTGGAGCAACCCAAAGGAATATAACCTAAATGCAGAATGGATACGGCGTGAAGAAGAACGACTGCTGGATACACCTCTGCAAGAATGGGAAAATATATCCACAGATGATGTTAGGCAAGCTCTAACGAAATCTAAAAAAATGGAAATCCCCAGGAAATGACAAGTTACCCAATTTCTGGCTGTATCATCTCTTATCTACCCATGGAATTCTTCCAAAAACATTATCAACGCTTGTAAATAATCCCAATAAAATCCCGGAATGGGTTACTGAAGGTATTACATACCTCATACCAAAAACAACTGAAACAGACGACCGGAAAAATTATAGACGGATAACATGTCTTTCCACAACGTATAAGTTGATCACGTCTGTACTGAAGAACCGTACTTATTCCTTTTTCGAAACAAACAGAATTCTCCCGCTGGAACAGAAGGGATGCAGAAGAGGTTCATATGGCTGCAAAAATCAACTTCTGATAAATAAAACGATCCTAGAAAATTGCAGGAGACGGCGCAAAAATCTTAGTGCAGCGTGGATTTGATAGTGTTCCACATTCTTGGATCCTTAAGACTTTGGAAATGTACAAAGTCTCCCCTGTCGTATTAAATTTCCTTAAGCACAGCATGGCAATGTGGAACACCAAACTATACCTTAGTCACACCGGGGGCACTGCCATATCCAACCGTCTGATTATCCGACGTGGAATCTCTGTCACACCTTCTGTTTTGTTTATCCTTAATCCCTCTTACACATGAACTGAACAACATTAGCTATGGTTACAAAATAAATAAGAAAATATTCAATCACCTACTGTATATGGATGATCTCAAACTTTTTGCCAAAGACGACAATCAGTTGTAAGGCCTCCTCAATATTGTAAAATACTTCAATGACGACATAGGTATGGACTTCGGATTAGATAAATGTGCGAAAGTAACATTCAAGACAGGTAGAATTACAGAAACACCCTTAATAGATTTAGATTTTGTCACAAAGATTAGGGAATTAGAGCATGATGAAGCTTATAAGTACCTAGGAATTAGCAAAGGAGATTCATACAACACCCCTAAATGAAGGAAAAATTAAGAAAATAGTACTACAGGCGTGTATGTCTGGTACTAAATACTGAACTAAACTAAAAAAACAGAATATCAGCTATAAACACATTGGCTGTCCCTGTGGTGCAATACAGCTTTAATGTCCTTAACTGGACCATAGTTGAAATTAAGCGAATGGACGCCAAAACGAGAAAGCTTCTCACTTGCATCATCCCAAAGCTGATGTTGATCGTCTGTATGTACCCAGATCCGAAGGAGGCAGAGGATTAGTTCAACTAGAACTGTCCTACAAAACTACAACAATTGGCCTCCAAAGATACTTGGAAACTACAGTAGACTGGATGATGGTATGCGTCAAGGAACATGAAAGTAGTAAGCGTCTTTACTCCGTAATGAAATAAGCCAACAAATTCAAAATGGAGTTTCAAATGGGCATAGAGATGCAAGTACAGTACAATACACCGGCTGAAACTACAAAATGCTTAAAAAAGACAGCAAAGACGAATGCAACCGACCAGATACAGAAGCGATGGCAAGATAAACCACTTCATGGCCAATACCCTGCCCGTACCTAACAAGCTGATGCAGACAAAACTCGTACCCATCAGTGGCTACGCAGTGCAGGGTTGAAAGCGGAAACTGAAGGTTTTATCCTTGCTGCACAGGACCAATGCTTGCTAACTAGGAATTATCAAGCACATATACTAAAATACTGTGTCAGCCCAAAATGCAGATTCTGTGATAAATATCCAGAAACGATTGATCATCTTGTATCAGGTTGCACGATGTTGGCACCCACTGAATATAAAACCAGACATGACATAGTGGGCCAATATCTGCACTGGAAAATCTGCAACTTATACGGGAAGGAAACTGAAAGAAACTGGTATGAACACCACCCAGACCCGGTTACGGAGATAGGACCTGTTACAATTCTATGGGACTACACAATTCACACTGACAGAACAATCAAAGCCAACCGCCCAGATATTGTTATTAAAGACCACAAACAAAAACGGTGCCTCCTTATTGATATGGCAGTTCCTGCTGACTGCAATGTATCTTTGAAGATATTCAAAAATCTGTCAAAATACAAGGACCTTGAAATAGAAATCTAGAAAATGTGGCATATGGGAACATCAACAATCCCTGTTGTTGTTGGAGCCCTCGGACTGGTTGGAAAAGATTGCAGTAGACTAATTGAAGGGATTCTTGGAAGTCCATGCCTCAAAGAGATACAAAAATTGTTCTGACAAGTACAGCCCACACTTTACGAAGGGCTTTATCTATGCATTTTTTTTTGTCAGTGGAAAGTGTCATGATGCCATTTCTAACCTTAGGTCCCTGGGCAGGACCCGGAAAGAAATGTGTAAACGCCAGAAATCAAAGAAAATAAAAAAATAATAATAATAATTGGCAATGATAATCATAATATTAGCAACTTCGATAAAGAAAGAAGTTATTCGTTAACCAAAAAAAATAAATATAATTTCGGCTGTAAATCATAACATCATATTTCTTGTTCCTTCCGGATCTGGGCGTTGATGACTTTCCACATCTTCATGTGGTTTTCAGTTCTTGGTAATATTTGACTTTATGTAATGTCGCCTAGTTTGTTTGTTTGTTTGTTTGTTTTTTGTTTTTTTTTTGTCTTTTTTTTGTTTTTGTTTTTGTTATTTAATCCTTTCGCCCTAAGCAAAGATGGGATTAGTATGCAGCGTGTTATAGAGAGTAAAAGTAACGAGGAAAGAATAAAAGAGGAACGGGATTGAATAAGCTAATCGATGGCGATTAATATTGTATTTAAATTTTTAAGATTGTATTTATTAATTAAACAGAACGAATTTCCACAGGCGAGAAGTGTGAGAAGGGAAAATGTTGGAGTAAAAGTGGCTGTTACATCTAACTATTTCAACGTTAAAAGTTTGAGACTTAGATGCCAATCCGTTTAGCACGCTTAAATTAATGTAGTTGAGGCCTCAGGGGGGGGGGGAAACGCTCGTTACAACAGTTTCCATGAAAATATTTGCAGAAAAGACAGAAGGAAGCCACGTCTCGTCGGTAAGAAACGACTGAAGTCGAGATGCCACGACAAGATCGATTATATTGCAGATCCTTTTTTGGATTTTGTCAAGAACCTCCAGAT
This sequence comes from Acanthosepion lycidas, assembly GCA_963932145.1. Taxonomy (NCBI): domain Eukaryota; kingdom Metazoa; phylum Mollusca; class Cephalopoda; order Sepiida; family Sepiidae; genus Acanthosepion; species Acanthosepion lycidas. Next base: position 81,138,249 of record OZ010605.1, read on the forward strand.
GAATAGTAAGAGCACACCACCAGATCTGGCAGCATTCTTCAACGGATTTTTGTTTTGTCAACCATTTTCACAAACTCGTTAGGTAGGATACGATTTGCTGTAACGATCTATCCCTATTGACATCGCTCTATCTAGTGAGTGTACAAATTTCAAAAATCTCTTTTCTCATTAAATGACATGGAAATTTTTTTTATGTTATATATAAAATTTTCTTTGTTAACATTTTCTTTAAACTTTCGACGGTGCTCACGTGTTAATTCTAAGTTATGATCAACATCCTTTCATAGAACCACATTTATTTTGGCTCAAGTCTCTTCTCCATGTATGACGAGATGGTTCAGCATTCACTGCTATACAGGAGTACCGACATTACATAAAAATGCACTTAACATTTTTAGTTATTCCAATGCGCCTTAGGATTGTAGTACCCTGATTACCATCCTCAGTTAAAATACCTTATAAAAATTTAAATTTTGCACTTGCTTGATCTATATGAAAGAATCCAATGATACATCCTCTCCATTTCATGCGCCCTTTCATGTCAGATGCCATTTTATCATATATAATTTCAGTAACTTCTAGTTTCCAATCAAATTTTCTTGTTTCGTAATACTCTGTTTAATATTAGAAAGCATTTTTCGATATCAAAATGCAGTTTCAAATTTACATATTTTTCATAAAACTCTTTTTTATGGACATTATAACACCGATGTTCACTTAATGTTATAGCTCCTTCTAGTATAGAGGTGAGCTTCCATCAAAAGCTTTTGCTATGGTCGTGAGCAAAGCTTTATTATGTATTTTCTAGTTACAATCAAACATTAGTTTAATCTGAGGACCCTATTAATTATTATTATCTGGAAGAGGCAGTATAAATTTCCAGGTAACATAATGAGGAAAGAGGGCTCAGAAAATTTGATACTGACAGGGCAGGTTACAGACAAGAAGGACAGAGAAGATCAAAGCATAACCTACCTAGGGAGTTTGGATAAACGGATGCCGAAACAAGGTTTAGTAAAGATAAGGGGAAATTTATTAAGAACTACAAAAGACAGAATATTGCGGAGAGCCATGATAACCAGCATTCATAAGATACGCTGCACATAGAAGATGAGGTATAGTGAAGTGCACCCTGGCAGATTTATAATGATTTGCTGTCTAGCTTTCAATATGTTACTAGAAGACATGAAACAAATTTTAGTTCAGTAAATTACAATGACATCGTTGTGCGATATTCGGTATTGAATGGAATCCTCTTTGTAATACAGCATAGTATTACTGGTAAGTAATTAATACAGCATAGTATTACTGGTAAGTAATTAATACGGCATAGTATTACTGGTAAGTAATTAATACGGCATAGTTTTACTGGTAAGTAATTAATACAGCATAGTATTAGTGGTAAGTAATGTATACGGCATAGTATTACAAAGAAAATATAGTATTACTGATAAGTAATTAATAAAGAATAGTATTACAAAGAAAGCATAGTATTACCGGTAAGTAATTAATACAGCATAGCATTACAAAGAAAGCATAGTATTACTAGTAAGTAATTAATACAGCATAGTATTAAAAGAAAGCATAGTATTACTGATGAGTAATTAATACAGCATAGTATTACTGATAAGTAATTAATACAGCATAGTATTACTGGTAAGTAATTAATACGGCATAGTATTACTGGTAAGTAATTAATACGGCATAGTTTTACTGGTAAGTAATTAATACAGCATAGTATTAGTGGTAAGTAATGCATACGGCATAGTATTACAAAGAAAATATAGTATTACTGATAAGTAATTAATAAAGAATAGTATTACAAAGAAAGCATAGTATTACCGGTAAGTAATTAATACAGCATAGCATTACAAAGAAAGCATAGTATTACTAGTAAGTAATTAATACAGCATAGTATTACAAAGAAAGCATAGTATTATTGATAAGTAATTAATACAGCATAATATTACAAAGAAAGCATAGTGTAACTGATAAGTAATTAATACAGCATAGTATTACAAAGAAAGCATAGTATTACTGATAAGTAATTAATACAGCATAGTATTACTGATAAGTAATTAATACAGCATAGTATTACAAAGAAAGCATACTGTTACTGATAAGTAATTAATACAGCATAGTATTACTGATAAGTAATTAATACAGCATAGTATTACAAAGAAAGCATACTGTTACTGATAAGTAATTAATACAGCATAGTATTACTGATAAGTTATTAATACAGCATAGTATTACTGATAAGTAATTATTACATCATAGTTTTACAAAGAAGCATAGTATTAGTGATAAGTAATTAATGCAGCATAGTATTACTGATGAGTAATTAATACAGCATAGTATTACAAATAAAGCGTAGTGTTACTGGCAAGTAATTAATACAGCATAGTATATCAAAAAAAGCATAGTGTTACTGGTAAGAAATTAATACAACATCGTATTACAAAGAAAGCGTAGTGTCACTGATAATAAATAATACAGAATAGTATTACAAAGAAAGCGTAGTGTTACTGATAAGTAATTAATACAGCATAGTATTATAATGAAAACATAGTATTACTGATAAGTAATTAATACAGCATAGTATTACAAAGAAAGCATAGTATTATTGATAATTAATTAATACAGGATAGTATTACAAAGAAAGCATAATATTACTGATAAGTAATTAATACAGCATAGTATTACAAGGAAAGCATAATATTACTGATAAGTAATTAATACAGCATAGTATTACAAAGAAAGCATAGTGTTACTGTTAAGTAATTAATACAGCATAGTATAACAAAGAAAACATAGTATTACTGATAAGTAATTAATACAGCATAGTATTACAAAGAAAGCATAGTATTACTGATAAGTAATTAATACAACATAGTATTACTGGAAAATGTGGTTAATTGTGGTTTCCATGTTATTTAGGACTTTATAACAAAGGATATACTAATGCATGTTTGACAAAAATGGTTACCTTGAGATATAATAGTTTTCATTTTCCAGCCATCTGTACAACTACTTTTGAATTATAATAATACTTCTCGAATACTGGTTACCAACCAAGGCTAGAGAGAGAGAGAGAGAGAGAGAGAGAGAGAGAGGGAGAGAGAGAGAAGGGAGATTACACTGCTATTACTTCTCAGTATGTGTAGGAAGAAATGCATTCATGGCTTCTGAAATTGAACAAAGTAAACTGGGCTGGAATTTGAACTATACGTGTCTATCTCAAAGTTACTGGTACAGGTGAGAATAATTGCGAAAAAGAAAAAAAACAAACAAAATTAAATATATTTATGATAATAGTGTAATGAAGTGTTTTCATACAGGAAATATTTGTCTCCTATTGCCAAAACTTACTGTCGATTGAAAATAATAATTTTTTCCTAAAACACATTTTTCAGAAAATCTCAACTACATTAAAACCTTTTACTTTTTCATGCTGGTGGGACTTTCCTTCCAAACATTTTCTTTTTTGAGTAGAAAGCCAAATTCATATGTCTTTCTACTAATGTTCAATCAATACAAGGCCCTAGAGCCTTTTAAGGTAGAGGGTTAATGTGTCATTTAGTATGAGCGCAAAAAAGGCAAGCAGAGAATGTCATGGTTCACAGTAAACACAAGACACAAAGAGATCAATAATGTAATAACTGGGAAAACATATAGGACGTCTGTTCCACGAAGCAGCCGTTTATGGAAATAAAGCTATCTTGTCATTGTCTCCATTTGTCTGATGCTATTTAGGGTCCAGTTCAAACTGTTGAAACTATATTGAACGACTGAGATGTCACGGCTGTTAATGCCCATAATTCTGTTCTGATGATTCAATTCAGTTCTTAATATCAATCGTACCAAATTAAATTTTTCTTTCATTTTTCTATGGTAAAATACTTCACTCCCATTTACAACGAGTTACTGATAAGCTTCTTCTTGCTCTAAATATTTGATTGTTTACCCCAGAGTCTAAACTCATACAGGATGTTTTGTTGTAGTGATTCTCGTAGAATTGTGGCTTTCGCACATTTATCCAAGCCGATTTACATCCAATGTCATCACAGAAATATTTTACTGTTTTCAGGTGATCTCCCCGCTTACTGTCAAACCTAATATACAACTTTAAGTCATCCATGTAAAATAGATGACTTATTTTCATTTGAGATATCTTATAGCCTTATTCGGTTCTGATAAGTTCGCTGATTAATGATATTAGGGATATACAATGTACTAAGAGAGACAAGCAGCCATCTTGTAATATTCCTCTGTTGATGTTTATTTCACCAGAATTATAAATCCCTTTTAAATTATTGAGGCGATGTGTTGTTTTCCATATCGACATATTTTGTTTGATGAAATGGATGACAACGTGTTATGCCTTGTAAATGTTTAAATATTTTAAGATACAGAAATGGGGTTCACTATCGAATGTCTTATGATAATCTATCTAGGTAGTACTCAGATTATTCTTTGTGGTGAAGCAGTAATCCAAGATCATCGCATTAATATTATTTGGTTTTTACATCTATAAGAGATCCGTTTAAGCCATTTTTCCTCAAGATGTAGTATGTAAATTTTTCTAAGAAGGAATATGTCTGTTTGGTCAGAATAAATGTCAACAATTTGCAAGTAGTGTGAAGACATGTAATTGGTCTGTAGTTCCTAGGGCATTTGTGTCAGCATTCTTGGGTAGAAGGAAAGTAATTCCTTTGGTTACTCATACGAGGTCTTTAGTAGGATCAGTGATCATTTCTTGAAGCACTTTGACTAGATTTTTGTGTTGTGTATTCAGATAATGGAGCCAATACTTATGAATTTTATCTATTTCTTGAGATTTCCACTTGTGTAAATCTTTCAGTAACACAACAACCACTTATGTGATTCCACGCAGAGGCTTGTATGGGATCCTTCGCGACCTCTTTCAGTTTCAGATACTTGTTCAGAGTTTTCGTTCTCCTAGATAGTTTGCCAAGAGACAGAGACGCGATTGGAATTCAAAAAGAATGACGCTGGAAAAAGACATTTAAAAGGAAGCTATTCAGCGCGACAAAATATTATTGTGCCAGAGTAATATGTTTAAATAATGCATTATATATTTATGACAAAAAGAGATATTTATTTATTTATTTATTTATTATATTTCCTTTAATTTCTGGTGTGTACACATTTCGTTCCGGGTCCCGCCCAAAGACCTAAGGTTAGAAATGGCATCATGATATTTTCCACTGATAAAAAATATATATTTTACATAGATAAAACCCTTCGTAAGGTATGGGCTGTACTAGTTAGAACAATTTTTTTGTATTTCTCTAAGGCATGGGCTTCTTAGTCTACTGGAATTTTTTTCAACCAATCCGAGGGCTCCAGCTACAACGGGGATAGTTGATGTTCCCAGGCGTCAAACTTTTGAGGTTTTGATTTCAAGGCCCTTGTATTTTGATAGCTTTTTGAATATCTTCAAAGACACATTACATCCCCAATTAGTAGGTAATTTTTTGTTTGCGGTTGCTAATAACAATGTCTGGGCCGTTAGATTTTATTGTTCTGTCTGTGGGTATTGTGTAGTCCCATAAAATTATAACAGGTTCTATCTCTGTAACCTGATCCGTGTGGTATTCATACCAATTTCTTTCAGTTTCCTTCCAGTAGAAGTTGCAAATTTTCCAGTGCTGATATTGGCCAACTCTGTCATGCCGGGTTTTATATTCAGTGGATGCCATTACCCCGCAACCTGATACAAGCTTATCAATTGTTTCTGGATATTTATCACAGAATCTGCATTTGGGTCTAACACAATATTTTTGTATGTGTGCTTGATAATTTCTAGTTAACAAGCACTGGTCTTGTGCAGCAAATATAAAATCTTCGATTTCAGCTTTTAACCGTGCGGTACGTAGCCACTGATGTGTGCGGGGCCTGTCTATATCAGCTTGTTTGGTAAGGGATGAGTATCAAGCATGAAGCGTTTTTTCTGTATCTGGTCGGTTGTATTTGTTTTTGCTTTCTTTTATATGTATTTAGCAGCTTCAGTTGGTGTATTGTGCTTTACCTGTATTGCTGAATCCATTTGAAACTCCATTGTGAACTTGAATATTATTATTATTATTATTATTATTATTATTATTATTATTATTATTATTATTATTATTATTATTCATGAATACCATTAAGTCTTTAGGGTAGGTTAGTGTCGGTTAAATGAATTTACATCGCAAACTGATTCCTCTCTGAAGATATAGAAAAAATTTATTTTTTTTATTTTAGGATATTCAGGTTGTGGAATAGTTAGCTCGTAGACATGTGAAAAAAATGTAAAAATATTACATGGGGATACATGTTTCTACAGAAACGCCAAAAATAATATAGGCCCGAGATTTATTGCCACGAACATCTGCCTCTCATATTGTGGGGTTATAGAATATTATGCGCCATATTTCAGAGTGACCTTTGTCGTTAGAGTGATTCTCTTTAAATATCAAGAGATAACGGAACAGTGGTAGGAAGTAGCAATAAGCTAAATACGGAATTGAAGAGATCAGAAAAGATAGATGGAAATAAAAATGACAGATTGCTATAGACTGAAATATTTACCCGTGTCCAGTATTTACTTTTGAGATACATCATTTTAATACCACCTGTTTACCTTCTATTCTACGTCAATGATAACGACTGCTACGGACGCGTTTTGTTTTTTGTTTTTTGTTTTTTTTCTGTTAACGATCAGAAGCAATCGTTTTTAACGTAAAGTTGAGAATCTGACTTGCAGCTGCATAGAAATCGCAGAGACTGACACGTATCCAGATAAACAATACCCTGGCCAGTGACAAAAACGCTGCTGGTGGCGCCAGGGGTGGCAGTACCGCATTAACCACCGAAACCGTGTTAACACTTCTGATGAGGGCATCGTATCACGCTCGCTTTCACACGCTGGACGTAGAAAATTGATACATGCACGATAATGTGTAAATAAAAGAAATTTTACAGACACTATATATACGATGTTTCAGTCTTTAAGAACTTAAATAACATATCTGATCTTCTCTAAAATCGGACTGAAAGTTTTTACCCCTTTTTGTTAAACTTCAAGAATCTTTAATCAGCGCTCAATTGGTTAAACTACCCGAATCATAGGGACATTTATCACCAGGCAACAGTGTTATCTTTTCTCTACGTCACCTAATGATTTATTAACAATTATGGAAGAAAGAGAATATCAAGCATTAGAAACCGAATGGTGAACCTCGGTCACTTGCTTTGGACATCTCCAAAACGTTTGACAGGATTTGGTAATCGGGTCCTCGACAAAAAATGAAAGATTGTTATGTCTACGGATGAATATTTGAACTGATTCAATTTTTCTAATGTAATTGGGAAATGAAAGTTTTCTTGTACATCCACACTTCCAGATCTATTCATGAGTCACTCAGGGCTCTATACTTGGTCCAACTTTGTTCTTTACTTTTATTAATGACCTTCTTGATGGCATCATCTCTCAACTTTATATCTATGTTGATGGCACAAATATTTACTCTGCTTTGGATAATTATCCATATCAAATCGATAAACTCAATCTGGCAGCAAATTTAAAAAATGACCTATAGTCTGTTGTTAATTGGGGCAAGGCTTGTTAATTTTAAAATCTCCGAAGCAAAACTGGCCTATGATAACCTCCAGGCGAGAGACTCATTACTCCTTCCTGAACCAACATTCCCGGTTTCCTTGACTTGGAAAGTCTATATTGAATAGGTTTGCTGCTAAAGAGGTTGGCTCATTGTGTCGTCCTAGACATTTTTCTCTCATGAATCTATCTTACATATTTAAAAGTCTACCAGCCGTAAATGTATCAAATACTGCTGTAACCACCTGTCGTATATTTAGATATTCTTTATAAAATCCAAAAACGAATCAGCAATATTATTAGCCCTGACTTGCTAGATCGACATCAGAAAATTTCTATAAATACTTTCATAGTAATTGTTCGGACGATCTCTTTGCTACGGTACCTAGATGTTAGCAACATGGCTTCGTCGGTTTACAGCTGAATTGAGTAAATGGAACCGTGAGGTAAAGATTTCTTTTTTCGCACTTCTCTCTTGTGGAACCCTCTTACGTCTTCTTGTTTTCCAAACAAGTTTGATCTTCAAAAAGTAAATGCAATCGTTTTGTACGGTTTTCCTGATTAGTCTTTCATTGTTCTCGCTCCTCAGTAATGCTTCTCTTTTCTAATTAACTCACACGGAGTAACCGCTCGTTTTTAGAGGCTTCACTGCTTATATATATATATATATATATATATATATATATATATATATATATATATATATATATATATATATATATATATGATAATCCACATACAAGCTTCTCTCACTTTATCGCAGTTCATGAGGAAGCTAGACATCCGATTGCTTCACGCCGAAAATCGACCGATATATGGTAAAGAAAGGGAAATTTTAAAGGTATTATATACGTGATATATACAAACGTCTGTATCCAATAGAGCTTAATTCATAACTGAAGAGCAATGCGTTAAAGGCAGGAGCAGTCACTATTTTTTTAAGTTACCCCTTCCCTAGAATGCTCAATGGGAAAACGTGAACATATATAGACGAACGATCGCGCGTAAACACACGCACACACACACACACACACACACACATATATATATATATATATATATATATATATATATATATATATATATATATATATATGTGGAATAATCTAAATCATACTTTGTTATATATTAGAGATAAATGGAATATTTTGTCTGAGACGCGTTTCATTCCTAGGGCTGCATCGCCCTTATGGTATTATATATAAGTAGGAAGTGTAGGGGGATATAAAAAATGGATGCATTCGTCTTAATTGAATACTGACTCGAATCACTGAAAGTGTTGGAACGTTGAAATTTATTTTTATATATACCTTTGTATGCAATGTAAACAATTTTATTATGTTGCTTTTTACTAAAATAGATGAATGCATCATTCATACAAATCCAGCGAATTCTATCTAACAAATCTTTCACAATTGCAATTGAAAATAATTTATCTAAGAATTTAACTACATTTCATAAACTAATAGACTTAACAGATAGAAAACAGAACAACAATAATAAACTATCGATGTAAAGTGCTCAGACGAACTGCATTATCTAGTTCCGCCATTTTTAACCTTTGCGGCTAGGACCCGCCATGACATTTATATAATAGCAATAAACCCAAATACACTCCCTATTCCATCGGCCGGAACTAAGTTTCACGCAAACGACTTCTTGCTCTGAACCGCTACCCTATGAAACAGACTCCCAAGATGATGTTTCCCAGATAACTACAATCGTAACCTGTTCAACATTAGAGTTAACCGTTATCTTCACCTCCTATCCATATAAACTATCCCTTATCGTATCCTTATATCTCCAGTGGCCAGAAGGGTTTTAGAGTGTGAAGCTTACTATAAAAAACAAATAGAAAAAAATTGCTTATCTTAATGAGTCTGAAATTCGATTTAAATAATTCTTATTTAATGAAAATAGAAATAAATTTCTTAAAGCGAAAATGTATAGATGATCAGAACACGGGATCATCCACAGTAAATGTCCGTCTTGTTTCTTCAACTTTCTTTGTAGATCTTCTATTATCACAAAATGGAATACTTAACAAAAGTAATAAAAACTAAGACAAAAATATAAGGAAACTAATAAAAGAACATACATATAAACGTCTACGAAATATCACTGAACATTTCAGTATTCCAAAATTTTCGGCGTTTCTAGCCTATACATAATTCTTTTTATTATATCAGCGTAGATAAGTTAGTAGATCCAATGAGACACAAGGAAATATTGCATGAGAAAAAAAAATAAGAATAGATAGAAACATTATTTATGAATTAGAACAATAGAAAAGTGATCAAAAGGACAGTAGATAGCGGAAAAGTTGGCTGGAAAGCATGGAGCCTGAAGAGAATTCCTCACCCAAGAGGTGCAAGAAAAGAAACTGATTTGCATATACGTTACGGCTACACTTATCCAATTCAACTGTGATCTGATGAGACAATGCCGCCAATCTAGTACTTCACTTAAATTCATAAATTCTCGAAACATAGCGAAGGGTTCATCCGAACAATTATCATGTAAGTATTTTCAGAGAAAAGATACAGGGGAGCTACATAATGGCAGAGAGAAAGTGAATGAAATCGAGATGTCAATTCAGGTCCAGTAATATTGCTGATTCTTTTTTTCATTTTATCAAGAATCTCTAGATATCGAAGCACGGGGCAATATGTGGCAACAATAGTGAAGATATAGATAAATGGTAGACTTATAAATATGTAGAGGTAATTTTAGCTTTGGAGTCGTTAAAATTATCAAGCAATTTGAAGCCCCACTTAACAAGAGACCGTAGGTCATCCTTGAGATCAGCTGCTAATTTGAACTTATCAAACTAATCAGACTTACTATCGAGACATTAGTAAATGACCGTGTCTTCAGTATGGATATCATGATGAATAATGATATCATCAGGAATGCAAATGATGAAAATTAAGAACAAAATAAGTCCAATGATAGACCTGAACATATATAATTCCAACAACAAAACATAAAGAAAGACACACAAAAACTTTTCCACTTTGTGATCAATTTGCCAGATATATACAAGCCGCTGGAGTCAATTGGGTTGGAATGTTGTAGAATTGGATAAACTTCTTAGGCTTTTTTTGATTGATTCGATTTCTTCGGTTTATAAACCCCTTGCAGGTTATTTAAAGCCATACAATATTTTCGATTGTAAAAATGTCTTTGAGATAATAATTGTTTAGTGATATAAGTCTTACTAATTAACCCTTACCTGGGGTAGAAGAGTTGGATTCATAAGTATTTGCGCGCAAGTAGATTTGTGAATATAAGAAACGCAACGGGACTAGGCACCCCGATTAACAATTCAGAATCAATATTCAATACACCACTCGCATATCAATGATTAGTGCACCTGGTATTCCAAAGCGGGCAACAATCGAGGTACTGACCAGAATTGACGTTGCTTAACTTCAGTGATCGTACGGAAATCGGTTTTAACGTAATGTGCGGATATCTGTGGAAGACAACGGTTAACTGTAGACTGGAATTGAAACTTGGGATAAATTCCGATTTCTATGCTCCCGTCGCTAAGCCAGGTTTGATTTTTCTTTTGGACATTTAGAAGAGTGCGTTTTTTACTAATATGGCAATTTGAGTATTTTTTTATTGTACGAGTTTATCAGCCAATGTTGCATGAACTAAATTGTTCAATAAATAATTGCCATATTAGTAAAAAAAACACACTCTCATAAAGTTTAAAAAAAAAATCAGCCTTAGCGTTGCGACTGCACCGCCCAAAAGTTAACAATAACACATTTAAAAAAAACAAAAAGAAACATTTCGATTCGCATTATTTATTTTTGTCTCTGATGCTACCTGAATTTTAACAAAAACAAAATAATTTCCATACCTAAAGATGACTGAATATACAGTTGAAAGTACTTGCGTATTAAAGGAAAACCATATACAGCTTATAATTTAAAAAAAAAGGATCATAATATTCATAGAATGATTTGTACGTTAATGCACATTTAATATTTTGTTAGCGAAGGGATTTCACCATTTTATACCATTAAATTTACTAATCTACTTTTTGCATGAATGATTTATTATTATTATTATTATTATATATATATATATATATATATATATATATATATATATATATATATCTGAGATAAAAATGGTGCACGTGATTTGCAAACAAATCCACACGAAAGGCATACTGAAGGGTTGAGCGTCATCTGGGCTGATATAATAGACCGAGATTTAATGTTCTTAATTCTCTCAGATGGTAAAGACGATTCTTTTCAAAGTTAGTTATACCTCGGTGGCAGGTATTTCTCCAGTTTGCTCGGTTTTCAATAAAAATTTCGAACTCCACTTTAGGGATATTTGCAGCAGTTAAATTTTATTTAAGTTTACCCTTGAAGAGTAACCAAGGTCGGCCTACATTAAGCTTACCATGAAAAAGTTGTCTATATATATATATATATATATATATATATATATATATATATATATATATATATATATATATATATATATATATATATATGTATAAAAAAATGAATGCTCACCAGAACACTACCGCGGTTTCGAGCACTATACAAACCATTTTAGGAGACCCCTCAGGTGGTTTGTTTACAAAATCAACCATATGGATTATGGTTGAAGAATATATATATATATATATATATATATTTATATATATATATATATATATATATATATATATATATATATATATATATGTGTGTGTGTGTGTGTGTGTGTGTGTGCGTGCGTATATATGCATTTTTTGAACAAGTTAGACGTTACGCGGTAATCAGGTTAAACGAGTCTTTTTAAAATAATATGGAATTTGACTAACTAATATCATAAACGTTGAAAGAAACAGACGGGATTGTTTCAGATTCAAAATGAACTTAATACACTTTAAGCCCTTCCTCCATCCACAAATGCGTGCCAAAATAGGTCATCACTCTCTAAAGAAGATAGAAATATCTCTTGGTTTTAACCCCAAATATTTTCCCCTTTCATTTGTGATTTGTTTGTAGGACTTGAAGATTGAGTGCTGCTATTTTTAGAGCGCTCATGAAATAAAAATTATTATCTATAGGACTTTAAGTGTTTGATATTCTTTAATGAATAATATATATATATATATATATATATATATATATATATATATATATATATATATATATATATATATATATATATATTGAATAAAGTACAGGCATTATGTCCGCTGTTTTTTTAACAATATCCGTTCATACTCAAGAATAACCTTCCGTGTATTGATGTTAAAGGATGACAGAAATGTAATGTAGCTGTTTAGATATATTTTATTTCCATTTCCCACGTACTTTCGATCTTCGTCCAAGATCATCTTCAGGGGTGCAAGTAGTACAAGACTCTTTGATTTCATTAATACAGGTATTTATACAATGTGTGCGTTGTTAACATTACCGCAATATTTTCATTATTATTTAAATGCAAAAAAGTTTGACAATGTGATGTGCGTTCCTTAGAACCTTACAAAAATTATCCATTATGGATTTCTTACATGTTCTAATTTCATTGGGAAATCAAAATAAAAAAATAAATAAACACCTATAGTACATTTCTCTCATCCTTTAACAGCAAAACACGGAAGGTTATTCGCGAGTATGAACGGATTTTATTAAAAATTAGCAGATATAATGTCTGTAATTTATTCAATCAGACATCCCTAATTACATAAAGTTTATTATATATAATATATATATATATATATATATATATATATATATATATATATATATATATATATATATATATATATATATATATATATATATTCTAATGTTTGTATGACCATATGCATATATCATTAAAATTAATTCGGCAGGAAATGTGAACTGGTAAATCGATTTTCCTATCTATGTTTCTTTTTCACTTGCGAATGTTGAGAATCTCTCTGAATCATTGCATTTTTTATAATCATCAGGTTTCTATTCACATGCATGCCAAGTGGCCTGACAGAATAAAAAATGAACCAGTCGGAGAATTGGAACTAACCATTTACTCATAATCAGCTTACATGAAATCATTTCCTTGAAGCGATTTCAAATATGTTCTGCTTTTCAATGAATATATAAGAAGTTTAGTTATGCAGAAATATTGGTGTTGGATTTACACGGAAAACGTCGAAATTGCAATCTGATAAATATACAATGTTGATATATAAACATGAGTGACTGGAAACCAACAGAACTGTATAGTCGAGGTAGAATTTTTCCTAGTCGACTTTATTGTCAAGAAGTGAAAATTCCGAGAGGGAGATAAACTAAATGACATCATAACTGATGTTAAACTGTAAGAAGACTACTGGCAAGCGAGAGTACGATTTTTTTCTGTCACCTCTAACAGTGTTTCTCAACGTAGGTGCTAGTGCCCCCTTGTGTACCCTCTTATTTTTAAAAGGTAAACTGAGATTTTTTATTTCATTTGGGGAGGGTAAACATACTCAGTGGTCGGTGGGCATTTATTCATTTTTTTTTTTAATTTTCAAAGATAATTCAATATTGGCTACAAAAGGAAATATATAAAAGTTATCTAAACCGTGAAAAGCTATCAAACATTTCTTCATTGCTTTTCTAATTTCCTATATGGCTGATTTTCATCTCAATGTAGTCACGCAACTTCTGAAAGAAAGTAGCTGCAAATTTCAAAACCAGGCAATCTACGATAACTTCTAAGCAGTATTGACCCCAGAGTAAGGGACTTAGCCAGGAAGCACCAAAGTCAACCATCGCATTGAAAACATTGAGATAAGATATCAAAGTTTTTCATTTGCATTTTAATAATTGGCATTTATAATAAAAATAAGAATAATATTAAATTTTTTTTTTGGATAATATGGAAGTGTTATCTTGTGACGAAAGCTGAATTCCGTATAATATTTGTGAACGAAGAGGGAGCTGGATGTAAATGGTTGGAAAACTCTGACCTATACGATATCCATTCCAAAATTAAGGCATAATATACTAAACTTATATACAAAGACACATAAACTCTCACGAACACACGCACACACACACATATATATGTGTGTGTGTTCCTGTTATTATATGCTTTGTTAATATATGTTAATATATGTTAATATATGTTAATACCGTGGCCTCGTTTGTCTGTTTATTTATTATTTATTAATTTAGCGCCCTTTGCGCCTGTGACCACCACTACTTCAATTCCTGTTGTAATTTCAGTTCGTGGTGACATTCAAGGCAAAACAGTGCAATGATCTGACAGTTACTTTCACACCATGAATGTGAATTTTACGCACACTGGTAACGCCATTGATCTCTGGTCTGATCGGAAAAACATTACGACTACCCTCACACAGTTTAGTCGACAGTTCGATTCCGTAGAACGCGGTAATGTTATCGCAGTGCCCATCCTTTAAGCCATGTGTTAGAGTTGGATATAGGCCATGTACAGGTCCTGGAAACAATTCACCTGAGTAAAGCGGGGTCGACAGCTTAGCTGAAAAGGTACTACCACTGATGATACACACGGAGATTTTAACGGAGGAAATATACTCAGTAGAATTCGATGTCATTATATATTTCTGCTTTTAAACCAAGTTGGCAAACACAAAAAAAAAGACTCTTTCTCTTGGTCTCTCAGATACATAATAATGGAAAGTAATTAGTCACAGTTCGAGGAAGTTACCGATTTTTTTTCTTGTTTCTGCCTTGTTTTGCATAATTTAATTTATCTGTTGCTTTTATATGCTCGCTCTGCACTGAAATATTTTCAGATTGTTTTTAGGAAAATAGTTTGGTCAAAAAGTCTTTCAGTTACATGAACCTACAATATGATCATTCACAATGTTCTAGACATAACATATACTGCGTTATGTGACGATATAATGCCAACACAAAGACAAATACACACACAATATATATATATATATATATATATATATATATATATATATATATATATATATATATATATATTTGTATCTATAAAAAGAATGTATAAACTTAAAAATGTCTTAAAAATAATTATCGGACTTTGTCCATTTCATGATATGTGACGTCATTTGTTTGCATTTGCATACGCCATGAGCAGATATGAATGTACGTGAGAGAATCATGGAAGATTGTAGTTTAAAGAGAGTAAAATCGACCTTGCTAAACGGACGTTCCTCTGTGGCCAAAACAGTTAAGGCACGTCAGTCTATATGACGGTTCCGTATAGGATACAGGATCGATTCCTGTCGGAGGACGACTATTTTTTATGAGAATTTCTCGGACATTCAGGCCGGTAAATGTTGTTTAATACTGTTTATTATAAACAGAGCATTTACTTAGAGTGCCCCATTAGAACTTAGTGAAACCCACACACAACCATAGAAAACTTCACCCGAAACATAGCAGTAACAAAAAACAAGTATAATAACCTCATTCCCATGTAAAAACATTAAAAATAATGGAAGACCTAATAATAAAAAAGAGAAATAACAACACTCAGTAACATTAACTATGTATATGGTCACAATGTGATGACCATGTCTGGAAATTAAAAGATATCTAGAATTCGAGAGACATATATAAACCAAGACATACATTCAGTTAAATTTAAAATATAATCATTCTTGATAAATTTTAAAAGTAGAGCCAAAAGCCTCGGAAATAGAGACCTCTATTTCTCTCTATGTATCTCTCGCTAGCTCTCTCTCTCTCTCTCTCTGTCTTTATATATATATATATATATATTAATTCTAATATGCTGGCATAAATCCTGTTACTCGAAAGTAGTCATAGTCACATTTTAAATGTTCTCAGCTTCACCTCACTAAATTTTTCTCTGATAAAAATAAAACAGTAACAAGTTCCAGAAACAAATATACTTTTAAAGTCGAAAGAACATTACATAACAGAGATTAATTAAATATTAAACAAAACCCAGGAGCTAGTAACCCTTTCGAATGAAATCTATTTTCTCCAAGACGGGCCACTTCTTCACACCAAACTGATGACTGATTATCATCTGATATTTCTAACACATCAACTGTGCCCTTTTTGGAATAGAATCTTTTTATCTCCCTTACAATCTTTTGAACCAATTTGGTATTTTCATTTTTACCTTTAAGTAATAAATATGAAAAAATGTTGTTTTTTTGGGTTTTTTTTTTTTTTTGTGTTCGTCATTTCTACTGGAAATATCCTCATTTAACAAAATATTTTAGGTTTATAAATAATGAATAGAGAGATTTGCTAAAGCAAAGATTCTTTCGAAATAGCAAAGGCTTAATTGTGTTTGAAAACTCCAGAGCGACGAAAAATACAAAATATTCCTGAAAAAGATATGTGGGCGAAAAATATGGAATTTGTTTGAAATACTACTAAATACCAACATTTTTTTTTTCATTTCTGTTTCTATGCCCACCTTTTGACTTTTAATATATATATAAAAAAATACATGAACATTTTGATGGGTGAACAGAAAATATTTCATCTGTTTCCATATGAAAAAAAGTTTGCAATATACCAAGAAACACTTATATAATCATCACTATATAACTGATTTTATATATATATATTTCACGATAATAGATAAAGTTGCAAATCAGAGACACAGCCAATTTGTATTTATTTTGTATGTGAATACGAAAACATAAATATTATGACGAAAAGTCATATATATATATATATATATATATATGCTCAAACGTTTTGTTTGATATTTGAGTTGATGTTGTTTTTTTACCTATTTATTTATTAAACAATATATTTATTCATATCCATCTACTGGTTTGAATCTTCAGGAAATCTTGTTAGAAAAATATGCGCCCTCCGGTAGGATAAGAACATAGATCATCTTGGGGAAGCCGTTATTAGATCTGATGTGACTTGTCCTCTCGGTCACGTAGGACAACTTGATCAAAAAAGGCCGGAATATTGCGTGGAACATAGATCGTTTATAGATCGTCATAGATCATAGGCATTTAAATCAACATGCCTGGCCGCGTACACAATTCCGGAAAGTCCTTGTTGAAAACAAAAATATACTTAAATATGAAAACAATGAACAAAAACTAAAAAATTCTTGAAGCTATATCCATAAAACAGTTGAAACCTAATCTGAACAAAATAATCTACGAGATCTCCACAAATATTCCTATGCCTATAATTGATAACAGAAGCCATTGGTTTATACCAACTGCTTCCCTTACTTGATACTTCTCGTTTTCATTCTCCCGTGTTCATGTGTGACGTCACGAGCTGCGACGCGATTATCGCTTCCGCGTCCCGTATACACGAGTTAGTTGTTGCTTTGTAATTTTTCATACAAAATATACAGACGATCATTATTGTTTCGTCCGTGTATTTGTTGATATATTGACAAGTATTAGGTTGGTGCAAAAATAATTACGTAATAATGTCGTTTTTTGACGTTAAAAATACGTCAAAAACAACATTATTACGTCATTATTTTTGCACCAACCTAATAATTGTCATCTTTGATAATGACTTATGTAAGCCGAAAACTTAGATTGGATTTAAACATGTATCAATATGGTGAATTCCTTTCGTCCTTCAATGATAATGATAAATATGCACAATATATATATATATATATATATATATATATATATATATATATAATTATAAAAGTGAACACAGAAGTCAACACTTATATATAAAAGTGAACATAGAAGTCAACCCTTGAAGCCGACAGTCTGTTTCATGCTATATGCAATCGACATTGCATATAGCATGAAACAGACTGTCGCCTCTAAGTGTTGACTTCTATGTTCACTTTTATATTTACACACGCTCTATCTCTGATATTGAGCACTTTATTCCATAAATATAGCACACCTTAAGACTATATTTCTTCATATATATATAATTATTAATATTATTATTATTACTATTTTTTATTATTACTAAGTCAATATTGAAATATAAAGAATTTAGGATGTGTTCTACTATATATATTAGGTTGTTCGAAAACATAATATTTTATATTAGAATAAAAAATAATTGCTTTCTCATATGTTCTACAAATAGATTTTCAAAATATCTTACACTTCGTAATATCCTAATGATTAAAATGTCCTCTTAATTTTTATTAATAAAATTATTTCGGAAATTACAATTATATAACCCTCTTGTTGAACATGAAAATAGAACAGATTCATTAAAACTTTTGCACGATTGAAGCTTTCTCATAATGTTTTAAAAACTGTTGTCAAAAGGAAAAGAGCGTCAGTTAATGGATTCATTTATGATTGGTCAGTACGGCACTGGTTGCTAAAGATCTGCGGTAGAATAAGAATCTTGAGCATCAAGCTGTTAGAAGGCGCCCATCTGCGATTCCCAATCAACATCTGAAGGCACTAACTTAGAAAAGCCCACATCATAGTGTCAGCGAAATGTCTTTGATAAAGCGTATCATCATTTCAACAATATCGGTTCATCTCGAGAAAGGTGGCAACGTGAAAAATCTCGATAAATGGTTCCGCAAGAACTCATTGACAGTCAAAAAATTCAAAGTTTGGAGTATGCTCGACTCTTAATCTGTGAAATTTCGAATGATCCATTCATCGATCGAATATCGATTGCAGGAGATATTGATTTTTTTCTGACAATCATAAATGATCGGCCCAATAGCTTGATCATGACAAAACACCCCAAATTCTTTCAAATCAAATTATGGTGACAGTTTGACCACCATTGATGTTATCAATTACAGGTTGATGGAATCTAACTATGACTTCATTGCAGATGTTTACTGCCAGCAAGTAGATGAAATGCACATTCAGTGATGCAAAATTCGGCCGGCACTGTTTAATCAACAAAGCTCAGTTATGATTCACGTAATGTTCAAACACTTTGCCCGAGTGACACTGCAGAGAATTTGGTTTCTAGATACATATTTCTCTGATTTAATGACCAATGATTACACCTTTTTCCCATCATCTTGACAATACCCTAAGGAACAGTGCGTTGCAAATAAGAAGCAGAAACTGCATTCAACGTTTTAATGTAAATCTCCAAGAAATTTTCTCTAGGTTACGATTTTGGTTGTAATTATTGGCTTTTCTTAAATATCTTAGCTTAGTATTGAGCACATTTTGTTGTCTATACGTTATATGGGCCGGTGTTTACTGTCTTCCTTTTACATTTCTAGCCTCATCTATCTATCTATCTATCCATCTATCTATCTATCTATCTATCTATCTATCTACATATATATATATATATATATATATATATATATATATATATATATATATATACGTGTATGTGGGAGGGTTGCGTGTGTGCCTCCCTATGTGTGTATATATATGAATTAATAAATTTCTTTGAAGATAGATGCTAAAAATTATTGCTCACAACATCAAATGTGTTACTAAAAAAATTCTGATATTTTTTATATTTTCTTTTTTTCTTTGTTATATTTTCAGTTAGATAGATAATATCAAATCCGTATGTGGTAAGGATAATCCAATGACGTCTTTTTAAGATAAATATTAAAAAGATATATCCATGAAGAACGCTAAATGGATTTATATACAGAGCAATATGATTTACACATCTAGAAGGATAGACTTAACACATCACCGAAGAATTTGGTAATAGATATATTTCGACAGATATGTTTTTAATATTTGCCTCATCTGAACGAAATTACAAAATAGTTTAAATTCATCCAGAAAATATATTAAAAATGATTTTAGAATTAAATCACATGGGTATGACGATAAACTACATTCAACAGCAAGGCCCCTGATCAAGAGGTTTTGAGGAGCGTGAAACCACCTCTTAATTGCTGGTGTTCCCAGGTCCACTTTGACCCGGGATGGTAGCAGCTATGAGCAAATTGTTATCACTCAGACTATATCTGCGTACTGGTTATGACGATAAACTACGTCCAACAGTGAGGCCTCTGATAATATGTTTTTGAAAAAATAATATTGCCAGCTAGACGTTTTTTGATAAAATAATGCTGTCAGCTATAAGTTTTTGGAAAAGAAAATAATATTGCAAGCTCTACGATTCTGAAAAAATAATAAATATAATAATAGTGTGTATCAATAGTACTTTTACAAACTTTGGTGGTAGGTTTCTTACACCAAAAAAAGACTAATGTCCGTATGAACATATGTCCCGAAATACTTCGTTTTTGAGCGGTCAAAGTTTACGGTAAACGATCTTAAAAGTTCTGCCCAAGATACATGCCAAATTATTTTTTACACACCTTGGGAGCCCACACCAAAACAAAGTAAAATATCCATATAAATATATTTCTAAAAAAACATCTTTTAACTCAACACAACAACTTTAACGAATTAGCAAAATTATTTATGCTTATTTTACACGCGTCCATCCGCTGGATCATTGACTGGCGTCTCTGGATTATTAATATCTGCTGCATAATCCAATTGTTGTAG
>OZ010605.1:81161798-81164298 GCA_963932145.1 Acanthosepion lycidas
GACACTATTGTCTCTACTGTCGATTAGTTGTCCAACAGCCATTCTCTGTGATGAACGTTACTCCAAGCAAGCGTACGAAAATTATAACTCTGCGCGAACACACTAGCATGCCTTACCAGTGAGCAGATCAAAGTACTAAAGGCTGGTCGGAAACTCACCTAATTTGAATCCAATCGAGAATATGTGTTCAGTATGCAATAAACGACTGCGTGGAATAAACGTGCGACATACTAACATGTTTCTTTCGAAAAATGCGAAAAAAGGTAAATAATAAAATGTTGTTTTGTCATTTTATATTGAGCGGTCAGGACCACACGGGTCAAAAGTGTAAAAAACTATTTAAGCGTTAATAATTTCCTCCCATGAAACGTAGGCCGAGGTAAAATGTCATTTCACGGCTTAGACTATGAAAACTGCAGTTAGCTACACGTCAAAGTAGTACCATATAAACATTGATACAGCAGTGATTGAATTTTGTTTCTTAAAATATAATCGTTGTTATTATTTGAAAATGTTATAAGGAATATAATTCAGGAAAAACTATCACCTATCCTTAACCCATCATAAAACTCAAATATGAAGAATTTTTAAATTGTAAAGAAATTAAGCACATCGGTTTATGGATCAGTTATTTTTTAAAGCATTTCACACCAAGCAAGGCGGGAGTGCCACTAGAACACAAAGGGTTACAGAGGGCAGATAACAAAAGTAAAATGGCATGTTTGAGGAGAGGATAAAGGGAAGGACGGGGAAAAGATCAAGGTATCGGAAGGTGTCACTTGACATTACACTTGAATATTTGAAGATTATAGTTATCAGGGAAGCAAGTAAAAGGAAGAGAAATCCACAGACAGGAAGTGCGAGAGAAAAAAACTGTTTGTGTAGAAGAGGGGGTTATGTTTAACCCTTTCGAAAGTGAAAGAGTGGGACCGAGATGCCAAACTAGTAGCTTGCGTAAATTCATGGAGTCTGGGAACAGGCGAAAGCAACTCGTCGGAGCAGTTGCCATGAAAATACTTACAGAAGATCCTGAGGGAAGCCACGGTACGTCTGTGAGAAAGCGACTGGAGACTAGATGCCAGTTCAGGACATATAACATTTCATAATCTTTTATGTCGAGGACCTATGACTTACAACAGGGTGCACCAGACCCTATATGACAGAAATATGTACGCTGTAAGGAAATAAGAACATAACACCGCAAATTGCCACAAAAATAACTATAAAAATAGCCGAAAAAGTCAAAATCGTTCAGATATATCTAAACTATCAGTCGTACAAAAACTTTGAATAAACAAAATGGCTTCCGACGAATAGCGTCTGTATGCCTTAGCAAGTATGTACCTTGTGAACTGGCGCTACAGAATGTCAAAGAAGTGTAGCAAATAACAAAAACTATATCCAAAGGAAATTAATGACATAACGAATCCAAAATAATGACATAAACAAGCGAAAATAATGGCATAATCATGATTTTGAAAAGTTTAGGGAGGAAACTCCCAAGAATACAGGAAAGTGCAATAGCAGTTACAGGATTTGGTAAAAGTATTTCCAGAAATTTGTGTTGGTGCATAATTATCAGGCGTTTTATTTATTATGAAAAAAGCAACATGACAATTCAACAACATTTCTAAATAATTATTCCAGAGTGTATGATTATCGACACGCTTTTTTTTATAATCTGAAAAAAAAATAATATCATTATTAAAATTGTAAAGAAAGCATCAATTTTTATTAACAAATAACTCGTTTACAAAAACGCCTGAAAATTATGCACCAACACAATAATAATGGCATATTAAAAATTTCAACCAAAATATCGCCCTATTTATCCGGTTAATTGATACTTTTTCATTTAAAAGTATAATATTACTATTATCATTTCATTGGGTGTTTTTTTTTTGTGTTCTATAGGGAATCTTCCACTGTAGAAATACGGGTATCTTTCTTTTGTGCATTACTCTTGATAAAATAACATTGGGATTACTAACACTTGGCAAAATACTTAATGTTAATGGAGAGATAAAACTACTGGTTTTTGTTTTCGGGGGAAAATGAACTTCGTAACACAGAGCGCAAATGCAGGCGTCTCATAATTGGACAGAAATATGCCTGCCACACAAACAAAAATAACTGTATCCATCAACATGTTTGATTGTTGCTAGCAACCATGAACGAAGAGAATATATGCAGGCAAGAATTTACCAAAAAATTGAAACTGCAATGTGAAGGATTTTAGATTAAATTAAAATTGATGGCATTAATAAATCATCCCATCTCATTAGATCCAAACAACAAAATAATTGCAGAAAAAATTAAGGTTCCCTAATGCTAATGAGAGACGAACACGGCAAAATGGGTATGATTCGATAAACCATATCTTTGGATCACTTTTGTTTATGTATTTTTTCATACATATCTACATATATAGAAGTTGTACCTGGCGCATGCGCGCATCGACACCTGGTGTGGACGTTAGCGTTCCTATCATGATAGCTAG
>OZ010605.1:81181798-81239298 GCA_963932145.1 Acanthosepion lycidas
TAAGTTGTAGTCCTACAAATTACGTATAAACAGGAAATATATAAATATATTTTTATAATTATTTACTTTCATATATATATATACATAGATAGATAGATAATGGATTATCCCCTCTAGGAACCGACAGACAGACATCTGCACGTATGATTTGATTTTAGTAGTGAAGGCACTGAGCAGAAGCAACCACATTCTTTGAATGAGCGAATACAGAGACCTGGTGCATCGTGTGCCACATGTTCACCAAACGACCCTCCGTAGCTTTTGTATTCAACGTTTTCCTTCAGATCAGTTGCCATCCAACGCTATATATCCCAGTCTATTCTTCTATTTAGCCATGGCGGGAGGGAGAACAGGATTCATACCTTTCCCAAGAGTATGTAAATGTAATGGATTCGTCTGGAAATTCAAACTTGTTTATTTATTGTATTTTCTTAAATCATAGCTGCTATCCATTATTCCATTAGTTCGCCATATACACCACCATGCCTCCATACACACACACACACACACATATATATATATATATATATATATATATATATATATATATATATATATATATACACAACAGTATAGGCAATATATCCGTTGGTATATATTCCAGGTGGATCCTAGTAATATCATATATTAAAACTGATCCACGGAGAGAAATGAAAAAAAACATGCTTTATACAGCTAGAAAAACATCCAAAATTACCTCATGTGGGTATAGTCTATTTCAGATTAGCACAAATATATTCCAGTCCTCCATTGCCCCCAGACTGGAAATGGGGTTTTGAATTTAGTTTAGATATTAGTAGGCGAGGCAGTATTAAATACGATGTCTGGTTTTGATATCAGTCTCTTTTAATTACAAGATAATCGGTCGAAATTGTAGTTTATTTTGGGTCAAAGCCTTTATTTGTTCTTTTAAATGAATTTCGATTTCTGCTGGTGTTACGGGATTTAAAAAGAAGCCAATTTAAATTTAGAATGATTTATCTAAATAATAGATTCCCAAAAACCTGTAATAATAATACCGAAACACGCAATAGAATAAATCGTGTTGTACACGCCATATACATACCCATATATCCACTTATTCACACACCTACATACGCATATATATCTATCACTAAATGTATTAGGAGTATATGTGAAAACTATAATTATCCAATCTATCTGCGGGTTTAGACCGTTTTCTTCATCTCGCCAAATTTTAAGATTTTTAAATGAGTGCCTATGGGTATAAATTCTTAAATATCTCTTAAATAGCCCTGATGTTTTCATTGACTGCTATCTAAATTAATTAAAAACCCTATCCAAAGAAATCAGTCTAGTGCCGAGGACGGCTGGCATAAGTATGTGCTAATCTGAAATAAACTATACCCACATGAGGTAATTTGGGATTTCTTGTTATATATATATATATATATATATATATATATATATATATATATATATATATATATATATATATGTGTGTGTGTGTCAGTGAAAATGAAGGAAGGTATTCTTTTAAAGGGATCTTTTTTTTTTAAATAAACTTCTTCACATAAATTCGTTGGAAGAACAATAATCAAAACTTTGAAAAGAAAACGTAAAAACATGTGAGATGGCGTTTTATAAGTTTTATAAGTACTCACGACTAAAATAAATTTATTATTAAAAAATAAACAAATCAGTGTAAACATGTACTTAGTGAGTACAAAACATATAAAAAGAATTTACTCAAGCGTCACCCATTGGGATAAAAAGAATGATCAATGTTCTCCTTCTTCGTGCACAATTTCAATTGATGGAGCTTGATGTTCGATTTGGTTTGTTTTACGCCATATTCACCTCAATGGGTTATTTAATGCCGACAAAATTTTTATTGCTGCTAATATGTTTTTCTTCAAAAATCTATTTCTGGGAATATTTTTTCCTTGAAGAAATCTATAGCTGGTCATATTTTTTCCAAAGAATGTATAGCTGTTTGAACTGCTGGTACTTTTTTTTTAAAAATATTGCTGATAACAATTTTTCCTTCAAAAATTATTGCTGGTAATATTCTTTTTATGACAAAGTATTTCTGGTATTAAAACCTATTTTTTTACACAAGTTTTGGTGTCAACTATTTGCCCGTAGATGGGATCCTAACAGGTGCTACCACCCTGGGTCAGGGTGGACCTGGGAACGCCAGCAATTAAGAAGTGGTACCACGATACTCAAAACCTCCTGATCAGAGGCCTTGCTGTTGGACGTAGTTTATCGTCTTACCCAGGACGCGGATGTAGGTTAACGTCATACCCAGGAGAGGAAGCTTGATGTAAACAGCTTCTAAAAGCCAGACACGTTTAACTGACCGATGCTTGTGCAGGATCCTGGACGCTCCGTCAATATATTCAGAACCGCAAAACAGGTTGCCAATCTGTAATGAATTTTGTATTACTTGTGAATGACAAACAATCTGAAATGCTCGTATCGGATATTCCCTCGGGAATGCCAACAGTACAACATGCCGTTTCCAAATTTCTGGAGGAGTTAATTGCGTTATTGTGCTCTTTTTCTCACAGACGGTGCCCAACTTACCCTTCTATACTGTTACGTCGACAGAATGAAAACAAACAAAAAAAAAAAAAAAAAAACAATGCGCATGATTGAAATTTAATGTTACAATTTTTCTATGGCACTCTGTATGTACTAATTTAATTTTCATCTTGGGTTACCACTTCCGCTGGCATCCGAATTACAATTGAAACTGTCTTTCATTCTCACTTGACTTTACAAACTTCTGTCAAGATTCCGTTTGTTCCTGTAGATGTAAACTAAGAAATGGTTATACCATAATTAGGCAAATGCTGACTTTTGTGTAGTTTTAACATGGAACGAAAAATGTTATAATGAAATCCGTAGACGCATAAGAATAAGAAAAAAAAAAAAAAAAACGCCTTTCAAAAGCGAAGCAAATAATACGAAAAGAGAATTCGGTTTGAAACAGGGAAATGAGTGCTAAAGCGTAATATAGGTTCTCCTATATATCATTAATACTAGAATATTTTCACAGATGAAAAAGTAAGTTGACGACTGTATTTATGTGGATCTGCATAATGATGCTGAGATTAACATGAATTAAAATGCTGAGTGACATGCAAATTTAAATGGAAGATTTAAAGAAATATTAATTGACAATACAATTATACTCTAACCTGAAAATTATAAAGAAAAATCTTTAAATACTTGAAGAGCTCTATATAAGAATAATGCAAGCGACACTAAGATTAATTATGAGATTAACAACACTGTTTTAAAATACACATAAGAGCAATATTTTGTTTACAATACGCAAATTGTAGAAAAATATAAAATAAAATTGCAATTTCAGTATTTTAAAACATTAACAATAAACATGAATTAAGTAATCTTCCTTACATATTCTTAACAGTTATTTTTTAAATAAAACCATTAAAACGCAAGCGGTTAGTGACAGCAAAATAGAATGAGAAGAAGAACAATAAAAGAACAATATTGAAGTTGTAGAAAGATGACGATTGATTTAATTGTTTCTATTTGTGAAGATGCAAGTGACATAGAAGCAAGAAACAGAAATCATTTTCCGCAAGCAAATAAAGAAAATATTAGATTGCAACTTACGTTTCATTTAAATATTTCACCAGTAAAACGATGAGATATAATATACAGAATTTTAGAACAATTTTCATTCTAAATCCCCATTTCGCACTAATGAAACTCAAAATATCTTGAAATTAGGAATTACATTATCTCCACATGGTACCCCCTGAAATATTCTCTTATGAAAGAGAGAAAAAAATAATAGAATAGTCATTAAGAAGATAGAAGATATCGAGTGACATTACATTTAAATTTAAGGCCAAAAGGGATTATGAAAAATCAGGTCTTCAATCTGTCTTATCTTAAACTTAGCCACGATTACTGACAAAAACATAAAACAGTATCCCTTACTCCAAAACAACACATCCTTACTTATTATTTTTACTGCAGGCACCATAACATTGGAAAGACACTATTCAGTTCTAACTAGTTTCCATACTTACAATTTCTCTGTGGGGGTGGGGAGTAATTTTAACAACATTTAAAAATGAAATCCCAATGAATATTTGCAATGGTTTGGTTTCTTTTGTTTTACGGCATATTAACCTCAATGGGTTATTTACTGACGACAGTTTTACTGCTGGTAATTTTTTTTTCCAAAATGTATTGCAGGTAATATTTATTTCCTTCAAACATTGCTGGCAATATTTTTTTTTTTAAATATATAGTTGGTAATATTTTTTCAATCTGTATTGCTGTTAATGTTTTTTATGTACTGCTGGTAATAATTTTTTCCTTCAAAAGTTTATTACTGGTAATAATTTTGCACAAATTATTTCTGGTAGTAAAACCTATTTTTACACTTTCATAGTGTTTTGACCTCAGTTTAGGGGTTAACTATTTGCCTATAACTGAGATTCTAATAGGTACTACCACACGGCTCACGGTGGACCTTGGGACACCAACAAATAAAAGGTGGTTCCACGCTCCCCAATACTTCTTGATCACAGGACTTGCTGTTAGACGTAGTTTATGTTCTTACCCAGGACGCGGATGTGGTTTATCGTCAGAATATTTACAATAAATACAATTTATATACAATTGAACCTAGAGGAAGGATCATCAGTAGAATTGCCATGAAAGTTTATTTTCATATGGAAAGAAAAGAGTAAACCTACGTAACCAAATCAGTTTTAATTAGAGTATCTAGTATTTTTCCAAAAAGATATAGAAGATTAACAAGTTCGATAGTTGAAATCATAATATAATGATCATATAATGCAAAAAACAACACAGAAGATAAAAAGAATGATGAAATGCATACCTGTACTAGAAAAACAAATTCTAATTAAAAAAATAAATTTTAAAACAAAGAAAGAAAGCAAAAAGAAAGAAACCCACATGAAGAAGAAATACAGGAATTTCCTTTCAGAATAGAAAGAGAAATCACGGAAAGCTATAAAAATGAAAAAAAAATATTGCTCTTTAAACATGTAGGTATATTTGGATATTTTTGAAGACTTAAACATAATGGGAGAAAAAAGTGAAATCAAAGTAGAAAAGCGACACAGTAAGGAAAATTAAAAACAATCCAAAGGAAAAATAACGAAAAGCAAATAAAACAAAATCTTATTCCAAATGAAGCGATAGAAGAACATTAAAATTATTTTGAAAACAAAAGATAAGGAAAGAAGATGACAATAATAAAGATGTTTAAAAGTCGAGTAAATATATTAAAATATTGCAATTCCAAAAGCAGAAAGATTAAAGGAATAAGGAACAGATAAAGAGAATCAGAGGGAAAAAAAGAGGAAAAAAGAAAGAAAATTACATTAAAGATGATTTAAAAGGAGCAAACAATTCGAGGAAATAAATAAGATGAAAAAGGAGGTGAAAATGAGGCAGGAAGTTGTCAGTATGAAAATAGAAATTCCCGAAATAAAATTCTCAAACAGTTTCGCTGAGATATATATAAAAAGAAATACCAGAAATATTTATAGACGGCAAATTAATAATTATAATTTGCCGACTATGATTATTCTAAGAGTAAATCTATTGGATGAGGTGGTAGGGGTTGCATTATTATTATTATTAGTAGTAGTAATCTTATTATAATTAGTAGTAGTAGTAGTAGAGATGGTGTAAGTAGTAGCAGCCGGAATAAGAATGGAGAAATGGCTTTGTTAAAATATTACAGACTGGGCATGTCGTAATATTTACCAAGCGTGTTTTGCTCTATCAAACTACTGAGTATTGAGTTCTATTCTCTATATGTGTCGTTTATCGTTACGTTTACCTTATTAGTTATATGATCTCTTGAACCTGGTGCAATGGTTAGCAATATTGGCTCGTTTCGTTTGCATATTGAGTTCTATCCTTAGTAGATAATACATAGTTGTAGCCTTGTGCAGATTATCGACTTTCCTAGCAGTGAGATTAGCAATAGATTTAATATAATATTTCCATTTCATGTCAGCGGAAAACGTTAGTCTGAGAAGGCGCAATGATTCGCTCTACTGGAGGTTGGCATCCGCCGTAGTTATTGGAGGTAAAAAAAAAAGTTTTTTCTGTCGATTAAAAGAGAGCAATTTTGTTTTAGAGGCATTAACATGAACAAGCAATTCCTTGTCCCAGTTAACAATTTATGAGATCATCTGTTAATTTGGCATTATCGAAACAACCAGACTTACTATTAAGACAAGAAGTAATGTTTGGCTCATCAGAACTAATACCGTTTGTTGGTGAAACTAAGAACAACATAAATCGAAAGATAGAGATTTGGGGTACGGCTGATTTATACAGATAAAGAGGAGCCATTCAAGACAACTTGATAAAATATCCTATCTTGTTTTTCTGCCAAAATTGGCAATACGTACCTCAAGAATATTGGCAGAGTGAAGATCGCAAATTAAATGTAAACATCATTTATTTTGATTTTTGCGTCAGAATACTTTTGCGTAACAGCTCGCTTCTAGGACTAAATAATGGGAAACTTTCTGTTTTGTATAAAAAGTTCAATTTCGATGTTTTTTTTATGTTATACATGTAGGGACGTATCAATATGTTCATATCTATCTATCTTAGTCTGTTCATATATATATATATATATATATATATATATATATATATATATATATATGTGTGTGTGTGTGTGTGTGTGTGTGTGTGTGTATGTATGTATGCATATACGTCTGTTCATTATCTATCTCCTTCTGCTCATATCTATCTCCATCTGCTCATATCAAAGTCTGATCCTGTTTCTCTGTGTGCATGTGTGTGTGTGTGAGGTAGAGAGAGAAAGAGAGAGAGAGATTATCTCCGTGAATTGTCTCTGTCAAGCTCTTCTTACATATCACTGAGTATTTTCATAAACTGTATTTATCAATCTATCTGCTCTTGTGTGTGTGTGCGTGTTTGTGTGTGAGAGAGAGAGAGACGATGCTTGTAAATTTGTAGAGATTTGATTATCTATCGATATGGGTTTTTATCTATCTATCTATCTATCTATCTATCTATCTATCTCAGTAACTTTATAATATGGGTATCTAT
This sequence comes from Acanthosepion lycidas, assembly GCA_963932145.1. Lineage (NCBI taxonomy): Eukaryota > Metazoa > Mollusca > Cephalopoda > Sepiida > Sepiidae > Acanthosepion > Acanthosepion lycidas. The sequence continues at coordinate 81,188,882 of OZ010605.1, forward strand.
ATTTCACAATAAGGCATTGGTAATAGTTTTTCCTTTTCTGCTTGCTTATTCACCTTGATTTGAATCTTTTTCTCATTCAGTGACGGCAAACAAATTTTTCGTGTCTAAAATCATCTATAATTTAGTTAGTTATTTTTTTTTCAATCGAATGACAGGTACGCCAGTCTATTGATAAATGTCTGAGCAGAATGTTCTGGGCTGAATAACTTTTATAAATGCACTATTTCTCAACTCGATTCTACGCACAGGGTAGGCGTCAGGTATGGTTGATGGTATTAGTTTGCATGGAACCACATTTGCAAAATGCAAAATAACAGAATATAAGAATAAATGAGTCAGTGTCTGAAAATGTAAGTATGAAAATGAAAAAAAGAAACAATGATTTGATAAGTTGACAAAAAATAAAAAGTGAAAGTGAAAGTAAATGAAAGACTGCAGAAGAGAGGAAGAAAATAAAAGGATAGGAGAATGAAAAAAAAAATCTCATAAATGATTGAACATTGGTGGATAAATGAATTTTGAAACAGCAAGAAAAAGAATAAAACTAAATTGATATGAAGATATGATAACAGAAAACAAAAGATACCGAAGAAATATACAAAGTTAAAAAAAAATGATAAAATGTGAATGGCTAAAAACAAAGAAGGAAACAGTTCGGAAAAAAAGATAGTAATATTAGAAGAGAAACAATTCGGTGATAAAGAAGAAAAATTTAAGGCGAAATGTGAGACAGTTACGAAGAATTTTGTGAAGGGAAAATAGAGTAGAAAAAAGAAGAAACATTAATGAAATGAGAAATGTTTGCAATATCTTAAATTAACAAGTTCCGGAAATTCGCCATCGATAAATGGAAAGAATGAAGAGCATTCAGAAGATAAATAGAAAACAAGCAAAAAGGAAACGTTAGAAAGAAAGAAAGAAAGAAAGAAAGAAAGAAAGAAAGAAAGAAATAAAGAAAGAAAGAAAGAAAGAAAGAAAGAAGACAGTTGTGTGAAAAATAACAGAGATAGGGGGAAATGGACTAAGGGAACTAACTTTCAGAAATGTAAGACGGGAAGAAAAAATATTAAATAGGAGAAATAAAAAAGAATGTCGCAAAGAAAGAAAGAAACAAAGAAGACGAAAATAGAATACATAAATAAATAAAAAAATAATTTAATTGTAGAAAAAATTATTAAAAGAAATAAAGAAAGAATAATTAATATAAGAAAGATATATATATATATATATATATATATATATATATATATATATATATATATATATATATATATATATAGAGAGAGAGAGAGAGAGAGAGAGAGAGATAGATAGATAGATAGATGGATAGGAAAAAATAAAGAAAGCAAGAAAGAAAGACCACATACATTGCTGTAGAGTAACAAACCTGTGAACCACAATGAAATAAAAGCTGTAAAAGAAAAGAAATCTATCAATGCTAAATTGAATAAAAGGAAAAGGTTAAATTCTAGAAAGGAAATATTGATGAAAGAGATAACGAAAGAAGGAGAGAAGATAATTTCACAAATCTTTAAAAGAATGAACGAAGACTAACATGAATGAAAGAAAAAAGAAAGAAAGAAAATGGATTGAAACATGAAATCATTTGCTGAATAGTATTTATTTCTACCTCGTACGAAATTCTTTTATCATGTTCATGATAGAAGCAAAGTATTATTTAGGTGTTCCTCCTCACTCAGATATTAAGGACCGATAGCCTGGTCATATGGAATCAGAAACCGAGGTTAATCAGGTAAATAACTGTGGACTGACTAGTATTTTAACTCATGAGAATGATAACTTGACCAAACAAGTGCCAAACATTGTTTGAAGATAATGAGCAGTTTTTGCAGATGATTTATAATTCCCTCCACCCAACAAAGTAAACCTGGCAACTACTCTCGAAAACGACCTCCAATCGATGGCTAACTGATGAAGAAATAGCTTGTATGTTTTGCCGCTTCTAAAACAATGTACTTTCATTTAATCACATCGGGAACATTTTTATGTCTGCCATCAGCCTAACTGGTGTTAAACTTCAGGATATAAACATTTTTTATCTTCATAATCTCACATTTCTAATTGATACGAAGTAGTACCATTATATTGAATCAATTGCTGCCAGGGAGTTGATTCAGTACGTCGTGAAAGAATTCTTTCTCAGCAGAATTCCTCTTACACATTTACCATTCGTCCGTGCATTGAATATTGCTTCCGTACCTAGTCTGCAGATTTCACTATAGATGTTGATATTCTAGAAAAAAGAATTTAAAAAAAAATGGTCTGTTATCGATCCTGTTCTGGCATTTTGACTTCAGTCACTTTCTCAGCGACGTGACGTAATTTCACTCTGTCTTTTCTTAAAAAAAAAAGAAAAAAAAAGAAAAACATTTTCACGGCAACTCTTCCGATGAGCTTTCTTACTTCGTGCCTCGCCCGCAGGAATTTAGCGTGAGAATAGATTGGCAACTAGGTTTATTGTTGAACTATCGAAATGCACCCTTCGTTTATATTCTAACAGTTTCTTTTCTTTTTAATTACGCGAATGACAATCTTATCCAAATAAAGATCTTGAGCAACTTCCCTTGTCGATCCTTCATATCTCTGGGGTTTCATAAATTTAAACCTATAATTACGCCTTCACTTAGCGAGGATGAGATTAAAGTGAATGCCATTCTTTTCTTTTTTTTTTTTTTTTTTGGCAAGAGTCTTTACATGAAAGTAACATTTTGATGTGTTTAATTTTGTTTGTAGACGAATAAATTCATAGCTTCCAATTGCTGGCGATTAAAATGTCAAATGGGAAAGTTAATAGAATTTATACTTGGAAATTAAACTTTTCAGAATGGTTTCTATTTCAAAGTCAGCTTTTCTACATTTCCAGTGATTCCTGGCATTAGTAAAATGTCATGGCGACCTAACAATTTTTGGAAGACACGATATGAGAAATCAAACTTAACATTTGGTTTGTATGAGATTTTTATTCGGGTTTCCCACAATAAATTTGATTTTTTTTTACTTCGTATTTAACAGTTTAATTTCAATAAAAGTAAGCATAGTTTTACTATTACAGGGACAGTTAAAATGTCTTTGTGACAGTAAAAAAAAATAGAGTATTTGATTGGCCGATGAAACTGTTTCTTATTTAAGATAAAGGGTAATTTATTGTAATGAAATTGAGATTGAATTTGAATAAAAAATGATAGTCTCCAATATTAACTTCCAAACCTGTTAAGTGTTTCTAACAAAAACGATAACTAAAACACTGTATAAATATAAATGTTATGCATTCGCCATTGTGCTTAATTAAGCTAAAAAAAAGAAATTTAGATTATTTTTGTTATAATTTAGTGGCTGATTAGTTTCTGAATATTGGTGATGAAGGTGCAAATGAACCGTCCCACAGGTCGTGTCAGTCCTTGATAATATTGCTAATACTCGATCAGATATAATCATTATCAAAAATAAAATTAGATGAAATTCAATTAAATACCCCTGTGATGGTATATTTGAAATTAATTTACATTTATGTGTTATCATTTGACTTTCGTTTTGCTTATAGAAACACTCAAGTTAGTTTATCAGGATGTAGCGAAGATTCAGCTAAATTAAATGCACTTTAGATATGTTACTTTATAATCCTAAATTATTTATTCGTTTTTGTATTACATCGATTAAAAGAATGTCTATGTTATGCAGGGCATGCATATACCCCAAAACACGCATACACACAAAAGCATACATACACACACGCATATCTATCATGTGGAGGTTAGGGGGGGCATTAGCTGCAAAATTTAAGCTCAATTCTCGCATTAGTGAAATTCAAAAACATATGCAAAGCAACAGACACTGATTATAATTCAAATTACTTAAAAACAATGTTTAAAACAGCAGCTCATAAACGTATAGCGTTTTCAAAGTCACGCGTTTAGACAAATTCCGATACGAAATGAACTGATTTCAAAAACATATATATTTTACAATATTGTTCACCCTGTACAAGACAAAGAGACAAAATGTAGGCAGTTACATATTAAGAGGCATACTTTATGTGAGGAAGATAAGGTTGAGCCTAGACATGTAAAGATTCTAGTGATCGCGGGAAAATTCTCTATTTGGGAGTCGGTTGCGCAAAGTATCGTTTCCGTGGAAGAAGCTTCATGAGTGGAAATTACATCTCAATGTAATATAAATGAAATGAGTGTATTTAGCTACAATGTGCGTAGCATAGTCGATACTTTCTATGGAAAAATTAATAGAATTACTCTAAAACGAAATTATCCTCAGTTGCCCACCATAGAGAACACTCGCTGTCTCCCATCAGGATGGCTGATGCACAGCTCCAGGAGATCGCTTCTCTGCGACTGCTTGGTCTCACACTGACCACTTACCTGAAATGTATGAACTGCATTGAATCTATTACTTCATCTAACACAAGGAAATTTGGTTTTCTGCGTCGGACAGAAGCTTTTTCTTGCCTGAGTCCATCCTTCAAATCAACTATTCGTCCTAACCTGGAATACTGCTTCAATATATGGTCTAGGGCTCGCGCTGTTCATCTCAAGGTCCTAGACAAAATCTAGAGACGGATATGCAACGTAGTTGGTCCTGATCAGGCATCCTGCCTGTAGTCGCTATCTCACAGACGTGCTGTGGCTTCCCTTTGTCTTTTCTACAAGTACTTTCATGACAACTCCTCCGACGAGCTACTTTCATTGTTCCCAAACTGTATGACTTTAAGTGTTCTACTACGCTGGTATCTCTATCCCACAATCTCACTGTCAAAACGACTAAATATAGCCATCTTTTATTGTCATCTTCTTATTTCGCACCTCCTGTCAGTGGATCTCCCTTCATATGACTTGCTTCCCTGATAGCTATAATCTTCAAATCCGGCAACAGCGCTGTTGAGAATAGTTTGAGATATCAAAACAGGCTAATCCGGTAGCAGCGCTGGTAAGTATAGTTTGAGTTATCAAGTCAGTTTAATCAGCAAATGTGCTGGTAAGAATAGTTTGAGATATCAAGTCAGGCTAATCCGGTAACAGCGTTGGTAAGAATTGTTTGAGATTTCGAGTCAGGCAAATCCGGTAACAGTACTGGTAAGAATTGTTTGGGATATCCAATCAGGCTAATCCGGCAGTATCGATGGTAACAATTGTTTGAGATATCAAGTTAGGCTAATCTGGTAACAGCGTTGGTATGAATTGTTTAGATATCAAGTCAGGCTAATCCGGTAAGAGCGCTGGTAAGAATTGTTTGAGATATCGAGTCATGCTAATCCGGTAACAGGGCTGCTAATATAGTTTGAGATACCATGTCAGGCTAATCCAGCAAAAGTGCTGGTAAGAATAGATTGAGATATCAAGTCAGGATAAACCAACAAAAGTGCTGGTAAGATTAGTTTGAGATATAAAGTCATGCTAATCTGGCAACAGCGCTGTTAAGAATTGTTTGAGATATCGAGTCAGGCTAATCCGGCAACAGCACTGGTAAGAATTGTTTGAGATATTAAGTCAGGCTAATCCAGCAAAAGTTCTGGTAAGAATAGTTTGAGTTATCAAATCAGCCTAATCCGTTAACAGCGGTGGTAATAATCATTGAGATATTGAGTCAGGCTCTTCCGGTAATAGAGTTGGTAAGGATATTTTGAGATATCGAGTCAGGCTAATTCGGCAACAGCACTGGTAAGAAGATATTGAGATGTTGAGTCATGCTAATCGGCCAATAGCACTGGTGAGAATATTTGAGATATTGTCTTGCTAATCCGGCAACGGCGCTGGTAAGAATGTTTGTTATATCGAGTCAGGCTAATCTAGCAACAGCGCCGGTAAGAATTGTTTGAGATATAAAGTCAGGCTAATCCGGCAACAGCGCTGGTAATTATAGTTTCAGATATCAAGTCAAGCTAATCTGCCAAAATTGTTGGTAAGAATTGGTTGAGATTTTGAGGCAAGCTAATCCGGTAACAGCGCTGGTAAGAATTATTTGAGATATCGTGTCTGTCTAATACGGTAACAGCGCTGGTAAGAATTGTTTGATATATAGTCATGCTAATCCGGCAACAGCGCTGGTAAGAATTATTTGAGATATCGAGTCATGGTAATCCGGAAGCAGCGCTGGTAAATAGAGTTTGAGATATCGAGTCAGGATAAACCGCCAATATCACTGGTAAAATTGTTCGAGATATCGGGTCAGGCCAGTCCGGTAAGAGCGCTGGTTAGAATAGTTTGAGATATCGAGACAGGCTAATCCAGTAACAGGGCTGGTAAGAATTGTTTTAGATATCGAGTCAGGATAATCCGGTAACAGGGCTGGTAAGAATTGTTTTAGATATCGAGTCAGGCTAATCCAGTAACAGGGCTGGTAAGAATTGTTTTAGATATCGAGTCAGGATAATCCGGTAACAGCGTTACTCAGAATTGTTTGAGATATAAAGTCAGGCTAATCCAGCAACAGCGCTGGTAAGCATTGTTTGAGATATAAAGTCAGGCTAATCCGGCAACAGTGCTGGTAAGAATTGTTTGAGATATCGAGTCAGGCTAATCCGGTAACAGAGCTGGTAAGAATTGTTTCAGATATCGTGTCAGGCTAATCCGGTAACAGAGCTGGTAAGAATTGTTTGATATATCGAGTTATGCTAAATCGAAAAGTGCGCTGGAAAATATTGTTTGCGATATCTGGTAAGACTAAGCTGTCAAAAGTGCTGGCATTTATTGTTTGAGATATTTAGAGAGTTTAAGACCATCAATATGTCTGCTATGTTTTTGTGAGGAACTCAGACAGGGTAAACTGGCAAGTCAGCAAGCTGATATTGGATGAGATATCGAGTCAAGCTTAAATACACAGCTGGCAATTATCGGTTGAGATATCAAGGTAGAGTAAATTGAATACAATCCTGGGTAATATTATTTGGGATATCGAAACAGGATAAAACGCTATGTGCGCTGGTTAATATAGGTTCAAATTTTGAGCCAATCTATACTGGCTACAACGCTCTCAGGTACTTGTGAGAAACTGTCGAAGGATAAACCAGTAGGTATTATATGAGCTTTCAAGTCGGATTTACCCAGCAACAGGGCGTGCAAGGATTTTTTGTGATATTGTAGCATCATAAAGCGGCAACACAGGTAGCAATATAGGTTGTGATATCGAGGTTAAACAATCACCATCCTGGCAATATTGGCTGCAGATATTTTTGAGATTTCTAGGAAGATCGAACAGGCAATATCGCTTGCAACTATTGGTTAAAATATCGACAATAAACCGACAACAGCACAGGCAAACATTACTTGAGATACGAAGACATGCTACGACGGCATCAGCATTGGTAATGTTTGGTTGAGGCATGACGGTAGTCTTTGACGGCAACAGCCCTGAAAAATATTGATTGAGATATCTTGATAGGCTAAAGCGACAAAAGCCCCGGAAAATGTGCCAAAAGATACGCAGTTCCTTATTAAGTTCCTTAATAATCGAATTGAGAATTGTGAGAGCACTGCATCAAATTCAAATGTTTCCACGTGGAACGTTACCAATTTCTACAATGGAGAATTGTTTGTTGTTGAAAGTACTCCCAACATACAAGGTCTCTGTGAATCTCACCGAAACATTTCTGTATTTACCACTGAATTCTCCGTCCCTGGCTAGCTTCCTCTCCGTTCCACGTAATTATCAGCTTGCTTGGTGTGAAATGATTTGCAATTCATATATATATATATATATATATATATATATATATATATATATATATATATATATATATATATGAAGAAAAATATACGGAAAAAGAAACAAAAATTCTAATATGCAATTATGCTGTTTTAATGTTAATATAATGTCAACGTCGGACGTTTCGGTCTAACAGACCATCGTCAGAACATATTCATAAAACATAATTAACATTAGACTATATTCAATTCAACACAAAAAGACGATGAGCATAAGAGTAAGACTAATCCAAACAGATAACTGAAATTTTTTATAAGATCAGCGTTCCGTTTTAATATGATCTATCGTCTTTTTCTCAAGGACAAATGTCTCACTGGATAAAGGCGTTAGTTAGATCCAGTGACAGGACCCAAAGAGTCTGAGTTCAATACTTGGTTAAGGAAGTGGAGAAATTTGAGAGAGGAATTAACAGGAGATAACCGAGATCCATTAGACATGGCACGTGGAACTATAACAGTTCGGTATTCCAACCACCTGAAGAAGGCCGGAGCGTACAACGGCCGAAACGTTGTGATAAACATGGCGCCAAAGATGGTAGTCCGAATAATGTAAATAAAGTCATTTTCGTTTAAGTGAACATATCTCTCTCTCTCTCTCTCTCTCTATATATATATATATATATATATATATATGTGTGTGTGTGTGTGTGTGAACGCGCGTGCGTATGTGTGTATGTATAGAAAGAGACTGTACGACAGGCCGAGAGAGAGTCATGTGTTTGTTCTTGTATGCATATATAAACAACTGCCTGTGTGTATATATGAGTACATCGACGCACACGTTTCATATATTATGTACGTTAGTAATATAATAGCATATACTCAAAATAAATATTTAATACATACATACATACATACATACATACATATATATATATATATATATATATATATATATATATAGATAGATAGATAGATAGATAGAGAGAGAGATCATTTACCTATATGTGTTTTTTTTAGTATGAAGAAGATTGCCATCGGGAGTTTGAATGAAAACCTTGCTAAATAAGAAACATTTTTCTCACAATTTTAACATGAAAAAAATCGACAGACTATAATGAGGAAGATGTAAAAAAATATATGATGGACAATACAATGTGACTTAATATTTTTTCAGCAAACATAAAACTAGTACGTCCTCTTTTGTTAGCCTCGGACACAATGATTTTGATTGGGCGGTTGTACTTCAATGTCAGACTTTTCCCAATATGGTTATCTTCTCCAAAATTACAAATTGTTTCACTCTCCAAATTCACCTGTTTTTACATTCTTGCTGTTTTCCCTCCTTTTATTTAAAGCTGCGAGGAAATTGGTCTCTCTAAAATTGCAGTAGACATTTTCACCGATGCTTTTGTCGAACGTTTAAGCCAAGAACTTTATTTATCTTAAACCTAATCCAGAAAATGTCGGCCCTTTTCAGATAACCGAAGTTGATAGCAATCAAATTGTCTTCATTCAATCGTCTCTTTTATTCGATTTAGTACCTCCTATTCTTGTAGGTGATCATTTCATTATTGACGTGTGCGTATGGGGAATGACAATTTATCTTTATGCAAGAAGGAAATTTAATTTTATTATATTTGCATGTTCTCTTACATAGAAAAATAGAAAAGGTATCGCGGACAGATTTATAAAGCCTCTTTTAGAATACAACAAATCAACTTCAAATAATCACACTGCGAATATCTGAAGCCTGTAAAACGTGATTCTTTACTGGTTGTGAGCCATATATAAGAGCACTGTTGAAAAGCAAACTTCTCTATTTGAAAAACGATGTAGTTTTATGACATGTAGAGGCATTACCAATGGACTTTATAAACAATATGCAAAAGCAGGACACGGAGAAATGTTATAACACAAGGATTGAGAAAAATGTGTGAAACCAAATGATAAACAAAACTCTCGATATACTGATAAGGTGGTTAAAACCTGATGTGAAATACAGGGTGCCTTAGAACAAATTGAAATGGCACAGTGGATAAAAGCGTTGTCTAGATCCAGTAACAGGACCGAAATAGATGTGAGTTCAATACCTGGTTAAGGCAGGGGAGAACTTGGAGATATGAATTAACGAGATAACTGAGAACTAACACCCAATAGACATAGTACGTGGAACTAGAACAGTCTACAAAAGCGAGCGAAAAAAAGTGTTCAGTTCGTCATTCCAACCATCTGAAAAAGGCTGGAGCGTACAACGTTGTGATAAATATGACATCAAAGATGAGGACAATAGTCCGAGTAATGTAAATAGTGTACATAATAGCTCATCTCAGAAATATAGACAGAAATTGAAATCATTTCATACTTTAATATGTTGACTAATTATCAACATGTATAGTAACAAATTTAAATTTACTGTTTATTTTTTTCTTTTCAATTATAGAGATCGCCTTCACTGCAAAAGAAAAGACGTTTTGCCTATTAGCATGTTCCATCATTTTAACCAAGCTGTGCATTTGTGAGATCATTCGGTAAACATACTGAAGTTTACATTACAGATTTGGACATGGCACGAAAAGTTCAAAGTGGAAGGCTATCTATGCAGTGAAACGATCTGGACGCCCACCAATGTCCGAAGTGATGCTCCCGCTGACGCAAAGCCAAACGAGGTCCATAGAAAATTCAAGTCTACACACCAAGATACCTCGAACGGCCAGTAGCTGGACTACCGTCATGACTTATGCTGTGTCACAGGCGGTGCGTGTATTGAAAATATTAACAGGTTTTGAAATCGTTTCCACATACCTTTGAATTTCCGATTCGTTTAAATCTTATTTTCTTCAACAATAAGCCCACTTAGATCAATTTGGCTAGGCTATATATGTACTCAGATATTTATATCTCAAATGATAACAAGTTTTTAGAACACCCATCATCTGATTTACGGGATTTGTTTGTGGGTAATAGCGTTGGCTTATGAATTTGGTAACAGTGGTTCAATCCCTACCTCGAGCAATGGGAACTTGCACTCATTGGAAACGGGCGAGAAATAGAATATTACTAAGCTGTGGAACTAGAACAGTCTACCCAGGTAGGTTAAATAAAGTGTTCAATTCGGAATTTCCTTTCACGGTCCCCAGGTGGATATACACCCAAGGAAGGCCAATAGGACACAACGGCCAAAACGTTGTACTAAAAGTTTGGTGCAATAATAATGTCGTTTTCTCACATATGTTACTATGTGAGAAAACGACATTATTTTAGCACCAACCTAATAAATTCCCACTTATTTTACTGAAATATACAAGTTATTATTCAATATTTTTCCAGATTCGAAGATCGTTCGCTTTCGTATATAATAACGATATTTAGTGTATTTTCCAAAATCTTCTTCAGGTTTATCTTTCATGGGGAACTTTGAAAATTACGAGGCTCTTTAAATCTTTTGATATATTATCTAACTATATAATCAGAATTTCACATAAGGATTCGGGTTTAATTTGGCTAAAACTTATTTATAAGAAAATAAAATGAGCGAGGTTGTATTGCAGCAAACATGCAATGACGGCGAACAAACTTTTTTTTTAAATATGGATCATAATTTTTTTAAATTTAATTTTTTTAAATATGGATCATTTTTTAAATATGAATCATATCATTGTTTTTTGTGGGATTGACCAATGGTCAGAGCACTAATATGAAATATTCCGCTATCTTCACAAATAATTCATTCATTTTACCCTTTCATAATCAAGATTTAATTTTGGTAAACCATCAGTATCAAGATATCCACCATCTTTATATTAATCTTTAGCAGCCATTTCTTTATAATTCGTAGCTGTAAATGCAACTGACCTGTAAGTGCGATATTTTCTTAATCTAAAATGTTATCTTGGGTTTTTATTTTAATCGGTGTACATATTTGTTTGTCCATTCTTCATTCTGATTGGAGTACGCCGATAAAAGTGTTGTGTTATTTGTTTCTTTTTTTTACTTAATCATGTTTTCTTTTTTTTACTTAATCATGTTAAATTTTGACATTACCAGTGTAGGGTAAGGTATTTTTCTTAGCCTCCATTTTTTGGTAACAAATTTCTTTTTTTAATATGTTCTCTCTTATCGCACTTATAAAATTTGGTGCGACTAAAAAATAATTTAGTAACTTAGATATTAACAATGTGATTTTTGTTTTCTGCTAGTGATTAGTATAAATATATTGTAACATGTGACGGGAAACACGTAATTAGCGTTACCCAGCACTGAGTCTAATGTGTTCTTTATATACACACAGGGAAAATAAAATCCCAAACTATCATTGATGATTCCCCTCTTGATGGGTATACTTGTATGATAGGGATATTCTGAAATGATATTCAAATCCTTCGCAGACAAGTTCACATTCTATGTCTGTGTTTTAGGTGGTATAGAATGGAGATATGATTAATTTTTTTGAAAGAATTCCATCCAAACAGGAAAAAGAGACATGCAATTTTGGGGGGCCAATTACGACGAATTGTATATATATATATATATATATATATATATATATATATATATATATATATATATATATATATATATATATATTGCTGGTACTGATACTTCGATTCTTAAACAGGGGTCAAATTAATCTTCACAGACAGTAGACGAGGTACTGGACGAAAACAAATTAATGATACACGCTAAGATCGACGCACTACATACATCAAGTTATGAGTTTTCAGTTATTCGGTACGGTTTCTGTTTGTGATTCTGTAGCAGCAGGCTATAATGTTCGAAGTTGTGTGGTTTTCGACACGGCACATAAATTTCACTTGATCAAATACATTTTTAACAATTGAGCTTAGGAAGAGATTGTTTACTTCAGAGTGTTTAGATATTTCTGAACGGGTTGTGTTCCGTTCAGAACATCAATTTAAAATCCTCGATCTGACAGGCCCATTTAAGAACACTTGTTTTTTTGTTTTTTTAAATACTGATGCGTGTTGAAGTACTCACAGTATTTAGTATTGTGAAGTTATCGCTAACAATAGCGACACCTAACAACACAAGCGGAAGGAAAAAACTAAAACCAACTAAAGTAATCACTAACAATTTAATAGAGATTTATAAACTACTCTGCCTACTGTGTTTATACTAAAGTCTATTATATTTTACCAGAATTAAATATGCGTAAAAGCTTAAAGAAAAGATATGCAAAAAATAATATTGTATGTCTAACTATTTGCAGTGTTAGCAACTTTATCTATCGCACAATATTATATGTTCAATTTCATCATCTTTCATACTAATTTTATTTTATAACCGATCCATACACCGGGATATTTGAATTGTTTGGTATTTCCCCGATTCACAAATACGAATATAAATATTTCAAATCTCGAAAAAAAACAAAAAACGCTAATACTATTCGGAGAGAACTCCATAATTCGTTATAGCGCTCGAGGGTCAACATACTTTCATACTTTTCTTCAAATAGAAATTGTAAACCAAATTTTATTGAGACGTCTGTAACCTACGTCCATACCATTTGTACAATCTTAACTGAAAAGAATAAATGTATTGCTCGCTAGAGACAGAATAAATGGCAAAATAGAAATAATTGGCTTTTCATATTCGTCGTGCAAAATATTCTGCAAATAGTACTATTAAAAATACTTAACATCGGTATCGATAATATAAAATTAAACTATGGCGTGATTTTATCTTCATAGATAATAAAATTCCTCATTGATTAAATGTTTAAGACAACTAAAAAGAAAAAGCTATAGGAAGTTGAAACTGTCTGTAAAATTGCAAGCTCTTGTTTAGGTCATTCTGAGAAGATGTAGATTTGATGAAGGTCAACTCTACCGACTGGTCTTCAAGAAATGGAATGGGTGACTCACAAATTTTTCGAAGTTTACGTTGTGGATATAAACGTACCACCAAATGAGATAAAAGTCTATGACATTATATATATATATATATATATATATATATATATATATATATATATATATATATATTAACAGAAATATCACCAGCATCCAAAAAAAAATGGAATATGAAACAGTAAAATGATGCAGATTCCTCAGCCAATAAAACTGGTTTGAGAAAATGAGATACTGATGATAAACAAGGAAAAGGTGAGAAAATAGAATAATTTAATTACACAGGTGTAAAACAGTGAAGACACTGAACAGTGTGACTATATTTTGGGGGTGATTTTTCTATCTTATTTTCCTGACAATTTTGTATATAAATGACACGAAAGAATATTTTATCAGATAATCTAGAGTGTAGCTTCGTCGAATCGTTCTGTTACTTAACCTCAGAAAACCTTAGAAACCTCTTTTACTTTGAATATTGAGAGTGTGCACCACATTCCCGACGATAATATCCTTCCTTTTGGCGTGCCTATGTGTAGGTAACAACATCCCGAATAACATACTCGTGACACAATCACCACGGTCAATTCGTAGATCGGGACTAGAGATACGTTTCACACAACCTCTGCGAGCGACAACGGTTTCGTGCAACTAGCCATTACCCGCAAAGAAATGAATTGCATGTTATTCTTATAAATATTTTAAAGGTAGTTTTAAAAGTTTATATTTTAAAATCCATCTTGAAACCTCCAAGACTATTAAAATTTCTATACTTACTCCAAAGAGTGTACACAACATCCACGGCGGCGATATTCATCCTCTTGTCTGGTTCTGGGTAGGTGATACCTTGACGGTTTACAGTCTAGGGGAAAATTCCCAAGACACTACCTGTCAATTCCTAGATGTGGATAGAGATACGTCCCACACAATTTCTGTAAGCGAGTACAGATATTTGCAGAAATGTCCAGCACCAGAAAATTTTATAAATATTTTTGCGTATTTAAAATATTTTATATTTATTTAAAATGCCATCTCCTGTAGATAAACATATTTTGTGTAATGCGGTTTGTGTCATATTAGCTTCGTATATTGTGAGTCGTTCAGGGGCACCCCGAGGCGGTTAGCAAGCTTGCCTCACTAAAACAATTACGACCTAGTAGAGAGGTCGATCCTCACTGAGTGCCCTATACTTTCGGCCTTGTGACACATCTAAGCAACGCTTGGAAAATCACTATAGTGAACCGTTCAATGCAATGAATGTTATATAGAATATAGATATTGATGTGAGTCAAAAATATAAAGAGATGAGTGCAAAATTCTTGCTAAAAGACGGTAGAAAGAGGAATATCATTACAGAGATAGTGGAAATATTAGATTCGATCAGAAATTGAACTCAGCTCGTAGATTCGACTCGCAGAGTCGATAAACTTATGCTTCAAGTACATCTTTATTCAATGACACTGCCTAGTATGAAAAAAGAGAAAATATTAGGACAATATATTTTGACGTTGATGAGGAGGCTATTCTTTGCCTGCCACACGTTTTCTACTCCAAACAGATGGTCCGACGGACCGGACTTCAGTCATATTTTTGCCTCATCTTTCGTCTCATATTATCTAGCATTTTCTGTTTTTGTTTATTTCGTTTCATAAACAACCGTTTCCTTCGTGTAAAAGTCATCTTTTTTTTTTCAAAACTAATCGAACGTCTAGGTGTCTCTGGTTTTGACAACTTCACAAGTCATTTTCCTCCCAACATCCTTCCACTCATAGTTCTTTCTATCTCTGTCATAGACACCTGCAAACCTTTTTACGTTGGGCAGTTTAGAACAGGAGATTGCACACATAATAAATACAAACATAATAATAATAATAATAATAATAATAATAATAATAATAATAATAATGCATCTCTTCAATAACAAGGATTTCCATTCATAAGGGTCAACGAATATAACCCAGTCGGACATACAGCCGCCGGATAAGTTTCTCATTTTTATTTTGGGCGTGAAATGTTTTTCATAAAAGGAAAGTATACAATGTGCATACGATTAACAAAAGATTCGAGTACACACACAGACACATACACACAAACACACCCATAATATATATATATATATATATATATATATATATATATATATATATATATATATATATATATATTAAAGGGAATAGAGAAGACACAAATGTTTTCGGTTATAATGAGGATTTTTTAAAATACATATTACTCTTTATTTTTTACACGTTTTTTCGGGATCGCGATCTTCATCAGGCAAAGAATGGTTATTTCTACATATTACTAAAAGGCATTAATTTTCCTTAGATTTTACCATGTCTGGCCATTGTCTTTAGTGTGTAATAGTAATCTAAATTTTGAAATTTGAGTCCACACCAGTCGATAAGACAGACGACCGATATCTTGGTCTCACGAAATAGTCTATTCCCTATATGAGATGATTTTGGATTTCCATGTTTATTAATTATATATATATATATATATATATATATATATATATATATATATATATATATATATATATATATATGTGTGTGTGTGTGTGTGTGTGCGTGTGTTTTGTAGTACAAAATTTAAGGATAGCGATGAATAAGTATAATTTATATGGCATTTTCATGTATATTTTAAAAGCGTCACATCCTTATCAAGAATATTTCTGCGATATAAAAATAGAAACGTGTAAATCTAATTGATATTAATGACAACCAATGGAGGGAAAAGAAAAAAAATGAATTTCAAGAAAGCTACAGTCCAATAACATTCAGAGCCAGTAAACATTCCCTCTGTTTACATGGGGAAGGCCCACGGGATCTGTTATACAAGGACTATAGAACCTCGAGGTGATATGTGGTGTAGGACCTCGATAAAATAGAAAAACGGTCCACCCTAACATGAAAGACACAGTTTCTGCTATTTGTAACATGCTCTGCAATTGAAGAGCCAGAAGTATTATGTAGTTGACTTTTCCTGCCATCCGGATTCAAATTCATGTGTAGTGGTAAGTATTACTTTATTCTCAGATTCAATATATATATATATATATATATATATATATATATATATATATATATATATATATATAGCTTTGGCGCCTTCAACATAAACAGTAAGAGCAAAAGCTGGGACATGGTTACAGGTAGGCTGAATGACAAATACCGGTTTTTATGGTGATGGACAGACCAGCAACACACAGAAGTGGCATAACTCTATCTTTGTCATCGCTCGGCTGCATCTCTGTTTTCGGGCAGAGTGCAGCTCATTTATGCCCCCTTCAATGGACAGAGCCAGTGAAAGGAGTCTTGCCCAGGAGAACAGATGCCCGAAGTTGTACCCGATCATTGAACTAGGGAAGGGTATCGATGCTCGCCAACGAGGCTAGCGGTATTGACGGTAGCGGGTTTCTTGGGGAGTTTTCGGCCTTAGCCCAGATGTACGCGCACGAGTTCCCCAACAAAATCGACTTTGCGTCACATCACTTCTCAGTGGAAAACCGAGGTAAATATCGACGCCACTATGGTTGTTAAATTCGCATTTACTGCGTTTATTATTATAAAGATGGTTGAAAAGAAGTGTCTTTAAACTGCTGAGAACTGAATCCCAGATTAAAGAAAATATATCACAAATTTTATTAACCAGCCAATTGCTGCCACATTTGTATATGTCTGCTAGAATGGCATCGTTACAAGAGCACTTCCCTTTTGCCTTTTGCTGTATGAATATTTTTATCTCAGCAACAGCTGGAGTAACTGATTACTCTTCAAGAATAGGCATCTCTGGTAAGTTGTTGATAAGAATCTTGTTATTATGCAAGTTCATGTTTAGAAAATTTGAACAATGTTCTGCATTTGAGCAATATTCTGACTCTTCGGGCTTTCTTGAATTCATTGCGCTTTTTAATTTTTTTCGTCTGGACAAAAAAGGAAGAATACTTGCATCATTAGATCAAACCAGTCGTGATG
This sequence comes from Acanthosepion lycidas, assembly GCA_963932145.1. Classification (NCBI taxonomy): domain Eukaryota; kingdom Metazoa; phylum Mollusca; class Cephalopoda; order Sepiida; family Sepiidae; genus Acanthosepion; species Acanthosepion lycidas. The sequence continues at coordinate 81,206,402 of OZ010605.1, forward strand.
TATCCTCTTGAAATATCAAAGCGTTTCATGTGAAGACACGTATATAGCACATTTTATAACACGCCATGTTGATTCCATGTCTCCATTGTCCAAGATATCTGCAAGCTCGTTGTAATGAAGGATCTAAAAAGAGTTAACAGTGCGGTTTAGCTTTTTGACATCTAATCTTTGAACTGGTGTAGCGCGGCTATTATTAACCAAACTAATGAAGCTAACCGTGAATCGTATTTACATATAGTCAGACCAACACACATAAATGTAGAATGCACGAGTCAATTTTACATCCTTCCTGGAGGGAGACCTCACAATCGCCGATATGCTGATAGTGGTTAGATTGGGGATATTTCTAGCTAGGTTTTCGGTGCTGAGAAACCTGAAAGATAGTCTCGATTTTTTTGTCCTTTTTTGTTAAATTGAAATAAGCCCCCACGAATATCAGCCGTGCTCCAAATGCGAAGGCTCGGAATAAACTCCGCTACAATAATCAGAACAACTCAAAAATAAAATAAATATTAAACAGTCAAGACATGAAGGGAAGCTAACAACAACTAAACAAACCCCGATTGAAAATGATTAAAGAATTGGCTGATAGCTCTAGGGACAATGAACTTTATGGAAATTCTTTTGTACTCACTTACACTCAGCAAACAGAAAGATGTAAGAATTTTGGAAATATTAAATGAAACGTCAATTAAATTCTACTTATCTCTACATATAGAAATATGGTGTTGACTTCAATATGTGGAGTAGTGGATAGTTGAGAAATCGGAAAGCAGATTTCGAATACCCGTCGAATCCATTACATTTGCTATCGTGCTACGTTTGGGAAATATATGAATCCTCGTCTTCTCCCCATCCCCAGCTATGGATAAATAGCACGACAGACCGGGTGCTATAGCCTTGAATAGAGATTGGTCTACCACAGAAAGAAATGGCAAACTAATGCGGGAAAAATCTGCCTCGTCAGTCATGTATCGAAAGATAAATGATCACCTCTGTGTGTATCAGGCACTGCATATCACTATGCCACACACTATCCCTGATAAGAAGCACGTTATACTATAAATATAATACACCTTAAAACTATATTTCACCATATATATATATATATATATATATATATATATATATATATATATATATATATATATATATGTGTGTGTGTGTGTGTGTGTGTGTGTGTGTGTGTGTGTGTGTGAATCCATTTTATTTACGTTCGATTGAACATTAAAGTTCGTGTGAAAATTCCATCTGAAGAAGCTAGTCTGCGATTTTATTTCGAAGCCTGTCACATACATAAACACCTACACGCGCTCACATGTATACGTACACCGAAGATAAACGTGTTTCATAGAATTGTAAATCTTTACGACGATGGTCATTAATCTCGTCTCACAGCTTCATTCCAAGTGGAATAATTTCAGATCTCTCTGTGTGGTCCACGCGTCTGCATAAACTACATTTCTCAATAAGTGAGAGAGATGTAAGCAAATGCGTTCGTAGTTTTGTTTTATTTTTAAGTGCCACAGCATGAGTCGAAATATTTGTATTTCTCATCGAGTTTCCATTCCCATAGACATGTGTGCACAAATTACATACTTACCTATATAAGTAAGCAATAGCATACGAATCAAAATTTGTTTACTTCCCATCTAATGTATATTCTTTTAACTGCTATTTCGTTTTTAATGACATGATCCATATTCGCGGAATTACATCTCGCCTGCTTATAAACATCTTTTAAAGTGCTAAACTATAATTTACGACACTCATCACTGCATCTCGTCAAACAGCTTTTGCCGTGACTTAAGATATTCTGTCACTACATTAGCTAAACGTAATATGTTACAATTAAATGAAGTGTCTGAGATGATAATTATATACATTAGACTAATATCGGATATTCAACTGAATATCTGACGTTCCGTCATTTAGGAAGAATTGATATAAGCTAGTTTATTTGCCCTACTGCTTAATATATGTCCACTTGTAACGCTGTATGAAGAAATATATTGTTTGAAATATAAATATGACTAATACTATTATATGAATGCCTTGATGGGTAATAATTAAAGTGATTCTTTGAACGAAAGTTCTTGTATATGTCACTTTAGAACCTAGGTGATTATTGTTCTCTAAAATTTCCGGTCCTCCGTATCTATTAATAAATTATATCCTTTCTGTTATCTCTTATAAACCTTGTTCTGCATTTCAGACAAGAAATGGCAACTAACATATGTCTCTTGATTCACTTATTGTAATCTATAAGAATGTCGTTGATTGGATCGGCTGAAATAAAGTACAAATATTAAATGAAAAACACAATTAATGCTTTAAAAATGCATACTGGTATATTATTTATATTATTTGGACTATTGTCCTTATATTTGTCGCCATATATATTATAACGTTTCGGCTGTTGTACGCTACGGCCTTCTTCAGGTGATTGGAATGTCAAACTGAACCCTTTATTTCGCTCGCTGGGAACACATGGTACAGTGGATAAAGGCGTTAGTTTGATCCAGTGACGCGGTTAAGGTGGTGGAGAACTTGGAGAGAAGGATTAACAGGAAATAACTGATAACTGACATCCATTAGACATGGCACGTGGAACTAGAACAGTCTACCCCAATTCCAGTCAATTGAAGAAGGCCGGAGCGTACAACGCCCGAAACGTGATAACCACGGCGACAAAGATGAGGACAATAGTCCGAATAATGTAAATAGTGTACATAGCACTTCATCTCAAAAATATAAACAGCATAACGGTATGGTTATCTCTTACATGAGTGAATGTCATGAAACCTTCTTCTTCTTCAATGCATCATGTCACTTCAGGACGTTGGCGATCACGTCTCTCCACATTTGCCTCTCGCGCTTAATATTTTTCTCTCTTTCCTAATCCTTGTTCTGCCATTCATTTATTCAGTTTCCTCGCTAGATCATACGTTGTTTTTATTGTGTCCCTCCTGCCTTCAATCAGTATTGTGAGTATCAGATTTTCCAAGTCCTCTTTCCTCATTATCTGCCATGGAAATTTCAACTGTCTCTGTCTAATGTTAAGTATGTTTATTTTTGTTTCCATTTTCTCTAAAATATCGTCGCGGCTCAGATGTTCGGTCCATGGTATCCTCAGCATCCTTCTGTAGAATCACATTCCTATTGCTTCAAATTTTTTCTTCATTATTTAACTGTTTTGTCTTCATAACATTTTCCATAATATAGTTTTTCACTCATTTGCTTTGTTTTGAGCTATTTTCAGATATTTGCATCTTTAACTGTGGGAACCAGTCCCAGTTTTATATTCCATTAGAATTTACATTCACAAGATCCACATATATTCGCAGTAATCCAACAACAACTAACTTAATTTGGGGGTTTCTTGGAACAGCGTCTTTTGCAATATGTTATTTTTTTATTCTTTTTTTCTCAACAAAGCAAGTTGATACTGCCATTGAAACGCAAATGGTAAGGGGTCGTGAAAGAAAATAAGAAAACTTTAGTAAAGAGACAGGATTCCGGAAGGCAAAAGATGGCAATTGATGTTGCATTTAACCTTGTGAAGATGCTAGGTGACAGAAAAAGAAAGAAGCAGGAAAATACTTCCACAAACAAGAACTACGAGAAAAAACATTACAGTAGAATTTAGGGTTAAATATAATTGTTTTAACCGCAAAACGATGAGGCATAGTATAAGGACTAAAAGTTTGCCGTAGGCATACCACGGAGGAAAGCTCATTATAACAAATGGTTTGAAAATATTTATTCAAAAGACAAAGTGAAAGTCTGTCATGGTGGCGGCAAATTGACTGAAGTCGAGATGACAGGCCAATACTCATAACATTACAAACTGTTCTTTGTATTTTAACAAATATCTCGAGGTATATAAAAGAAACACCAGCCCAGTTGTGGTAATAGCTTTTACTGTGAGAACGATCGGAAGATATAAACGTGTAAGATGAATTATAACGAAAAATATCTAGCGAGGCAAAATGAAGCAACTTTTCTCGCAGCATACATAGCAATTGTTTTATTATAATCATTGTCTTACAGATTTTCTATTTTTGGAAGGTTAAATCTGATCTACTCCCTAAACTGAATTATAAGTTTAAAATTCTGATTTCGAAAGTATCGGAAATCTTCTGGGTTCCTGGAGACATTCTTTGTGAATATCCAACAATAATAATTGTTATTATCTAAACGTTCGTTCTGCCTAGAATTTAATTATCAATTAAAGAAATAAAAAAAAAAACGGCTTCTTCACTATATTTCGTAGAGGCTAACAAAAAATCAAAATAGATATATAATATTAGATGAATCAAAACGAAAGCCTAGCTTCTGATCTGACGCTAGTATGGCAAATTATCTTTTGCTTCTAACCATTTTCCTTTCAGGTTCAATACTGTCATGACTTCAGATGTATGTTTTTGGCATTTTAATAGGTCGGTGGAATCTAGTTAATTGTCTGAACCTTAAAATATATCCAGAATCCAGTGACCGTTCATCCCTTAAGGTGCATCAAGATAATTACAATTACAAATTACTAACGTCCCCACCCCGGTTGAATGAACAAAATGAGAGTAAAGTTTCAGATATCTACTAAACTTTTTGACTATTTGCTCTTATTAACTAATCATTTAACTTAAGATTTCAAAATTAACACTTTCACCATCATGTTACTCCTGCTTCAGCTGCATTTCATTCACCTTTGCTGTGTTTCATTAGCTTTGTCGCGCTGGTTGCCACTACGACCATTTTATCAAGACAAGCAAGGATGGTACAGACTTGTATATTTTTGGCATCTGTATACTTGCATGCACTTTTGAAACCTACTTTCACAGGATATACTGTCCAAATAGTGATAAACATTACTTAACACTGCACATTTTAAATCCTTTTTATATCGTGCTCTTTTCGTCTTCTTCTTCTTCTTCTTCTTCTTCTTCTTATTATTATTATTATTATTATTATTATTATTATTATTATTATTATTATTTCCTTGGATATCTGTTGTACGAACATTTACTTCTGGGTGCCAACCAAAGACTGAAGATTAGAAATGGTTGACATTTTGTAAAAACGAAAAAAAACAAAAAAACAAAGATCACACACATATTACATCGATAAAGCTCTTCGTAATGCGTGAGCTTTACTTGTGAGTACAATATTTTGTATTTCTGTAAGGCATAGGCCATTAGGAATAGTTTCTATGAGTCTATTCGACTCTTCCCAATCAAACTAAGGGCCCTAACTACATCTGGAATTTCTGATGTTTTCATGTGCCAGACTTTTGTGATTTACAAATTCATATTTGTATTTTGATAGTTGTTTTGAGGATCTTCAAGGATACATTGCAATCTGCAGGAACTTCCATGTAAATAAAAAAGCACATTCTGTTTTGTGGTCTTTGATCTGGATTTCTGGGCCATTATCGTTGATTGTTCTGTCTCTGTGCATTGTAAAGTCACATAGATTTGTTATAAGTCCTATATGTGTAACTGTTTTTTTTGTTGTTGTTGTTTCCTTCCAGGAAATGTTACATATTGTCAGACACGCCGTGTTTTATCTTCAGCGGGTGTTAACAGAGTACAACCTGATTAAATATGGCCAATTGTTTCTGGATATTTATCACAGAATACACATTTCAGCTTAGCACAAATTTTTCAGAATTTTTGCTTGGTGCTTTCTAGCTAGCAAGAATGTTTCCCTTGCAGCAAAAATAAAATCTCTGGTTTTACATTTTAACCCATCACCACGTAACCGTAGATGGTTTCGCATTTGTCTACATCAGCTTTTTTGGTACGGACAGAGTATTGGCCATGAAGAGTAGTGTCTTGCCATCGTTTCTGCATTTGGTACAATTGCATTTCCTTTCTTTGTTAAGCTCTTTGACCCTGCAGTGCTTGTATTTTCTTTACTTACGCCCCTTCTTCACTAACATGGAATACTTTTTTTGAATTGCTTGGCTTCTTTTATTACTGAATAAATTTCTGATTTCTTTCTTGTTCTTTGACACAGATCATCATCCAGCTTCTGTAGTTTTCAATTATTTCTTATTTCTTTCGGTAGTTTTGCAGGTATCACTAGTTTATTACTTCTGTGGTTTCCAGGTCTTTAAAGACCGACTTTTGTCGTTTTGTAGGACAGTTCTAGTTAAAGTAATAGCTCCGCCTTCTTCGGATCTGGTTGCGTGCAGACGATCAACATAAGCCTTAGAATGATGCATGCGGTGAAAAGTGAGAAGCTGTCTCTTTTTGACATCTATTCGCTTAATGCCAGGTATGGCCTAGTTATGGATATTGAAACAGTATTATACCACAAGGACAGTCAAAGAGTTTATGGCTGATATTCTTTTCGTGAATTCAATTTGTTATTTACAACCAAAAGCACACGTCAGTTGCATCATTTTCTTACTTTCGCCTTCATTTGGATATGCTGTATTTTATTTTCTTCGCTTACTGCTAGGGATTTTACGATTCTTCTTGCTCCAGTTACCTAAGCTTTGTGACAAACTCTGAGTCTATTCAATGTTTCTGTAATTCTCCATTTCTTGAATGTTTCTTTTGCAAATGTATCTAATCCGAAATCCGTAAAGATGACATATCTGAAAGATGTTAATGTATTGAGGATACCCTTCAACTAATTGTCGTCAGTGACAAAGAGTTCGAAACCATCTATATAGAATAGGTTATTAATCTCTTTAATTTTTTTTTTTACTTTGTATCCATGGTCATTATTGTGTAGCCCGTACGAAAGAGAGATTAAAAACAGACAGTCAAAAGAGGCGATGTGTAGTCTCTTTGAATGTTTTTTCATCGTATATTCAAACAATTGGCAGTGGCAGTGTATTTGCTTTGATTTAGGTATAATGTGGTTTTTCGCCTTTCTATTCTATGTATAAGGAAATTTACTATCACCGTTGGTCTTGCCACTTTTCCAAAGCCTTAAAGATCCAAGGGTTAGCACACTATCAGATGATTTTTAGTAATTTATAAAAGTTCTGCTGAGAATTCTACATACATGCGTACATTTACAAGAGTCATTATTTTATCTTTGCAACAATATTATACTTTTCGACATCCCTTCTTTTCCAGGGCAAAAATGTTGTTACAATCGAGTAAATAGTAAGTACAGTGAATCAGGACAGACGTGTTCAATGTATAAGTGGTGGGTATATGTGTTAATGGTCTATAATTTTGTGGATAGTCTGTTTCACCCGTTTTTTGGTAGGAGAAATGTAATATCTACATTGATCTATTCAGAAATTTAATTATGTTATTAATTAGGATTGAAAAGCAAGAATGTTATGGATTGATGACAGATGATAGCGTCAAAAGATAGAAACATTTTCATTTTTTGGTGATTTTCATTTTGGGGATTTAAAGTTTGCATAACATCATTCTCTGTTATATTTTTCCATTCTTATATAAGTTTGTTCTTCATTCTTTCTTGTTCTCTTGTGATCACCTCTGTATTCATTTTGCTTGCTCCAAATATTTTCCCAAAATGTTTGCATTTCTTTAATAGGTTGTGGATTTTGACTTCTATAACAGCTTTTCCAATTTCTCTGTAAAACTTCTTAATGTTCTTTTGGAATATCTTATTTTGTCGATAGAACTACAACGCTTCTCATATCCTCTTTTTCTCTGTGCCTTTAATTACATTTGCGGTTTTAATATTTCCTTGATTGGTGAATGTTTATTTACTGTTTTAATTTGATATTCCTGATTGACATTCTTGCTTTTCTGTGTTGAAATATGTGACGTTCTTTAAATCCTAACAGGTATTGATGACTCACATTTAATTTTATCAATTTCTCTATAGAATTTGTCCTGCTATGTAAGATATTTTTGTTTAATATTATATGTTTCTTTATTTTTGCTTCTTTCATTTGCCCTGTTATTAATGTCTTTTTCTTCTCATTATTATTATTATTATTATTATTATTATTATTATTATTATTATTATTATTATTATTATTATTATTATTATTATTATACTCTGTTGTTTTCTTTTAAGTACAATCCATTAACTTACACTTACCGAATCATCGAATGAAGTAAGGTTTTAAATATATATGCATTATTTCTATACAAATTCTGATATTAAGCTACACATAATGTGTATATATATCCTTTATGCTGATAATACTCTCATCAGTAAAACAGATGTCCCACGAAAAGTAATCGTTTAATTCTCTTGTCAACGGTGGCGTTAATGGCTTTGAACCACATTTGATTTTATCTCAGGTTTCACATTAGTTTATCTGTAAAACTAAATTTAAGGCGCCATTTTTTTTAATGATTTTCCAATTCAAAATACTGATGTTTATTTATTTTATCATATATTGCAAATTCTGTTTATGTTGTCCTTTACTTGGTGAAATTTCATTTAGTGCTTTAATAATATACTTCTGTCTGTCTTCTTTTCCATATTGAACACTTTGAGAGTTTTGAAACTCATCTAGTATTCGTAACTCACATCTGATTTCCCCATTTTTTCGATATAATTTTACCTTCCAAGTGGGCCATTTTTCTCTATTGTTTAGTCGTGTATTTGTCACGACAAAAAGACTTCCAGTGGCTGAAAATTATTGCGTATTATTATTATCATTATTGTTATTATTATTATTATTTAATTTATTGTTTTTTTACAACATATACGTGGTTATTATCAGTCTTGATTGACAAAACGTCTTCTCAATCCTCATATCTTTTTATCTGCGTCATATCTAAAAATATCATGGCTGAATGAATAAAAAGCCTTGTCGTATTATCAACCCACGTACACACGCTTTTAATCTATTATCACATTTCAAACTAAGCGTATCATAAAAAAAACATATCCTATATTATGCCCCAGTACTTTCTTTTCAGCTCGCCGATCCGTGGCATAATAATGCCTCAGATTTCAAAATTTTGTGTTCAACAACTGATTCTCTATGAAATTTACGTACATGTTTTTTCTCTTCTTTGTTTAATTAAATAACGACCCATCGCTTAGATTCTGTTCGGTGTGCATGTCAAAATGCTGCAGTATTTTAATTATTTTATTTTATATTACAGCTACTGTCTCATGCTGATATATATTCTTAAAAGTTGTCCAGTTTACCGAGCTTTCAAGAAATCATCGGATGTGACACTTATGTTTAGTCTTGAATGTTTGTAAATTCACTTTTAACTAATTTGCCTTATTTAGTTTACCAAATTATGTATTTGGTACGTTTTATTCCGATTTTGGAGCAGCTGCATTTGCTTTGGAAGAATTATTAATTTGCATATAGCATATAAATATTGGAATATCCAAGTAAATTTGGAAATGTATTTTACACATAAAACTTTAAAATATTTACACTGAATTTTCTCATATATGACCAATATTTCTTTCATAATAACACAAAACTTCAATTAATTAAGATAACAATTCTAATACCGCCTACCTCGTATGTCCTAAAGAAATAAAAATGATATAAACAATGCTTTTTATTCGACAAACATTTAAGGATGTAGGTTCAGATGACAGATTTTGATGGAATGGATAATTGGCGTCTCAGGTTTGATGTTCTGAAATCTCATTCATACTTGCGTCAATATCCTTGGAAGTTATTGCGAATCCACTTCTTGTAAGAAAGCATATGATTAATCGAATTATAACACAGTCTATAGATGAGCTTTCCAGCTATAGAACTATTTGTTGAGGAAACAGTTACAGCCACAATACCGAAAAAACCTACTTACTAGAAAACCGAAAAAGGTATCACCTAGTTTTGTGAGACTGTTGACCAATCTTACACAATGAAGACTGTAGGGTTAACAGAAGACGTACAAGTGTTTTTCAAGATGGCTTATGCAAAAATGCATTTATCTCCAAAACCAAAGAGATGTTTTATCAAAATGTCTTTTGTATGAAGAACGTGTGACATTTTCTGCGACATATTCAGAAGAATCCACAACATTGGTCATGCAGTGAACACATCCGGAGTTTTACAAAAATAAACGCACGGGCGCACACGCACAAAATCACACACACACACACACACGTATACATAATCACACACACACACACACATATATATATATACATATATATATATACATGCATATATATATATATATATATATATATATATATATATATATATATATATATATATATATATATGCGATACGGGTGCACATACTCACACGCACGTTCAAACAATGACATACAGATTCTGTTTATGGAATTCTCATCGAATTGTTTTTGTTGAATGATTTTATCTAAATTTTCAACTATTCGAGTGATTTTAATTCATATCCTTTTCTCTGTAAGTATGCCTTGTGTGGACTTTCTCATCTACACATGTCGGAAAGCGTAATACATGTAACATTGTAAGTATTGTTTCTAAGTGCCTTTTACTGTGTTGTCCTGTTGTTCATCTCTTCATACGGCAATCATATTTTGCGTTTGTCATATTCAACAATGAATTAAAGACATCATATACCTAAAACCCATGCGCGCACACACACACACAAAGAATATGTTAGTGAATATGCATAATATCTCATGTCACATTTTTAGCCATTATCAAGGATGATTTTATTTTTTCAATTTAATTGTGTTTGTTATGTGTATGGTTTTGTGTTATAGAGATGTTTTATTTTCCGAACACGGTTAGCACACTGTGGCCTTGTTCGTAGTTAATATTGTCAAGAGTTGGCTTTTTCTTTTTTATTAATCGGTTTTCCATTATTTTTAGTCTTTCTTTACAGGTGGATGTGGTTATTATGTTTGTGCTTTCTACTAGCATGTTTCAAATGGAGTCTGTTAAGTTTATGTGTGTGTTTAAATGGGTTCTACTAGAGCTATATTCAGGTAAAGGTAACGTAATGCGTCTGGATAGGCATATAGTTGTGTGACCGATATAATCATTTATGAGTTCGGTTTGATCGGGAACGCAGGTCGTTAAAAAGCATTTGAATTCAGAGATAAAGTCCGTTCCTTGTAATTTTGAATTAGCTGGTGTGTTGTTATCTTCTCATAGCTGAAAGCGCTCGAAACTGTAAAATATTTTGGTGGCGCCAAGGAAGTTTACTGTCACTCTTAACCTGATCAACAACACATAGGAACCGTACAAAAAAGAAAATGACACCCCAACTTACGTACACCCACCTTCTGTCATCAAACAAATACCAAATTCAATCAGCCGCAGATTATCTGAGAACTCATCTAACATACACATTTTCAATAGCAAAAAAGCACCATACAACGAAGCACTAAAAGCAAGTGGTTACACACAACAACTACAATATATACCTCCACAGCCAAAACGCAAAAACAGAAAGAGAAACATCATCTGGTTTAATCCACCATATAACAAAACCGTTAAAACTAACATAGGCAAGATATTCCTAAACTTAATAGAAAAACACTTCACTGAAACAAACAAATTATCAAAAATATTTAACAAAAATAGCGTAAAGATCAGTTACAGCTGCACAAAAAACATAATAGAAATAATCAAAAGCCTCAACAAAAAAATGACAGCCTACAAAAATGAAACCATGGATCCAATATGCAACTGCAGAAATAGAACAACATGTCCACTCCAGGGAAATTGCCAACTTACGAACACAATATACAAGGCCAGGATAAGTGCAAACAACAACATAATGCACTACATCGGTGCCACTGAAGGTTCATTCAAGATGAGGAATAACAATCACAATCTTTCATTCACCAACAGGAAATATTCGAACAGCAATACACTTTCTACATGCATATGGCTGCAAAAAGACATAAATATCACACCAACAATAAGTTGGGAAATACTGAAAAAAACCCTGCCTACAGCAACATTACAAAAAAAATGCCTACTTTGCCTACACGAAAAAGTAGCAATGATATCACACAAACCTCAAACGAATTTACTAAACGAAAATCAGAGATAATCTCCAAATATAGGCATGAGAACAAGTACCTATTATCCGAATTCATACCAAACGGATAAAAAAGACAAACCACCAACAATCACAATTTAATTTCAAGATACCATCACAATAACTGCATCTATCGTTATTATCATTGCACCACCATTAGTAATCACTTCTACCACTTTACAATAAATATTAACTAATAATATTATCATTACCACCAACACCCAACATCATCACTTACACATCACATCTACTATTAACATATAAATCCACTATAATCATTAACGTATATTACTCCCCCAGCATATTTAATACCTTAAAATAAACAAAAAAAAACAACAAAAAAAAACAAGGTCAGATATAATTTCCATATGTAACCATGAGATTCATACCAAAATAATCATGTAAATATAGAAAATAAAATAAAATAAAACACCATCAACCACTTTTTAGTTCAATCTAGCACCACAATAATTACATTTATAGATTTTTATTATTATCCCACCAGCATTACTAATCACTACTAACAATTTACAATAAATATTAACCACTTACATTATCATTGCCACCAACCCCCTTACACATTACTATCACACCACATCTACCATTACCATATAAACCCGCCATAATTATTAACGTAAACTACCCCCTCCCCCAGCATATTTAATACCACCATAAAAATAACCAATAATGATTACAAACTGAAATTTCTCTAAATCACATATACACAGTCATCAAAAAACTAAAAAAAAAACAAGGAAATAACCAGCTTTAATATAATAACAATAATGTTTTTTTGTAAAATAAAATTAAAAATTATAGCAACTATCATAATTTTACACAGAATACCTATTATCAGGATTTATACCAAAATAAATTAATACATATAACAAAATAAAATAAAACACCAACAACCACATTTTAGTTCAAGCTACCACCACTATAACTACATTTATGGTTTTATCATTCTCCCACCACCATTACTAATCACTTCTACCAATTTACAATAACTATTAGCTAATTATATTATCATTGTCTCCAATCCCTTACAACATTACTATCACATCATATCATATAGAGCCGCTATACTTATTAACATAAACTATCCTCTCACCCAGCATATTAAATATTATATATCACCATATAAAATATCCAATAAGGATTACAAATGGAAATTTCTACCTGTTACATATATACAGTCATCAAAAACAAACAAATAACCAGCTTTAAATATAACAAAATAAACTCCATTGTTTTTCAAAAATTTTAAAATAAATATAAATAATAATAATTTTTACCTATCATAATTTTACACAAACCCCACCACACGTATATGCATACATGCGAGGAAATATTATTCAGTGGAAAAATAAAAAAAATAAAAATATGACATGTATACATTCACGAGAAATTTTCGCAACACTTCCAATCTTTGAATTTCAACATACAAATGCGTATGTATAGACACACCACCACCCGTATACATACATACGTCATATCCGAAACTGCACACATATGTTTATATATGTATGAGTCCCAACGGACGACCAAGTATGTATGTGTCTGCGTGCTCCATTAGGCGTATGAACATATATCGATGTGTGCGTTAGTACGATGACACCACCACGACGTTTCCCCCCACCACTTCCATAATAACACCAATACACGCAATCTACATAAACCCCAATTTGTTTTTCAATTAATCAGTTTATCTGACGATCGCAAAAGCGTGAAACCCAGGGTCACAAACTCACAGCTATCCAACCAAATATGTTAGCTCTATCTCTGATATTGAACGCTTTCTAATAAGTACCGCGCATTAATAATATATAAATAATTATATATATATGCATTTATTTATATTTATACACACACACACACACACACACACACACACATATATATATATATATATATATATATATATATATATATATATATATATATATATATATATATATATATATTAAATAAAAACAGACCACTTTAAGGTTCCATGTAATAAATTATTTCACCACAGCCCTTTTAAAAGGACTGCAGATCATCAGACTTTACTTCAAAACAAAAAATGAAAAGAAAATTTACACATTTTTGACGGGCCGTATTAAACATATGCAAATTAACGAAGTGAGGAAGTAAATGGGGAGTGAGTGAAGGCATGAGTGAGTTAGAACATTTAATCCTCCTTAGGTTTACCCATCCGAACCGTTTAAATGTGTCAATATCTGCTAACTCACTACGGATTACCTAGTTTTTCATAAACTATATATATATATATATATATATATATATATATATATATATATATATATATATATATATATGTATATGAAACGGAGGCGGAAATAAACTAGAAGGTAAAGAAATGTAAGAAATTACAGGTAATTTACTCAATGAATATACAGTGCTGTGCAAAATTAAGTGAAACACTAAGATAGTATTTAAAATAATTGTCTCATTTTTAAATAATAAAGAAATCTTAAATAAATGTATGTTATTTAAGAAAAAGGTATAAATGAATTACAAGCAGTTTCAAAGACTTTTAACAAGCTGGAATAAAAATATCAATTAAAAATTAAGATGTGCAAAAGTATGTGAAACCTTACATTTACACTCTGTATTTCTGTTACATGGTTGTCATTGCAAATCATTTTTTGAGTATGTGCAAAATTCAAAATGACACGTATTCAATTTTTATAATCTGTGTATATTGCAACCAATATAACATCGTGCATGCAAATGTGTGAAGTTAGAGATTAAATTTAAAAAATATATATGCAAAAATCAAAAGAATTTCCTAAAGTTTCAAAGAATCGCAAATTTGAACCTCATAATGATGGAGAGGGCTACAAAAAGATATCAAAACGATATGGAGAGCACTTCTCCATCGTGTAACAAATTATTTATAAATGAAAGGCCTTTGGTATGCCGGCATCACAGTCAAGAAGTGGCCATCCGTTAAAAATAACTGAAAGAGCAAGTAGAGATCGAGTTTTGCAATCGCAGACAAATATCTTTTGACGTTGTTCAATGCTCATTGGCTTGAATCAGAATCAGTGTGCATACCTCTACAATTCCACTAAATCTGAACTATGCCGATCGCCATGACAGAAAACTTAAGAAATAGCACAATTATGGTCGCCAAGGCTCATGTTAATAGGATTGAAACATTCTGTCAAATAGCTTTATGGTGGGAAGATATCAAATTTGAACATTTGGGCAAGAACAATAGGTGGTATAATTATCAAGCTTCTAATACGGCTTTTGAATTGAAGAATTTGATACCAGCCATAAAACATGGCAGTGACAGTATCATTATTTGGAGGTACTTTGCTGCAGATCGAACAAGCAAAATAGTACGCATTGACTGCACAGATTACACTAAATTTATCAAGAGATTTTGAACAGAAGTGTCTTGATCTCAGTTCAAATTTTGGATTTAGGTCGTGGCTTAATCTTCCAACAGGACAATCTGATACAACAAAGCAAATCTACAAGGTTCGTAAAAAGAAATTTCAAGTTTGAAACGGCCGAGAGAATGTTCTGATTTGAACCAGATTGAAAATCTGTGATTCAATTGAAAGAAGGCTGCGCATGCCAAAAAAAAAAAAAATAAAAAAAAAATAATATCGTATAATTGTGGGGATTTTGCCAATAGGAATGGTAAAAAATCGACACTCATTACTGCGAGAAACATTTTAAATTTTATAGAAAAAGACTGATTAACATTGTAAACTCAAAAGTAGTAGTCAGCAAATATTAAATGTTTAACTTACTTTTGGACATCGTAATTTTTAATTAATATCTTTATTCCAGATGTATAAACATTTTTGAAAGTGTTTCTAATTCATTTAATAAAGGTTTTTCTTAATATACAGTTTAATTAAGTTGATCATCTGTAAATAGAGACAATATTTAAATATACCATCTTTGACGATCACTTATTTTTGTGCAGGAGTATATATATATATATATATATATATATATATATATATATATATATATATATAACATATATATATATATATATATATATATATATATATATATATATATATACATATATAGATATATACATATACATATGTACATATATATACATATATATATACATATATATACACATATATATATATATATACATATATATATATATACATATACATATATATATATATATATATATATATATATATATATATATATATATATATATATTATTGATTAATTACCTGTGATTTCTTTAATGTCTTTACCTTTTACTTTATTTCCACTTGCGTTTTACTTCATTTATTTTGTATAGATATGAATGATTCTTGACTCTTCTAAACAGAGACATCACGAATAATCAGACACGTCAATATGTAATCCTCTGGAATTACTTATACCGGACTAAACATGACATGAACAAGCGTTTTTTCTTCTACGGATTCAATCTTTTTGTTTTTTATGACTTCAAAAATAATCATAGATGCAAGTCAACAAACATATATTTTTTCCTGGTCAAACATTAGTCTTTGTTTTCTGGAGAGAAAAAGATTAGATTTCTTTATTTTTATTTTTAGTCAGGCAACGCGAAGTTCTTTTTACCTTCGACGAGCCAACAAGCAGATTCTTTTGTCAGTCCTGGTGAAAGTTGCAATTTTTTCCCCTCTCTTCTGTTTTACGTGGACAAAAGCATTTTTTTGTATTATTTATTTTCTTTCATGTAATTTGTTTTTATTTTGTTTTTCTCTCCAATCCAATTCTTGGACGAAATTCTCTGAGTACTTCTGAGTATGAGAATTTCAAAATGGATCACTCAGCTCCTCAAAGAAAAAAACGAAATAAACAGGGTGTCGCTCCAAAAAGGTGCAATGTTCACTCCAAGAGACACAATGTCTTTTCCACACAAGCGTGAAAGAACAAATGTAGATACACAATTCTCTTGTTTTGTCAAGATTAAAAGAGAAAAACAATAGGTGTTGGGGATGAAAAATCGACAAATTATTGTTTTCAAATTTTGGTAGCCAGTTAGGATATATGTAAACCTATCAAAAATTCAATATCTGGCAAAAACTCATCTCGAATTTTGCAAACTTCACGACATAAGCATAGGCAATCAAGTCTCTCCACAAATTATTCTTCGTTCTAGCCCTTAGTAGTTTTCCTCCTTTTGCTAAGGTTCCTAACTCTTTTCCATCATCCTTTTACACCAACTCGTCAGGTAAGTGATGCACTGCCTTTCTCCATCCATCTTGCCCTCATAATTCCACTTGTGAGTTAATATTTCCATACTCTCCTTCGTCATAATGAGTTCAAGGTTTTTCACTCAACTTTTCCAGATTCATAATAGAAGTATTCTTTCAATTGCTATTTTCTTAAAGACGTCCTTCTTGATTACACACTTCGTCCATGGAATTTTAAGCATACTTCTTTAGAACCATAGTTCTTCCTCCTGTAACTTTCTCTTCATCCGTGGGGAGATTTTCCAGCATTCACTGCCATATATGATGAAGGGTGACATATAGCAATCCAACACTCTTTTCTTGGTTTCTAGATTAAATAAATAATGCCATATGTTTTAAAAGTAGCACATCATAAATAATCTTTTTTATTAACTGGATTTTCGTCAATCCGCAAGATTAAACGATGCGCAGATTATCTTTCACAAGGAAATATATGGACAGAAATATATTCGTGGACAGTATACCCATGCACAAAAAATTATGGTGTAATATCATTAACGTATGATACTAAATTAATTTCTACTCCCCATCGAATTGAGGCCAATGGAAGTCTATGTGGTTTCAGATTATTATCCGAACATTCGATTTTCTTTAGATGGAATGAGGGATTCTCTATCTCTTTTTGAAGTTCGGTGTCAAACGAAACTTCCTCCTCTTCGAGGTTTATGTATGTAACTTAAATTCAATTGATATCAGTTCTTTTATTATGATGGTCCAGCCACTGAGATAATTCAAGGGTCAATTTTGCGCTAGGTAGATGTGAGGTTGAATAAGACCTCAGATGACGATTGATTATCTGCAGTAACACTAAGGACACTATATACTTTGTTATCTCTTAGGGTAACTTCATATATATCGTCTTTTATATCGTACCAAGTTAATGAAATCAGGCCAATAGATCCAAGGATCAAGCAGTTCACCTGATTTCTTGAAATTTTGAACAACAGAAAAGTATTTCCAAAAACAAGAAAGATACTTGCAATTTAATATAGATATTAGAGAGAACGTTTCTCTTAAGGAGTATTGCATGGCTACAATTAATATAATGCTACAATTAAATGTTTGTAACTTAGCTGATTGACGTTAAATTCAGCATCTTGAATCACTCCATACACTCGTCAGGGTATATATATATATATATATATATATATATATATATATATATATATCCGTGTGTGTGTGTGTGTGTGTGTGTGTGTGTGTGTGTGTGTGTGTGTGTGAAAATATTGTAGAAAATAGGAAAGAAACTGGTTTGGTAAATAATTCAAAGTTCCTTAGTATTTTTGTTATTATTTTTAAAAAATAGTGCTCGATACGAAAGTAGAGCATAAATATAATTATTTATTTAAAAATAAAATTTCCATGGTAACGGCGGATGTTACCATGGAAATTTTTGATTTAAATTCTGACTATACTATTAAAACTCGTAAATTTCAGAAATAGGTCATTCCCAAAAAAATTTCGCTTGAAGATGGAACAGAGCCTACTTTAACTCAAGTTAATTCAAATATTATTTTGAAGTTTTCGGCTCTTGTTTTGAAACATGAGACCTCTTATGTAGCGAGTTGGAATCATATTTTTAAATAAATAATTATATATATATATATATATATATATATATATATATATACATATATATATATATATATATATATATATATATATATATATATATATTGATACATTGATGACGACATTTAAGTTTATCTCTAAAATACTAATCTTTTAAGCATAATAGCTAAACTCAATTAGATTGAACCAACCATCATATTGACAAATGAATATGTGTTTGAGCAGGTGTTTGTCTTAGATGTAGACATCAATTCAAATACAAAACAACAAAACATATTGAATGCATGTTTGGCGATTAAAAAGGAACAATAAAAACCCAAATATTAACTGGGAGATAATCGTGAAAACTGAGCCATATGGCAACAGATCAACTTGTATTTGTTGGAGAAGCTTGTTCTATTAAAACACTTAAATATCACATATTTGAACAGGGGATCAGAATTGATATCTACATGTATCTATAAAAGCAGGCACATGCGCAAACAAATTGACCCAGACTAAAATAGATTACAAAATAGATTTTATGAATATTAATATGATATGCAACAACTATTAATATTCTTAGAACTCAACCTTTTTTAGCATTTCTTATAGTTCTACACACACATATAATCACATATTACAGTACTCGATTAATTTATAAGTCTCTATATATAATTACATTTTTATAAGTATAAGACTCTGTTCCAAACTCATTAGATTCCCGATCTATTATTTTTATATTTACAGCCTGGTTACTCGTTTAATTAAATCATAATATGTTATTTTATGCAAAAAAGACAGTTATACCCCTTGATATATCGTTTACTCGATATTTAATTTAAATTCAAATAACTTTGTTTTTAATTCTTTGCCCTTCGAACATAATAATTTGAATGATATTACTTATAATCAAGTAATTATAAACTTCTTCTGCAAAAATAATTAAATAAACAATTATTATCACACAATTCTCTATCAACACCACGATAACGCGAAATTCATAATGGTCTAATATGCTCTGCACCTAAAGAGAGCATTACTGTAGAAAACCCCGTGTCGTGCTATCAACGTTAGATATTATGTATATCGCTAATATATACTTATAGCTATGTCCCATAATATTGAGCACTGTATTTATTACACTTGTGGAAGAAATATATTTATACGTACGTGTAAATATATTTGTGTGTATGTACATTTTTTATCATACCAATGCCTAAATTTAATTTAATTTATTTCCCTATTCGTCCCCAAAACATGGAGATAATTAACCTTGATTATTCCACTGAAAACATCATGGTCCCCGGCAATAGACAATGCAAACTGATCTTCTTAATCAAAGTAGAGAGCGTTTTAAAAAAAGTATGAGAATGAAGCTATTCTTCTCTAAATCGATATATGAAAACCTACATGACTACATTAAAGACACTTATGGTTTCAAATCACAAAATTCCACTAAACGACAAACTACTATCAGAATTCGAAATAGAGTTATTTTCAATGATAAATATTATCAAATTTAATGACCACTCCAAAGACCTACAACAAAAATGCGAAGGGACATCGATAATTTAACGAAATCTGATAAGTTTGAAATCGGATAAGACACGTAACCACTATTATATCGACACAGAATTATACCAGAATTCCATCAATACAGAAGTATGTAAATTTGATAAAAATGCTGATCACAACTGGGAAAAAAGCTACTAACCATGTTTCCGAAACTATAGCAAATGAACTTAACATAGACGACAGAATTCCCAAACTATACAAATAACAAGTATTCGTCACGATTAACGACCACAACATCCAATACCGACTGCTCAACACATCCAAAAACAAAATAGGTATCAGCAGCAAAACATATTTGGAAAGAAGGTGTACTATACAAAAAAAAAGACTTTAGGCATCAAACAGTGACGAAATACAGCCAAAGCTATTGAATGATTCAGTAACATAAAAAGAAAGAATAATTGTTATTTTTTTTTACATTAATTGCAAATTAATTAATCAAATTTATTGCCATATTTCTGACTAAGGATTAAATATTATAAGAAATGCATAAAACCCGATTTCAAACCACGACGGAAATATAGACTAAGAAAAATAACCCAGATTTTTCGTATCTATCGGAGTACATGATTTTGCGAATTGTTTTGAACGTGTAGGGATACTGTTACGCTGGCGACTCAGATATATCTATGATATAAAAAAATGAAGGGATAATTATCCTTCATAAACTGAAACCAATACAATAAGAATGGATGAGAAAAGACGTAACACAAATCTTTAAGGACAATAAACTCAACATTATGACTAATACCAACGCCAAAGTGATCAGAGATACGTTCTATTTGACCTAATTAAAAGCATGTACAAACCATACACTAAGGATTTATACAACCACAGGTACGTCGAGAGAATATCTAGCCACCGTAATAGGATACTTGACAATTTACACAAATCGGTACAATACAGGTTATCGACCAACTACATTAACAAAGATATATTTGACGATAATAATGCAAGATATAAAAAGCACTAGAACGTAGCAACCATAATCTGAAATTAAAGGATGTAGAAGGAAATAACAATAAAGATAAAAAGATAATCTAAAACCACGCAAACATAATATAATATGATTCAATCAGCCATATTGGTCATATCAAAATAAATAGAGGTAGAATTTTCCTGAATTTAAATCACAAACACTTTAAACTTATATCCAACAATAAAACAAATTTTCAATAAAAATAATACTAAAGTCAGCTATTTAAAAATAAAAGCTATAAAACAGATTTTCAACAAAAATAATACTAAGGTAAGCTGTGGCTGTGAAATGACAACATATATAATTATATATCCCAACATAACAGTAATGTATTAAGCAATCACGCAAAGAAAACACTACATATAATATTAATTAAACCCAATGCAACTGCTACCAAAACGTAACCAGCCAATTAAATGGCAAGTGCATGAGTAAAGGGATAATCTACAGAGCTAAGAACAATACACACCACGATATTAAATATTACTTTGGACACACCGAGAACAGCTGGATATCACCTTTTATACCACACAAAATTACACTGAGCGATATCAAATATAAAAACTGCACAATTTTTTGTTTCTGTCACTGGATCTAACAAACGCCTTCATCCACTGTGCCATGTCCTTGAGGACACATACCACAGTGGATAAAGGCAGGACCCAAAGACTGTGAGTTCAATAGCTGGTTAAGGCAGTGGAGAACTTTCAGAGGGGAATTAACAGGAGATAACTGGCATCCATTAAACATCGGACGTGAAACTAGAACAGTCAACCCTAGTGAGCGAAATAAAGAGTTCAGTTCGACATTCCAACCAAAGGAAGAAGGCCGGAGCGTACAACGGTGGAAACGTTGTAATAAACATGGCGACAAAGATGAGGAGAATAGTCCGAATAATGTAAATAGTGCCAATGTCCACTTTAAGATACATATGTCGGTGAGTGTATGTGTTTTTATACAGTATGTGTATATGATTTATGTAAAAATTATGTATATAATAGTAAGCCAAATAAATTAGATTTTAATAAATATACACATTCCCAATCTTTGGGAATTTGAATCAATATATATATACACACAGACACACACACAGACACACACACAGACACACACATATATATATATATATATATATATATATATATATATATATATATATATATATATATATAAATATATGACTTAAATTAAGAAACGGATATCTTTAAGGACCCATAAATTAAATTTTATTTCCCCAGGAATGGGAATTTTTTCCTGGTTCTTCAGATCACATTTCTAACCATAAAAGAAAATGGATTAAATATTTACATACTATCAATTTATACGAATATTTGAGGAGTAGTTTTAATTTGATGTCAGGTGATAGAGAGAGGTGGCGGAGGAAGACGACCCATATGACCAAAATTAGAGAGGGAAGGGAGATATAGGAATATTTTCAAATCTATCTTTATTAATATACGGAGGGTTAAGGGTTGTAAGGTGAGCTGACATATATTTTGACCTATTTAATAAGTCCTTTTACAGGAAAAGAAGTCAAAGATAAACTGATGGAAAGAGATAAGACAGAATAGAAAACAAATAGAAAAGCATGGGTTGCAGGAAAGGGAGATCGAAGAAAAGGAATAATAAATTATCAAATATAGACATATTACGTTTAATTTGAACAAAAATACAGATTAATATACTTTACAGATATCACTTGACCCTCTTTTAAAATTGCTAACAATATATATATATATATATATATATATATATATATATGATTTAAAACAATTACTATGTAAACTATGTATATTATTTCAAACAAAGTATATATATATATATATATATATATATATATATATATATATATATATGTATATATATATGTGTGTGTGTATGAGTGTTAGTTTAAACTCTATATAGTAGACTTTAAAAAGTACGTATATATATATATATATATATATATACACACACATATATATGATTTGAAACATATATATATATATATATATATATATATATATATATATATATATATATATATATATATATATATATAAAAGTGAACATAGAAGTCAACACTTAGAGGTGACAGTCTGTCGCCTCTAAGTGTTGACTTCTATGTTCACTTTTATATTTACACACGCTCTATCTCTGATATTGAGCACTTTATCCCATAAATATAGCACACCTTAAGACTATATTTCTTCATATATATATATATATATATATATATATATATATATATATATATATATATATATATATATATAGAGAGAGAGAGAGAGAGAGAGTGAGAGAGAGATAAAACAGAAGCCTTATTATAAAATAATATATTATTATGAGTTATTGGTTCTAGTGTAATGAACAGGAACCATACTCAATTTTAAAGCTGTGATATATTCTCTTCACGACATTATTAATATTACCATCCTTCTTAAATTATTAATAATGATTTTAATATTAATAAAATTATCAACAGTTACCTTCTCACAAAGAAATGTGTGATGTTATTTGAGGTAACTCAAAATAGTTTTCTTTTTTAAATATTTGTCAGTTATTCATGAAACACTTTTCCTATGTTACCTTAGTCATGATCTTAACATTATCCAAAAATCATTTTTAAACTTTACTCGTCTCGAGATTTGTCAACACGAATGGATGAGTTTTGTTCACATGTGAACTTAGACATTATTCTGTTGAAAAATGGAAAAAAAGAAACAAAAATTGTTTGTTTTGTATTAACATCAACGATATAAAATGTATTTTTTTTTTCTTATTTTGTCCGTCAGATGTTAGCGGTGTCAGATATGCCAAGTTGCACTCATTGATGGTTCAAAGAAAAATCGCTGATGCCATGATAGTCAAATAATATGGAAATTGCGAGACAAGAGAGCAATCGCAAGAGATTTTAGATTTATATGACCTTTCCTCCATTTATTTATTCATCTTCACGTTTGTAAAGATTTCGTCGGGGCATAAATGCCTATGTCTGTATCAAATCCCCAAGAAGACTATATACTTTCTATTTCATATCTTACATTTCCAGGAGAATCAGAACAGGCGTGTTCAAAAGAATGTAGGTTAGAGGAATATCTGTCTAAATTTAATAGTTTAAAATGTATATGCATATACCTTTCTGTGGATTGGAAATCAAAACAAAGATGAACTTTTAGAACGAAATTTATGTAGTTTTTCAATTTTCTTTTTCTTTTCGTGGTTGATATTCTTTGGTTTCGTTCAGTTTTACGCTTATCTTTTCCAACTTAGAAAAAATGACAAAGAACAGAAAATTTATGAAAAGCTTTTATAAAAGTCAATAAGAACAAATAACATTTATTTAACAGAATACGAAATTATCTTCATGCTCTGTCGCAAATTTCAACCTGACACCTCTGTACGGTTTCAGATGGAGAGGTGTCTTTCTTGGGGAGCGCGACTTTTATACTGTTTCTGCGTAGTTCATTACTAATCGTTTGCTTAGTTACGTTAACTCTGACAAACGCAGATCATTCTGAAGGTCTTGTCTGATGGCCATTGAGTTGTTTTGGACCTGTCACATCAACTTTCTTCGTAATCTGGGAGAGACCTTCCTGGAAGCAGCGGGTTTGCCTTTGTTCTCAACAGTATTACGTGTTTTAATCTTGCAATAAATGAACCAATTGTTGATAAATGTATGTTCGTGTCAGCGGAGATGTTTCTGTAACTTTTTTTTCCATTTTCCTAATAATTAGCTGTTTTTGAGCACGTCATTTCCTTACGTCTAGCCATTATTAGAACCGTTGTTAGTGAACAGTGACTGCAGAATGATCCAGTTTGGAGCTGATTGTAGCAATACAGTTACTGAGAATATTTTAGAACAGTTTAGAATCTTCTACTTTGAAGTTCGACCAAAATCTACAGTATTATTACGCAAAAAATTGATACTGTACGAACACTTTTTCCACTATTCATAATATAAAAATTTGCATAACTATCACTTATCGATGAATTTCTAACTTTAAATTGCAGATTCTGATTCTATGCCCCCAAATACATATATAACATTGCTTTTCGAGTTTGTCATTGCCTATAAGTGAGAATAATAAGCATTTGTTTGCTGTACGATCGCATATTCAACCCCACTGTATACTATTTCTTCTTCTCGTATTTTGGTTGATTAGCAACAAGAAATAAAGGATTCCTAACTTAACAATTTTCAACATACCCAGCTATTTATTGATCGTTATACGGAAACTTCGATCGCGATTGATTTCTCTTACTTCAACACGGTTAAGTATAAATAATATCAATAATAAAATGAAAATAAATTTAAAAAATACCTTGTAATGATTTACAGAATACAAATAAATGGAAGGTATCAAATAGAGAGCGGCTTTTTTTTTTACTTTGTTTACTACGTTTAAAGCAAATTCTGTCTATCCGACAGCGTGTCTGAAGTCTGACGTCCATATAACTTGGGCCACGCTTGCTTTACATTGATATATAAAGCCTTTTTGGAATAAGGATGTTTCGAGAATTGAATATCTACCCTTCATCTGGTGCTTGAACATCCAGCATGGGAATTCATATCCAGAGGAGGATGGTATCGTAAATTCCAGTTTTAAAATAACGGAAAAAATTAGTGATTTGAATGTTTTTAATTTATATTGATTTTAACGTAACAGAAAAAAACATGTGATTTTTTTTTTTCAAATTCAGTTTGAGAGATTTTCAAATCTTTGAGAATTGAGAAAAACAAATTTTATTTCTTCACAATGTCAATGAATCAGAGTTAATGTGAGCGGTTTCGTGATGTAAGGATTTGAAGTTACGTAGAATTTGTGATTTCATGAATTAAAATAAAATGAAGTTCCACAGAATGTGTAATTAAAAAAAACTCAGTTTTCGGCCTGAATTGGAATTTCTGTCAAAATTGGTGTTTTGTCCCAAATCAGTCTTTTGGCCTGAATCGTACTTATTGTCGATATCAGAGTTAGTGAGGGTTTTCAATAAAAATAATACTTTGAAAACCTGGAACGAAGAATGAATGCAAATGGCTTGAAAAATTAAGTAATCCCATGAAACACAGAAAGAAAAAGACACATTGGAAAACAGAAATACACACACATATATATTTTTTTAATGTGAAATTAATTTTAACTAAAAACGGTAATAATTTCGGGATATAATTAATTATATTATAATATAACCTGAATACCAGATATAGTGTTTTTAGTCATAATATATATTGAAATTATTTTTGTGTGTACTATTGTAAATAAAGATATCGACTACTACTCTTAAAGTTACTTTTTGGATAACCATGTTGTGTAGAAACAATGGTTTCAGATCGATAAATATCTGGGTCCTTGTGTTTTAAAGCATGCTAGATTAGATTGTTTTCTTACACAAGTTCAAACTCTGCCGTCGAGGACATTTTCTTTATTGTCTCTTGAATGCAAATGCCAGTAGACGTAATTCCCATTATAAAAAAGAGCTTCTACTCAAACATGGGTATCCATAAGTTAACGTTTAGAGAATTAGGAAAAAAAGACGGATAAAAACTCCATTGAATATATATATATATATATATATATATATATATATATATATATATATATATATATATATATATATATATATATATTCGTTTATTTCTTCATTTTTATGTGCCTTATCTACACTTATCTTATCCCTTGTGGCTCTCAATATGTTTCGTGCCTCTGCCAACTCCCCCAGACCTCGTTCTGCCATACACTTACTTAATCCCACCATGCATGTCATGCGATGTTTTCTTTTGCCTCTCTTTCCCTTAATTCGACATATGAGTATCAGATTCTCCAGGCCCTCCTTTCTCATTACGTGTCCCAAAATTTTAATTTACCTATTCCTTATGTTAAGTATAACCTTCCTCCTTGTTTGCATCCTCTCCAAGACCTCATCGTTGCTCACAAGCTCGCTCCATGATATCCTTAGCATTATTCAGTAGAACCAAATCCCCGCAGCCTCGAGTCTCTTCTTCGTCTTTGAGGAAACTGTCCAACATTTGCAGCCATATAGCAGAACATATGTCTCAATACTCTTTGCTTTTTTTTACCAAAGAAATTCTCCTGTCTCGCAGTACTCTGCCTAGTTTTTGGAATGCATCCTTGGCCATCCCAATCCGTCTTCGGATCTCATCGTAGCACCTACCGTCCTCCATCAAAACACTTCCCAGATATTTAAGCTTCCGTGTCTGCTTGATTCTAGCGTTCCCGACCTTCAAATCGCATTTCATCTCATCCTTTTACCGATGACCATGCATTCTGTCTTCATGTAGTTTATGGTTAGTCCCTTCTTTTCGCTTTCCCTGTCTATTTTCTGTTGATAAGATTGTGGCCGCCCATGCTAAATAACAGTATAATTACTTATATTTCCATTTTCTATATACGTTCCATCCGAATATTCCAAAGCACATCAAATAGGAATTGTTGCATTAGTTTATTGATTTTCAAAAGTAGATAATGTACATATAACTGATCTGCATATATATTTCTAAAGGTATTTATGCCATAATTACTATCAAAAGTAAAAAAGTAATTAAATCTCACAACTTGGTGATTGGAAATTACGTAGTATCTTAATACTGTTAATGTAAATGTTTCCTGTAATCCAAGCAGTAAGCTTCTCCTTAAAAAATTATCTGAAAATACCGAATGATTAATTGTTTCCATTAGAAAATAATCAATTCTACTTATAATAAACCTTGAGGGTGTTAGTATTTCAAATTCCCTTCGATTGCTGCAAAGCCAATATAAAAAAGAATGAATGAGAATCTTGGACAGTCACTGTGAACTAAAACTTTTTTTGATATCTTGACATGTATATTAACGTCTGGGAAGAAGCGAGTTAGAAAGTGAAATTTTTGAAAGGGCAAGATGAGAAATTTTGGTAGCTGCCTAGAAGTTAAGTCCGGAAGCGAGAGAGAAAGAGAAATTATGACAGATGTCCAGATGTTAAGTTAAGAAACGAGCGAATATGAGAGTGAACTTTTTGAAAGAACAAGGCAGAAAATTATGGAAGATGCCCAGACGTTTAATTTCGAAGGGAGCGAATTTTGAAAGTAAAATTTTGAAAGTAAAAGATAAGAAACTTTGATAGATATCCAGATGATAAGTCTGGAATCAAGCGAGTAAGAAAGTGCCATTTTGAAAGAACAAAATGAGAAATTACGATAAATCTTCAGAAAATTATTCAAAAGGTGTTAAAAAATGAAATTACGACAAAATTTATGCTATTTACTTCAAGTAGAAAACTCACAACATTTTGCCCATGAAATCCCACATAGAGATGATGAAAGTTAAAACGAAACTTTATTTTCAAAAAAAAAAAAAAAAAGAGAAAGAAAAAAATCTGTGGTATGTGGTGGCCAACAAAGTGTTCGACGGACTTCTGGGAAACAATGTAAATTATTTTTAAGCAAGGTAATACATATTTGTAAGCTTCAAAAATATAAATTTCGTGCCTTTGCGATAACATTTCGTCTCAAATAAATTGACCTAATTTGTCTCTACAACTGAATACAGAAATGACAAGAGATGGGTCGAGTGTCAGAACTGGATACAAGAGAAATCTCTGTTTATGCTGGCCTAGTAAGAAACTGAGGGACAGATCGTGTTATAAGTTGTGGAAGGTAAAACCAGTTAGTAAACTGGATCAGTATCAAAAGCATCGGCGTATCTTTGTCTCTGATGAATTATTTACCACCCTTGCAACGTCATTCCCACAGACGAAACTGACGTTCAATTCGTCCTGATATTTGCAGCTATGCGCCGGCATACCACGTATATTGTAGCGTATCAATCTCATGAGGTTTGTATTCCATTAGTAAGAAACAAGTCCCAGTGAGATAACTTCTATTTTGTGGAACAAACTCCCAAATATTTTTCCGATCACTTCAAACTTAACCTCTTCATGTTAAGATTTAACTGTTATTTTTCATAAACTACACTTGTTACAACTTATTTTTTTCGATAATATAACATCATTCACTAGCCAACTACATTGTATAGCTCTTGAGTCGTTCGTGTGAATTTTAGCAAATATTATTTCGCGACATTCAAATCTATGGATTAAGTTTACACCTAACACAGGGCGATGGATGATCTAAATAAAAAAAAAAAAAAAAACTTATCACTCAAATTGGCAAAGTTATATTGAGTACTAGAAAAAACGAATGACGAATCAAAAATGGCAAAGCATAGCTGGAATATGAACAGCCAAGGCACAGAGGTAAAACCCGAGACAAATATTCAGGGTGTCCATAAGTTCGTGTGCACTTTAAAATTTTTTTAAACTTTATTTGTATTTTCGATAGAAATAATTTGTAAAAAGGATTAGAAAGAAGTAAATCTATATTTTTAAGGTTTTATAGAAATTGTATTTAAGTTTCCACATGTCCTTCATCATTAGCAATACAATGGGTAATACGATTTTGCAGTTCACGGAAAACATTTGCCAACTGATTTACAGTAATGCCTGAAATCACTTTAGTTATTTTAGCAATACTTAAAACTAGGTACATTAAACTTTATAACATTTTTTACAGATTATTTATATCGCAAATTCAAATACAGTTATAAATTGTTTGAAGTGCGCACGAAATTTATGGGAACCCTGTATATATAGATATATATAGATAGACAGATAGAGAGAGAGAGAGAGAGAGAAGAGAGAGAGAGAACGAGAGAGAGAGAAATTGAAGAATTCCTCTTACTAATGTTATATTAGTACCTATTATGTTGTCTGAATCTTGTCTCGTAGGGAAAAAGGCAATGTCCGTTTGGTTGACATTCTGGAAAAGGTACAACTTAACAGAACTTTTCGTTAAATCGTTCCTGTTTAATTTAATAGCTGAATTCCGAAAATATCATAGTGAAATACAATTCGATTACCAAAGTTAAGCACCATCGTTCCTGGTCAGTACCTAGATGAGTAACCGCTTGGAAATACGAGATGCTTTAATGTTGGATGCGTGTATGGTGTAATAGATAACGGCTCGAGATGGACAGATGAGTTCCAATTCCAGTCGCGTTACTCATATTTAATTACTTGCAAATACATTTGGGAATGGTATAGATCAATCTCATCTCCCCTCAGCTATGGGTTCATTAGTCAGTAAATATCATTATCATCATCATTTTTTCCAATTTAAGAATTTTGCTTTTCATAACCTGAAAAAAGTCTGAAAACTGTAAAAAAACCAAAAAAAAAAAACCAAAAAAAAACAAAACAAAAACAAATCAAACAATGGAAGAACAATAGATATTGTCTATCGATTAAAAGAAGACATGATTAATTTATTAAGTGACCTGAAAGAATTCTTACAAAAAAAAACCTACGTTGGGAATAGTACTCCTCCTCTTCCTCCTCCTCTTAAGAAGAGGAAGAAGACGAAATATCAGAAGAAGAAAGAGGAGGGATGGGAGAGCTGTGTTCGAATTCCAGTCGGTTTCGATACATTCGTCTATGTGTAAACAAATAATCGAAGAAGAGTCTGTCTATATTTCTAAGATGAGGTATTATGTACATTATTTACATTATTCGGACTATTGTCCTCAACTGTGTCGCCATATTTATCACAACGTTTCGGCCCGAGGCGACCAACCATAGAAATAAATACAATATGGGAACCAGTAATAAGGAGTTCCAGAGAAAAACAATGATAACAACAAAAGTTGCAATATGAACTCTGGTAAAAACATAGAATGATAACAGAAAAAATTGCAATATGAGCACTGGTAAAAATGGTTGCTGAATACATTAGGTTTATAATACACAGAAATTCATACCCAGATGTCCTCAAGGACACATGTCACAGTGGATAAAGGCGTTGGTTAGATCCAGTGACAGGACCCAAAGAGTGCGAGTTCAATACCCGGTTAAGTGGAGAACTTTCAAAGGGAAAATCAACAGGAGATAACTGACATCCATCAAACATGGCACGGGGAACTAGAACAGTCTACCCTAGTGAGTGAATTAAATGGTTCAGTTCGACATTCCAACCACCTGAAGAAGGCCGGAGCGTACAACGACCGAAACGTTGTGATAAATATGGCGACAAAGATGAGGACAATAGTCCGAATAATGTAAATAATCGAAGAGTTATGTTTGCCGAAGCGTATCACATCCGTCACTACCACAACTCGGTAGACGATCGAGGTACGTTAATGCCCCAACTATCTCCATAATCAAGGGGTGATCTACATCAAAAAAGGATGATAAGGAGAAGAAATATTTAATGATAGAACCAGAAAAAATATACGTATGTTTATATCTGTGTGTATGTGTGTGTGTGTGATAACACATTGATTTTATTCGTATTACTCATGAATGAAAAATGTCTCATTCATGCTTATCTCGGTAAAGACATATTTTTCAAATAGCATCAATAATTTTAGGCTAATTTTCTCAAACAGATGCGTATATCGTTCTTGTACTGAAAATAGTGTTTATTTTCCTAAAAATACTCCGATATTACAAAACAGTGTAGAGATAGCCAATCTAAATATTTTGTTTGCAACATTTAACAAAATACATGAATAACTCTCATTGTGCTATTGACGATAAGAAAGATTTCGCATGGATTGTGATTTGGGGAAATGTTACCTCTCGTTTAAGGAGAATATTTCTGTCACGCAAACAGTGATGTTTCCGGAGGGCAACATAACGAAAATAACAACGAATCTGACAAATACTTTATCGACCATTCAAATATATTATAACATATAATATGTAAAGAGTACACTACAAAGACATAAACCAAGCAAAAAAGGAAACAGACTGACATCTATAAACCGTTATAGGGACAAATCTTTGCACTTATACTAAAAAAAGTAAATATAAGTCAATAAAAGCTGAACTATGAAGAGGCGATACTCGAAAACTGCCAGGGAGAAACAAATCATTCCTCAAGACACATTGTTAATAAATCACAAAAAAAAAATTAACATTAGCTTGTGAAAGTGGAAAATTCTCAAAAATCATTCGGCATCCTTAGAATGAAACACCGTTGTAACCACAAAAATATGCAGATGCGAAGAAAAAGCATCTAAGACAAGGAAAGCTCGTTGGTTTTTAATCAAACTGCATATATATATATATATATATATATATATATATATATATATATATATATATATATATATATATATATATATATATGAAAATATAAAGAAAATAGGAAAGAACTGGTTAGGTAAGTAATCCAAAGTTCTTTAGTATTTTTGTTATTATTTTTTTTAAATAGTGCTCGATACAAAAGTAGATCATAAATATAATTATTTATTCAAAAATAAGATTCCAACACGCTACATAAGAGGTCTCATGTTTCAAAAACAAGAGCCGGAAACTTCAATATAATTATTAGAATTAAATTGAATTAAAGTAAACTCTGTTTCATCTTCAAGCGAATTTTTTTTTTTTTTTGGACAACTTATTTCTGAAATTTACGTGTTTTAATAGCTATCTTCTTCCCTCCTGATTACTCTTTTTATTTCTGCTCATTAATAATATTTCTGTTTGTAATTTCTTCACACACAGTAACCCCCTTGTGTCTAAGTAGTTTTACTGCCTTGCATGGTGCGAATAGATTACACCCCCCCGACATATATATATAGACACAGAAGGATATGTTCCAACAAT
>OZ010605.1:81241798-81266798 GCA_963932145.1 Acanthosepion lycidas
ATATCTAATTGGGAATATCACATGCTATTAGCTTGGATGTGCGTGTTCTGTAATGGATAACGGCTCGGAATTTGAAATTAGGAAACATTAACTTATTAGTATAACATTAACAATATTATTAATAGTATTAGATTATACACAAATAACCTTAGGAAAATATGTGAATCTACAACTAATTCCCCGCAGCTGTGACTTAATTCGTTGGTGTTGTATCAATAAACATTATCTCTACAAATTATTACAACCTAAATGTATTTTTTGCCATTAAATAACCTGCAAAATGTTCATATCACTAGAAAATAGATCAATCAATAATTCACTTATTTTTTTACAGCTTACGGCCAAATCATATTTAAAAACTGAAGTTAAGCAACGCAAAACCTGGTCAAGACCTAGATGGGTGACCGCCTCTGAACATCTGGCGCTTTGAGTTAGGATGTGCGTGTCGTATAATTTATTACGGCACACGAATTTTAATCGTAGGATGGAGTTCCTATTCTCATTGGTTTCGTTATAGTCATTTACGTGTAAACACTTTTGGGAAAAGTATGAATCCAACTCTACAAACCCAGCTATGGGTAAATTATATATATATATATATAACTAAATATATATCACTAAGTCAGTATTATCTCAAACAGAATGCTTACAGTCTAAAAATAAGTGTTCGCTTTCAAAAACATGATAAGAGATGGTACTCAGTAGAAAACTACACAATCTATCAATCAATTTTTTTTTCGGATTAGTATTCACAAATTAAGCAAACTTTTTGACTTTCTGTCGCTTTCTCATCCCAGGGTCGTCTATTTTCTGTTATATTTATCATCTCTTCAAGGTATTACTGAATTCTTTTCAATTCTTTATCTTTCATTTGATAATGTTAGTTTTATTTTTGGCCATTCCTAGACAGATATTAATAGTTTATCTGTTCAGTTTATCTGATATTATTAAAATGTTATCGGTAAATAGTAGCTCGCATAAGGTAATCACAGCCTTTAATTCCTTACAATACTTCTGATTGATATGCTGGAATGTATTTTCAAGACTATTTGCAAAGAATACACATGAAATCGTATCCCCTGTCTTTTATCCTAGATTAAACGTTAGGTTTATTCTTTTTTGTTGCATTCATTTTATCGAATATAGTCTCAATTAATTTATGTAGCGTCAGTTAAAAAATATCTTCTCATCATGAGTTAATGAATGTTTCATGTTTTGCTAATTTAAGTGTTTTTTCATTGTTAAACAAACTTTAGATGTTTTCTTTATTTTTATTAGATAATATATTTCTTTATAGACACTCACTTGTTCAATAGCTACTCCCTATTTTTCAAGCGGGGTATTTTCATGTAGATACTAGGTTAACTTTTTTAAAAGATATCTGTAAAATATTTTATGCTCTTCAGTTAATATAATTGATTTATAACTACAAAATTTTGATTGTTTTCTTATTTCATAGCATCATCAAATGGCGTTTTAAGGTATTTTGGGTTTCTGCATACAAGAAAAAAATCACGATTCCATATTTACAATAGAATCTTTCAAGATCTATGTCACGGTGCCATATTCGTTTGGTGCTTTTACAGGATACGTATTTCAGAAACAGAAATTTTATTGCATATTCAATTTCTTCAGAAATGTGATGAGTAAATCTGGAAGTGACTACGAGTGGAATTTTTATTTTCGTAGCTTTAGAGCTTTGAAGAATATTTCTCAGTTATTCTTAAACACGTGATTCTAGATCTTTCTCATTTGTTGCTGTTGTTTTTAATACAAAATATTGTATATGTTTATCTATATAGCTTGAAGATGAAAAGCTTTCAAGTCTGTCCCTTAACTGGGAGCTTCACACATTCTTTCTGGCGCCTTCCTATTTTTATCTATTTCCCGTTCACTATACTTTAAATTCTCTCAGTATTTTATCAGATTTAATTTTTAGATTCCGAATTTCCATCGTTATTACTGTCTCATTTTCTCACTAAATCTCAATAATGACATTTGCCTCTATAGTACACACACAGACACACAAGCACACACAAACACACACGCATATATATATATATTAAATAATGAAGCTGAATTAATATTGTAAAATAGTCATTCAAAGAAAAAATCAATAAAATTATTGTAATCAATAGCTAACTCACTTCGCTAACAGATTAAAAGTCATTGACATACTGACCACTCACGAACAACACGATCCTTGTTTTTATAAATTGTACAATGAAACAGATGTTCGGTCCATATTGCTTGCGAGTACTTTCGGTAAAAAAAACTACCATCCTCAGGCATAGTAGTTGTACTTTTCTCAATTTCAGGTAATTTCGGGTAAGAATTTCAAGATGAAAATGAATGTGATACTTGTCGAAAGATGTTTTATTATAGAGTGAGCTATTACTAACAGTTAAGAATTTTTTTGAACGTGCAGTAATGCGACCCCATTTTTTTTTCAGTTTTCTAATAATGTAGTAATTCTGAATATCTATTATTGTAAGTGATTTTTTCCCGTTAACATGACATGGACTATTGTTCCAATAATTAGAGCAATGTCTTAATTAATATGGTAAAATATTCATTCAAAGGATAAATCAGTCAAGATAATGAAATAAATGTTGAATTCACTTCGATAACAGATTAAATAAGGCATTAACTCACTAACCACTCGCTGAACGACACCATCCAACTGCTTTGCCCTGATCGTGTGATTCATATGGGACTTTGCAATATATATATATATATATATATATATATATATATATATATATATATATATATATATATGGGTTGTCCCTCAAAATTGACATTATTTAAATGTGAATATCTGTGTAACTACATGTCCCAGAATTATGAAATTAAATAGGCGTCATGCCGTGCAATAAAAGATCCATTTATCAGATTTAGGACAAGATATTCAACCAGATGTAGATTTTTATAACAATTTCAGAATGCAACAAAACTGTTCAATAAGGCCACAAACTATGACACGGCACACGTCAAGTCTGCAGTCCAGCTCATGCCAAACATGCTGTAGCATGTTTTGCGTGACATTCACCAGCGCCTCAATGATTTCTCTGTTTAAGTTCCGCTTTTAAGGAGAGGCGGGATATAGATCTGTGCTTTCACATAGAAACATTGAAGAAAATCACAAGGTGTCAAGTCAGCTGAACTAGATGACCATTTCAACAGCACGTTGCCATTATCCCTGGCATGCAAGATTTTCTTGGTAGATTCTGATTGAGATAATTCCTCACTGACACTAAGTATATGGTAGCTGATGCGATCACCTTACGTTTTGTCAACGCTTCTAATACTATGTTACATCAAAGACTGCAAGGTGAAGTATGTGGTTATTCGTGGCAATGTTCTATATTGGATTTCTTCATTCCTTCTTTCACAAAGACAAAGGGTTGTTTTGTAATATGGTTTATATTCCTGACTTTATTCATTAGTGGTTTCTCACATGGCTTTATTGTAAGAGCAAATTCTGTTCTTGATCTATTTATGTGGCCTGATAGAGTTCACTGCTAAAGTATTTGATGAAGTCACTAAGGTTTTGAGTTCATTGTCGCTTACATAGATGATATACTTGTCAAGAAGTTTGACAAAATACGTGAAAATGCTACAGTCAAATGGAAAAGGAAGTGCTTGCTATAGCTTTTGCAGTAAAGAAATTTCACAGGTTGATATTAAGAAGAAAAATCATACTGCAAAACTGATCGCCGTCGATTATTAAGTATATTCTTTTCTAAGAAAAGGATTCACTCACATACTGCAAACTATAGAGTTATACTACGATTTTGTTGAAGTATGATTTCAAGATGAAAATTCGATCGTCAAAAAATTAGGAGACACAGATGGTTTATCCAGTTTATTCAGAACTAATGAATATTTTGAAGATACCGTGATTGATTCGCTGGAATACGTTAGCGAAATTAAAAGTCGGGTGTGTAACACGGAAAAAGAATTGCCGTTGCCGGTAGTCAATATCGAAATATATTCTAATAAGGATACATTTAGTCAAAGAAACTATGAATGTCTTTAAGTTGAAATGGAAGGAAACTTAGATTAAATATGGTAAGAATAATAATACAACATTTTCTATTTGTGATGGAGTACTTTTGTATGCGGAAAGAATAGTGATTCCGTTATCACAACAAAAACATTTTAAAACAATCACACGTAGGTCATCCAGGAATAGTGAGGATGAAGTCATTGACGAGAAGCTACTTGTACCGGTCAAAGTTGGAAAATGATGCCCAAAACATAGTGAGAAAATGTAACAGTTGTAATTCACTAGCACAATCCCCAACTATAATTTATCAGTCAAGTGGGAGCATTGATAAATCGTAAGGAAGACTACATAAAGACTTTGCTAGACCAGTAGATGTTTGATACTGTTTAATTGTGGTCGAAATTCTACCAAAATGGCCCGAGATATTAAAGTGTAAACGACCTACGATTGCAAAAACAATCAAGTTATAGCTGAAATTTTGAAAGGTTTGGAGTAAGTTACCTGGAGTAACTCCGATAACGACACTCAATTTACTTCTACTTAGTTTAAAGCTTTCTGCAAAAGCTACGCGATTGAACATTTGACTACGGCAATTTATCATCTGAGGTCGAATGGTCAAGCGGAACATTTTGATGACACATTCAAAAGGGAATTAAGAAACGTTAACGGATTGGAAGCTGAAAAAACAGAACTAAAAGAATAACTGAGCATGTATCGAATGACGTCAAATGTGATCGTCATCCCTAAAATGTCACCTGTAGTGCTCATGTTAGGTAGAAAAGTTCGAACAATTTTTGAGAAATTGCTGCCAGGTATTAAGAAGCGAGTTCAAAGACCATTTAAGATCATCGATAAAGTTATCTTTAAATGGTTTAAGGCCGGAAAGATTGACATCCCCTTGCTAGTATGATTTACATTGTCCAAAGGGGACGATTTCGTCATAAGAGACATATTAATCAATTGATGTCTAGATGTGCGCAGAATAAACAATCAGTACCATTTAATGGAACGATGACCATGTTTTTGATACTTTTGATCTACCTTTGTGAGTTTTCAAGCGTAGCTTAGATGTGGCACATAGTCGAAATTAGGGGACACCCACTGAGGACCGAACTTACTGCTCAGTCGTAATTGTTCTAGTGAGCCAAGCTTCCTAACCATTACATCGCCTAGAGGTGCCTTTATTTTTGCTCTAACTATACCTACAACTGAAAGTAAAATACAACGGCAGGATAAGCGAAAATGTAATCCGGCTGAAACTTTGGAAGTATACATATGTCGGAAAAAATATGAACTAAAGAAAGAGCATATCTAAGACGAGGGGCGTCGTGGAGATGAACACGCCTCTCCAGAAGAAGATTCGGCTTGATCAAATACCTAAATATGTCCGCCGAGAAATGTTAGCAGTAGGTGTAAACAAGTAGAGAGTTAGAGATCTAGATTATCTACTTACTACCTATTTCAAAAAGATTAGAAATTCTCCAAGCGATATACTATTCTTGATTGTGTTGTTTAAATTGAATGCAATGCAAACATAACAGCATATAATCTATCAGCTGCTTTACGGTTAAAAAGGTATATGGACTCAAATACCTAATATTAATACAAACCCTTAATTCAATCAACGTATTTCGCAAGTTAACTAAATGGAGACAGGAAGCATATCGTTGTACCTTTATTTTTCTACATCAGTTGACATATTTTAAACTATTAGTTTTGTAATTGTTCTGTTTCATTATATTTATCATATATTATCGTTCTTGGTAATTTTGCAAACAATATATCTTACGCTTTTATGCCATCGGTATTTTTTTTGCAATATTTTAAAATGCAAACTACTTTTGCAGTGTACTGTCCAGCGCCACTTCTTGCAAGTCTTCAGACGAGGTCAAGGTAACGAGCAACAGCGATACGGCTTCAAGGGGTCAATATTCACTATTTAAAGGTTGAGAGTTATCCGCAATTCTAACGCCTTCAGTTTGAGAGCTGTGAACATACGAGCGAGTTGTCAATAAAATCCGCCTCGCTACATTTTTCAACGTAATGTCTACACCTACACGGGTCAATTGGTTCAATATTTTCAGCTATGATATGGCTGACACTTGGTGTCAGGAAAAAGGTTACGGCTGAAAACTATTCAGATTATTTCGGAGGAATTACGAAATGTCTAATCAATCGCAATGCAAACCACAAATAAATTATCCCAGTATGAAAACGTATCTTTCTCTTTCATGTTAACTGGCTTTCTTTCTATGTCTGTATATATATATATATATATATATATATATATATATATATATATATATATATAATTATTTATATATAATTATATATATATACATAATTATATATATATAATTATATACATATATTAACAATATATATATATATTAACAATATAATTATATATATATAATTATATATATATTAACAATATTTATATATATAAACAATATAATACAATATAAATAATTATATATATATATATATATATATATATATATATATATATATATATATATATATATATATATATAATTATAAAAAAGAAAGTGGTTGTAGTGGTTCCAACGAGAAAAAGTGTGTATATTAAAAAGAAGAGAAGAGAGGTGCCGCAAACATTTTTGGTTGTAATGCAGATTTTTTTAGAAAAAAATATGCTTTATTTTCCATAATTTTACTACACGAGTTTCTGTTCTCGCGACCGTCTTCAGGTAAAAAGTGTTATGTTTTTCAATGTTAAATATTCTCGATATGAGACATTCTCTGTTTTTGTGTTAGTGATCCGAATGTCTTTCTTGAATTGGAAGTGAAGAGTTCTGCGCGAAGGGTCATAAAAAATTAAGGTTGGTCCAAGAGTAATGATGAATAACTTATCGGCATTTTATCTTTTAATTTTTAATGACCCCTATGTGTTCTTTGATCTGTTTCCATTTTTGTATGTTTCTGTCAGCATGCGTGTATATATGCCTGTGTATATTTCCCCTCCATACATGCACTGTCTCACTACGAGGAATTAGTAAACTCATTTGTACACATACACACATACATACACATACGCACACACACTCCCTCCCACCACAAGGAATCAGTAAATACACACACATACATACACACACATGCACACACACACACATACGCACACACACATACGCACACATACTTCCCAAGCTACATGGAACCAGTATACACATACACACTTACATACAAACACATACGTACATACATACACACGTACTTCCTATGTTGTGTGGGGTTTGTGTGCATGCTCGTGAGTAGTTCTCCTGTTTTCTCAACATATGTATATATATATAAATGTATATATATATATATATATATATGTATATATATATATATATATATATATATATATATATATATATATATATATATATATATATATATATATATATATATATATATATATATATATCTTCGTGTTCCCCGTATGTGAGTGTGCATTCAAGTGAGCATGCGTTCATGTATGTGAGTTATTTGATCACTGTACTTGTTCACCTTGTGTGCATGTTGTGTGCTTTTGCGTGTGGGGTTA
The DNA here is from genome assembly GCA_963932145.1 of Acanthosepion lycidas. Classification (NCBI taxonomy): domain Eukaryota; kingdom Metazoa; phylum Mollusca; class Cephalopoda; order Sepiida; family Sepiidae; genus Acanthosepion; species Acanthosepion lycidas. The sequence continues at coordinate 81,249,364 of OZ010605.1, forward strand.
TGACCTATTTAGTTCGGGTTTAAATTTGTTTATACAGTTTTTTTCTTGTATTTCTAGTTACGAATAATCGTCTGTTTGATATATCGGCATGATATTAAATTTACCCTGGTTATATTTGAAGATGTGTTGTGGCACAAAAAGTTTTCTTTTGTCTGGCAATTTTATATTACTTTTGTGTAGGGAGACCCTGTTGTTCATTTGTTGGCTGATGCCTATATATGACTTCTTACATTTTGTGCATTTAAGTACATAAATTACATTTTTGGAGTTGCAGTTTAAGTTTTTATTTATTGTGAATGTTTTTTTTTGTGGGATGTTTCAAAAGTGTAGGAGTTTCCTTCTATAATGATGTCACAAAGCCCACATCTTTTTTTCTTGCATTTCGTGACACCCTGTATTGTGTGTTGGTTAAATTTAGATGATGTTAATATGTGTTTTAGGTTTTTAGATTGGCGTTTACTTTTAATTATCTTGGTTGTTTTTAGTATATTATTCAGTTTATTTTTCTTGCTAAGTAGGTCTAGATTTGTTGTAATTTCTGTGAATATTTCTGGGTTGTTTTTGTTTATGTTGAGACATATGCTAGAGTTTGTTCGATGTTATGTTTCTTTTTATTTCTAAGTTGGTCTAGAGGAATTTTTTTCTTTGTTTATTAGTGTTGTGGGGTAGCCTCGTTTTTTGAGAGTTTTATGTAGTTCTTCTAAGCGGATTTTTCGGAGATGTTTTTCAGTCACTATTGTACAAATTCTATGTGCTAGGGAATAGGGGATGGATTTTAGGCAGCTTTTTGGGTGATGGCTCTTGAAATGAAGGTATTGCTGGGTGTCTGTGGGTTTGTGGTAGATATCTGTGATTATGTGGTTGTTTTTATTTCTAATGAGTATATCTAAAAATGGTAATTCGTTAAAATTATATTCTTGCGTGAATTTGATTTTTGGGTGTAAGTTTTGAAGTAGTGTGTGGAATTGGTTAATATCACTCCATGAGGATTTCCAAAAAATGAAGCAATCATCTAAGTATGTTTTCCAAGATTTAGTGAATTATTTTTTTTTTATATATTTGCCGCATATATTTGTTCTATCTTTTCATAGAGGTTTTCTTCTAGGTAAGCTAATGTTAGGGTGGTATATGTTAGTGCTATTTTTGTCAACAACGCAGTACCTAGGGTTTGGATATAGTTTTTGTTGTCAAGTTCAACGGTGTTATTGTTTAGAATTAGGTCTATACTATCGATAATGAACTCTTTAGTGAATCTCGGATGAAATATTTCCGGATATTTTTCAATCCAGAAGGAGATCGCTTTTTTCCTAGTTCATGGGGTGTGTTACTGTATAGGCTACTAATGACAAAAGTTACCATATGCATTCCCGGATCTACCTTTTGTGGCATGCAGCTAAGGAAATGGATATCCTCACTGATGTGGATTTTAATTTGTTTAGTATATGGTTGCAATATTATGTGTATTAGGTTACTGAGTTTGCTAGTTGTACAGGCTGGCCCTGCTAATATTGGTCTGAATGTAATGTCACTGGGGTTTGGGATGCTAATATATTCAGATTTTTGTGTATGTATAGCTGCTTTTATTTCACTCGATTTATGAATTTTAGGTAATCCGTAGAAATTACTTGTTATATATATATATATATATATATATATATATATATATATATATGTATATTAACAGTATATATATATTAAAAATATAATTATATATATATATATATATATATATATATATATATAGATAGATAGATAGATAGATAGATAGATATATGTGTGAGAAAAGAGTGTGTATATAAATATAAATAAATATATATATATATATATAATTATTTATATATTATATGCGCGGTACTTATTAGAAAGCGCTCAATATCAGAGATAGAGTTAACATATTTGGTTGGATTGATGTGAGTTTGTGACCCTGGGTTTCACGCTTTTGCGATCGTCAGACGATCGCAAAAGCGTGAAACTCAGGGTCACAAACTCACATCAATCCAACCATATATATATATATATATATATATATATATATATATATATATATATATATATATATATATATATATATATGTATATATATATATTATAATATTATTATTTAAAAATATGTATTCATCGGGATATAGAAATTTACGTGTTTCGGAACTAAAAACTAAACTTTCAATTAAAATTAAAATTAAAGTTTCTGTTCACTTCTCAATCTATGTTGATTACTTTAGAAAAATTATTTACCTTTTTAAGCTAAATATTATTATATAGTTTAAGTTGGACAGGGAAAATGATTATAAAATTGTAAAACACATTTTTGACGAATCAGGATACAAGTCTGATATAAGTTGCAAACTGTAAATATAGATGAAGGGTTAGCTGTGCGTTTGTAATTTCTGTCCATCGATACTGGCTTCATTATATGAAGATATGTCATCCTGTCTGCTTGTAGAGTTATAAATATGATTATTTACATTTTAATTATTTTTCATTTAGTTTTCCATTTTTTATAAAATACATTGCGGATGTATAACAGGGGCTTCAAAAATATTAAGTGATATCTTATATATTTATTTTTTTAATTATAAACACCTAAAATACCACATGTATTAGGTTGGTGCAAAAAATGACGTAATAATATCGTTTTTGACGTATTTTTAACGTCAAAAAAGACATTATTACGTCATTATTTTTGCACCAACCTAATATTATATTTATTAGTATACTATATATGGTATTGTTAAAAATAAGACCTAAAATTTAGGAATTTTTATTCCGCATATATAACTTGCTTATTTGTGATCAAATAATAGATATATAATTATAAATTCTTAATTAATTAATTATGTTCTAAATTAAGCATAATGCAGTGTCTGCAAAAACAGTTATTTGTTTTCTTTGATTTAATACATCTTTATTTTTAAGTATCTTAATAATATATAACTTTTCATGTAGTCACAAATATATGGGTAGTTTAAAGACCGACAAGATGTCCATTTTTTTTTTTAAATTTGCATTTTACTGGGAGTGTTTTATTTTAAAGTTTTAAGTGCCAAAATTATTTGGATATGGATGTTTGGTTTCGTAGACATTATTTTTGAAGGAAGAGAGATGTTGGCTCCCCCATAATTTAAAATTATTTTTAGTGCTACCAATATATATATATATATATATATATATATATATATATATATATATATATATATATATATATATATATATATATATATATGTATGTATGGATGTGATTCCAAACATAATTAAATGACCTAGTAATTTGCATAAAATAATTCACACACACACACACACACACACACACACACATATAAATATATATATATATATATATATATATATATATATATATATATATATATATATATATATATGCATATATATATATATATATATATATATATATATATATATATATATATATATATATATATATATATATATATATATATATATATATATGCAATAAATCCCAGAAAACACACTTGGGACTCGTATAAGAAACGCAAAATATTAGGAACTGATATTAAAATACAATCAACGGAATGTTCTACTCAAAAGTAAACTCCCACACCTGACCGCTTCCCCCGGGATAAGATAACTTACGCCTCCATCAGTCACTAACAGAAACCAAATTGTCAGTATTAAGGTGACTACCAGAGAAAGAGTAACATTAAAATGAAATTTAAAACAATGTTCCGAGAGAGACACTTAGGAACTAATGATAGCCGCGCACAGAACAGTTTGGCATTGACTATATCTATATTGTAATTTTTGTTTATTTTTGCCGTTAAAAATACATATGCTTTGTTATAATAAATATATCGAACTCTCCGTGAATCAGTTTTAATAATTAATATTACTACGAGACACCCGGATTATATAACAACGGATCAATTACCTGTACTACATACATATATATATATATATATATATATATATATAATGTCATCCACAGACAGACTGTTTCGCTGTAACACAGCTCATCAGTGCGGCAAGACATCCAGTTGACTCTAGCTAGGATCGAAACCCGACTCAATTGGTATCAGGCTGATATTCTACCACTAAGCTGTCGGCGCACGGTCGATTTTTAGCGTATTTTATTTTTGGAAACACGCCCAGTCACCGACAGTGACTCAATTCGGCTTGCGAAGAGTCTCTAATAGTCACTGTTTACAAACCCATAACTCAGCCCGAGAGTGCTCAACTGGAATTAGATTTAATTCAGGAGCTAATATAATGTCATCCACAGACAGACTGTTTCGCTGTATCACAGCTCATCGGTGCGGCTAGACATCCAGTTGCCTCTAGCTAGGATCGAAACCTGATATATATATATATATATATATATATATATATATATATATATATATATATATATATATATATATATATATATATATATATATATATATCGTCGTCATTCTCCTTTCTTCCATTATTACACTGGGTCAGGCATCAGATTACTTAACCGCAGCAGCTAACGACATTGTGACCTCCTACTCCACAAATAAATATGCTGCAAAGAAGAGAGGCTGAACTTCGCAAAGCATTTCACTATTATTTTATTTACTCGTCTGGTTGTAATTTCGCCAATATGACTGACAAAACCAAACCCTTAAAAATTTGTAATTTGACTCCAGAAAGAAGTATTTACGCTTGATTTGTTGTATTGTTTGATGCTCATGTCTAAGAAATTCAAAAATTCACTGTACGCTTTTAATAATGATAAAGTAAAAAATATTAATTTTCTTAAAAAATATTGTTTACCATAAAATCCTATAAGTAAAATAAGATTGAAAAAATCATTAAACCTAGAAATAGGTGTTTGTCAAAGTATTTTCCAAATAAATCAGATTATTCAAAATTCATAGATTGGATTGCGAAATTGAACGAAACCGTTGTAAATCTCGACAAAAAAATGTTACCGATAACTTAAAGAATACTAAATACTGTACAGTAATGCTGATATTAGTAAAATGGAATATTATCATCACTTTCTCATGTCAGTTACTTTCCAAGGGTCTTGTATATCTTTTCTAGAGATTTAAATAGCGTAATATTTTCTATTGGCATCGACGAAATTGCAACGACTTCTTTTTTCAAGTCTTCAAGGTCAACATGAATTACTACAAAATATTAATAGGATCAGACAGAATATTTTACGCCGGTTTCTATCTATCTGTGTATATATATATATATATATATATATATATATATATATATATATATATATATATATATATATTATGATTATTTGAATGCTCTATGTAATCAGTGCTTCAGGAAATGTTTTATTGTGGAAGGAAATTAATCTCATTTAACATTTTCTTTGACTAACGTTAAATGCAATTTGACACCATAAAAACGAATGTAGATTACAATGAACAAATAAGGATTCTAAACATGAAACCGATCGACGTTGAAAAAGCCTGTAATATGAAAATGAAGTTAAAACGCCATATATCTTTGCCGTAGGAATTTGCTCAAAAGTATTGAATGAAAAGAATTAGGGTACTGTGAAAGAATTGAAACTTGCGACAAAATGCTGGAATTCAAAGTTAATTAAGGTCTGTTACTTTAAAAAAGTAAAGTTAAAATGTTACAATTAAAAAACTGACAATGGTTTCATTTTATCGAAATAGACGTTAAACGTTATTACCTCCTCCATCTTTGTTAATTTCCTTTCTTTCTTTCTTTCTTTCTTTCTTTCTTTCTTTCTTTCTTTCTTTACTCAATAGAACCACCCAGCGTTTGAAATATCTTTTTCTTCCGCCTTTCCTCGCAATCAATACGGAATGGCCCCTTATTTGCGCAAAGTAATATCAAAGTATAAACCACGCGTTACATGAGGTACTAACTAACGGAAGAAAAATAATAATGGAATGTTTTGGGGTATATTAGACGTTTCCCCACAAAGAAACATTTGACATTAGACATACCAGAATATCTTAATATCGGGAAAAGAGTTGTGTATTTGAGAGATCTGCTGTTGCTGGAACTTCAACGACGTCCGAAATATTCCAAACATATTCGATAATCCTCGTAATATATATATATATATTGAGAACGGGCGCGGGCTAGCTGCCCTTGATGGGGGTGGAAGGAGTCTCTCGGAGTTTTGGTTAGCAATCGTTTTAGTGTTGGTTTCATGTTAAAAATTACTTCAGATGTAAAGGAAAACTCATCAGAGCTTAACCCTATGATTATATTCCCTGTGTCTCTTGAAAGGCATGTACTGGCTGATATTGACTGTGATCCGAAGAGGTTAAACTCCGCGATAATAACACATGTGGACTGTCGTTTGGACTTTTCGTGGCAAGTCTTTTTTCCATCGTTACTTATTTATCGACAGATCCAAAGCACGTGAATGGTCCAACACAAGCCTTCACCACTTTAAGCAAACCATTGTGTAGGTTTTCGTAGAATTACATCTAATTAGTTCCACACATATCCGGCTACTGCGAAAAACTCTTCGAAACAACATCAACTTCATCCTGGCACTTGAAATTTACGAATTCTTCAGGACAACAACTCAGCACCAGAAAGAAAACACCTCTGGTCGCATTGGAGCTAAAGTAATACAACATTGATATAGTTGTACTGAGAAGTAACCATCAGTCGACTACATAAAACGAGAAAGCAAATTAAGTCATCTAACAGTGTTCCTGTTGCACTTGGATACATTACCTCCCCCTGTACTGTTTGTGGTCTTTTGTGCAATTCTGGAGCCGGTCAAAAAAGTCATGCCCGTCATAGGCATACAGATAATGTTTGTGGTCGTCGGAATCTCATACGTCGATCTCGACGGTAGAGTCTATCATAAATACACATATAAAAATTACATTCGGATGAATTGTTATTATATTCCGTGTTGATATATATCATTTATCATTAATATTCTTTGAAATTTCCATGAATGCGATTAGGTTTTTGTGTTAAATAAATCATAATCTAATTAATATATTTTTGGCTGAGAATCCTCTGCAGGCTCCTGCGAAACAATCCATGTTTGTGGCATGTCTAAACAAGAAACAGATTTGAAAAAAAATCTGTTATATAATAAATCTGCAGGTGGTGTAAATATTATCGTGATAGAAACTTGAATCGGCAGACCGAATGCAAAATGAAAACTCTTCTTGAGTAGAGAAATCTATAGTTGATATAATAATACAAGAATTGAACTTTTATTGACTATGTCAATGTATTACATTATTTTTTTTTAATTTAGTTTTGTCAGAATATTTCATACAATATATTAGGTTGGCGCAAAAATAATGACGTAATAATGTCGTTTTTTGACGTATTTTTTAACGTCAAATACGACATTATTACGTCATTATTTTTGTACCAACATAATATTTCATTTACAGAAATAATATTCATAAATAAATGAATTTGACTCATCGAAACATTGGGAAGCTGGATTTGAAGTAAAATCCGCGTATCTTTTAAAAGCGATCGTTTATTGTCTAGATGTGGAAACATTGATGCAGCTGCTCACCCCCACCATATATATATATATATATATATATATATATATATATATATATATATATATATATAACGGTGTGACTCTTCAAATCCCTCTATCTATCTATCTATCTATCTATCTATATATATATATATATATATATATATATATATATATATATATATAGTGTGTGTGTGTGTGTGTGTGTGTGAAAATTGAAGTGAACACTCAGAGGCGACAGACAATAGATATACTGTATAATAAATAATGAAAAATTTGACGGATATAATCAATTCCTTATATATATATATATATATATATATATATGTATAAATTTATCAGATAATCTGTAGAAAAGAAAATATTTATAAATATATATATGACAACATGAAAACTGTAATAGTTGCCGACGCGTTTCCTCTAATATAGACATTCTCAAGGCAAAAAACGAAATGAACTTGTAACGTAACTAGTAATAAAAAAAACAGAATATCCTTAGCAACTGGAAGAATTTAGAGAACGATATTTTCATACTGTTACCTGAAAATCACGTCAGCTACTGTCATGTGTGGAGACATTGTTATTATTGCTGTGTTGCTGTGATTCAACCATTTTCTTTTGATTTCACGTTATTGTACGTGTATTCGGGAGAATAGTAATTGTGTTAAGAATGGTGAACTAGTGAAAAAGCCAGGGCGTAGATTAATATTTGTGTAATATTCAATGGCGGCACTCTCTAGTATTTTCCACTATCCATAATAACCTATTCCGTCTAAATAATCTTAAAATTGTCATAAACACTTCCAAAACCATTATTGATATACTCAGATCTTCAATTACTAATTGCAATAATATTTTTGAAGCAGGTATTTATAAAATAAATTGTCAATACTGTTCCTCACAATATATTCGAGAAACAAGTAGAAATTAAAAAAAAAAATGCATTCATGAACACAAAAGAGAACTCACAAAAAAACAAAAAAAAAACCCAACTTCGCTAATGCACTAGTCATACATAGAAATAAATACAACCACAATTTTGATTTTAAAAATGCTAAACTCATAAGAAAAGAAAATAACTCACTCAGGAGGAAAATCCTAGAGATTACCGCCATTGAATATTACCAAAATATTAATCTACACTTAGGCTTTTTCCCTATTTCACCTTTCATAACAGAATTACTATTCTGCAAAACAAACGTACACAATATTAACGTGAAATCAAAAGAAACTGTTTGAATCCCAGCAACACAGCGATAATAACAATATCTCCACACGTGACAGTAATTGACGTAAATTTTAATTCACAGTATGAAAATAGCGCTCTCTAAATTCTTCCAGTTGCTAAAGACATTTTGGTTTTGTTATTTTTAGTAACTTTGTTTAAATAATTTCATTTCGTTTTTTACCTTGAGAAAGTTCACATTCGACAAAACGCGTCGGCATCTATTACGGTTTCCTATTTTCATATATATATATATATATATATATATATATATATATATATATATATATATATATATATATGCGTGTGTGTATGCATGTACGTGAGTATGAAAAGCCAAAGAATAGCTTTAAGAAAATGCCTTTATAAAAAATTCTATTTTCGAGAAAATCCATTTTATTTCCCCTTTCTAAGCAGACTTGTTCGTTCCTTTTTAACTTAAAAGAAAAAAAAAACACACAAATATATCAAGCCTCCTAAAGGCATGTAACAATCTGTCCCATTCTACAAAAGACATTCCAACTGAAAGTCGTACCCGAGGCCGTTAAATTATCTTTGTACTATGTCCGCATCCCGGCAGCCTATGACAATAGGGATTAGTCTGTTTACACACAAAGCATTCAGCCATGAGCTTCTTTATTGCACATTGTCGTAAATATCGTCGATCAGAAGAGAATCTTTGGTAACGAAGGAATAATGCTATCGAATGATTTTAAATGACGCTCGTAAATATGTAAGAAGAAACGTACAAGGAATGTTTAAAAAATAACGTTAATTTAAATTAATTGTAGATTTGAGTAAACAGGATATAGTAATGGGCTTGTCAAAATGCTTTGATAAAATACTAACAATTTTCTTGTTAAAGAAACTCATAACATTTTAACTTTAAAATCGTTGAAAATATTATGTCATTATGAGGTGAATGAAAACTTGGAGAGTTGAGTTAACCCTTTGATCCCTGACCACCGCTTTACCGGTGGTAGAGAAAAACGACGTAATGTTCAGCTACCGGTTGAACAGTGGTAGAAAAAATGGCATAATGTCCAGCTACCGGTTGAGCGGTTGGTAAACATTTGTAACTATTTTTCTAGCGAGAAAAATTACATACCAATTATTTGCGAATTTTGACACAGACGCTCAAGCAGAAGGGTTAAAAATGTTCAGGAAAGCAAAGCTCAAATGGGTAAATGAGGATGACTTTACAGAGACATCCGGAAGAAGTATGGTACGTGGAACTAGAACTATATACCCCTTTAGAGAAAATAAAGGGTTCAGTCCGTAAGTCCAATTATCTGAAGAAAGCCGGTGCGTACAACGGTCGAAATGTCGTGAATATTGCAACAATATGAATATGTTATTCTGAAACTCTAAATTTTCTAATAAATGCTGTACTGTTATCGTTACATTCGTGTTGATGGTGTTTGATAGCCCAAGTAGGCAGTCCATCTAAACGAAGGAAAACCCTAATTATAAAATTCGCTGACTTGCGGCCATATCCAAACACAGAAAAGGCTGTGGAAGTAAATCCAGACAGAAAACGCAGAGTGGAGACCGGAAGATGGTTACCTATCAACTCTGATAACTTTCTCAAAACTCGTGCAGACAAACCGTTCCAAAATGTAATACCCTGTATTATTTTTGAGTTTTGGAAGTACGGGCGAGAGGTGGGGTATGCAATATGAGCAGGGTATAGCTTCCATATTCCCTTGCCCAGTCTTGCGTCCTGAACAGTTCACAGCAATTTTCACTGAATTTTGAACAATGCGGGCTCAACCTTTAACCAAGGTAAATGGATGCCTTCTACATTAACATATGCACTCATAGTGGACAAGAAAGATTGGAACAAAATAACAATTTGAAAAAAATCTTAGATTTTGCCAACGCGTTTCGTTTTCTGAATTTTTCAAGGCAAAAATGAAATCGAAATGTTTTTGTTGTTATAGTTACATTAAAAAACAAAACAAATTTAAAATGATAGACGCTTCTGTCTAAGCCTTTTCTTCTGGATAATTTAAAAATATCCCTTACTATAAAGATAATTTATTAGGTCGGTGCAAAAATAATGTCGTTTTCTCACATAGTAATGTGATAAAACGACATTATTTTTGCACCAACCTAATACATTAACCAGAAAAAATGCTTAGACAGAAGCGTCTTTCTTTTTAAATTTGGAATTTTTTAATGTAACTATAACAACATAATCATTTCGATTCAATTTTATTTTTCCATATGCACTCATGTATATTTTATTCTTTAAAAATATCAGCCATTTTCAAAGTCCATACTAATATATCCGCTAGTGTGGCTCGGTATCTGTGGGATGACTGTTTAAATTGAAACACCATCTCTTGATAAGTTAAAAACCAGGACTGTAGTGCTTCACTGTATCTATTACTTGCGACTCTGTACCAATTAGTAAATATTCTTGTCTTTGAATGCAAAGGATTTCCAAATGCTAGTGAGGTGATCTATAATACATTTATTCATCATTATTCTTAACCTGCGAAAAATTATGTAATAATGCAAAAATGTGTAACCCTCATAGACTTTCATTTTATTTATCAAATACCGACGCATTCATAGGTAAAAAAATAAAAGATAAAATCGGCCCAACATAAAAAAAAACTGACGCGTAAAAACACATATATATATATATATATATATATATATATATATATATATATATATATATATATATATATATATATATATATATATATATATATATATTAATGGAAAATTTCAGTTATATATATATATATATATATATATATATATATATATATAAATATATATATATATACATACAATGCTTCATCTAATAAAAATTCAAGATGCGTAACACAGTGGGTTCAAAAATTGGACATTTGTGATTTTTGAGAGCTAAAACAATTGCAAGAATCATTTAATTAGGCACGCTGGGGTTTTTCAAAAAAACAATCCATCAAAATTGAGTTGCGTGATCTCAGATATATTGAATCAAACAGAATCAGCGAATATATATATATATATATATATATATATATATATATATATATATATATATATATATATATATATATATATATATATATACTTATGACGTGTAAACACATGATATTTGAAAAAAGATGAACTTGCCATGACACAAAAACAAACACTATATATACCCACAACATTATCAGCAAAATTTCTCATTTAATATCTTATAAAAGTGTGAAGATACATTTTTATGATATTGCTGATTATATTTAGTATTCGATGCAATTTCTTAATTGTTCTCCTATGTCAGAATTAGCGACGTTTAGTTATTAAATATGGAATCAAACACAGACAAATGTCGAGGAAACATATTCAGAAAATCTATGCCACTTCAGAGTATTCGATTTTGCTTTCTTTCTCTATGCATGAAAATCGGTCCAAGATTAAACAAAGCTCATTAAATATCTATAAGCAATATGAATTACTAAAATTGGTAGAATCAGAAATAGGTAACCTATATCTGTTATGTCCTTTTTCCAATTAATTTGCTAGTTCTCTGGCAGACATATCTTATCCGTGGTTTTGCAATAATCATTATTATTGATTTAGAGGCGATATTTAAATATACATCGAAAGAGAAAAAATGACAAAGACTCATGTGATATTTGTAAATTACATTCTGCAAATTATGTAAATGAATTATAGGTATTTACTCCATCAGGTACGAGACGATAGTACAATGAGAAATATTCAGTGGTTTTTGAAGACTAATTCAGACACATACTTCCCCACATATGTTGGCTGCTAAACAAATACTATATTTTATCAATATATTAACAAATGTCAGTTTCATTTCATTTTTTATGTACTAGCTTGAGTCATGGGTAATTCTCGTTTTGGGGTCTAATGACTAATTTGTTCACCGAATTAACCGTTACTTAAATATTTAACAGGGGATTATTGTTGTTATTTGCATATATTTAAATATATCATAGGTGAATACTTCGAATATTGCTGTCAAATCTGGTCTGATGCTCCTGTTACATAATTAGACATTCTTGATAAAATCGAACGACGAATATGCAATGTTATTGATCTTGACATGGCATCTTGTCTTCAGTCACTTCGCCCACCGCCTTACCAAAACTTCCATGTGTCTTTTCTAGAAATACTTTCATGGTAATTGTTCTTATGAAAATTCCTCCATGATACCCAGACTTTACTAATTTAAATGCATTATAGCTTCGCCGCAAGGTTTAAAAGTTTTTTTTTTTCATTTTAAAGTTAAAATAGTTAGATGTAACCGAAGGTTCTATGCTAAGTGTTTCTTCCACAGAACTTCTTATTTGTGTAAATCTTTTCCTGCTTCTTACCTCCCAAACATCTCTGATTGTCAAAAATTTAAATGCAATACCAATCGTTATATTCTATCTTTATTCCTATTCTTTTATTTTTCTCTCTTGTTAATAATGATCTTATTTTTCATATACTGTAACACTTAGTAGACGCTTGTATTTTAGTAGTTTTATTATTTGACTTGGTCTGAAATGATATAAAAAGTAATGAGAAATGTGATATATACGTGAAAGTCGAACACGAAAAAAAGTGGAATGTCAAGTATAATTTTTGCCAAATGGTCCGAAGAGATGAGCTTCATGTCGCGCGTGTTGTGTGATAGTGCATTATTTATATCTTAGTCTATATAATATAATAGTTTAAGACATGTCTCCGTTGGGAAGTTTAAATATATCATGAAAATATGGAAAATAGATTGCATAAAAAAATGCTCAAAAACAATATCAGTAGTAATTTTAAAAGCATGGCTTTGATATGACACTTGGCCGAAATTATAGGGCACCTATTTAGGATCGAACTCATTACTCAGTCGTAATTGTTCTAACGAGACAAATCTGCTAATCATTATACCACGTTAGGTGTCCAAAGACAAAAAAATGTTTATGGACGAGGATAAATCTCCTAAAGAAACTCATGAACTTCATGAAATAAAGTTAATATTACGTGTGTGTCGGGATCGTCAAGGTGTTAATTGGACTATGTTCTTAAAGCACAAGAAAGGACAATGCACATTCCGAAATCTTGAATCTGCAGAATGGTGCATAAACGTTTGGACAAAATGCGCATCAATGCAAATAATATTCTCTTCAGTGATATTGCAACCAGCATAGAGAATATATGACACAGTACAAAGATTTTAGCACTGAGCTGGTTGGTCTGTCCTACCTTCCCGATCATATTCACTCGAAATTACACCAACCTAGTGTTATTCTTTCCAATCGCTTCAAAACGGCTTCAGGAATTTGTCGAAAATTTATTTTCACATCATCATCTAAAGGATTTTACTCAAAAGTTACCGAAGACCTGCCTGGTAAGTGTCAAGAATTCATTTAAATAATTGTGAATATATAATTGTACGTTACGTTTCCAAGAATAAAGTTGATAAAAAAGGAAATTATTTATGAAGCAACCCAATATTTATTTTGAATTTTTTCTTGATACAAAAATTACTATTCTGTTTTCAGTAGATTACCTTATGTTATGTTGTGTTAGAATCACACTGAAAATAAACTTAGTAGGTAATTCAGATTAGGACATATATTGATCCTAATCAAACTGTCAACTGGGAACCTTAATATAAAGTTTGATATCGGTGTTAATCCCATGATGCACTGTGTTCTCTTTATGAAAACTTAAATAGGTTTTATACCTCATGCTCTAGCAGAACATTGAATCACCTAGGAACATCGACCGTGGGAATAAAATGTGTTTTGAAGCCACCAACTAAAACATCGGCCTTCAAATGATGTCGGTATATGCGTCAACATAAACCACGAAGTAAACCCTGCAAGACAGAAAATATACAAACACTACGTATTCATGATAAGATGAAGTTAAGAAATGTTCGACCTTAGAAGGGTGAGATGGAATACCTTAAATCCATTCGAGAAGATCAAACGTTTCAAGAAAGACATGAAACCAGATACACTTTATCTACATTGCCGTATATTTCCGCTTATAAATCGACATTTAGATAAGACGAGTTAAAAATGCTAACAAATTTTCATGAATACATTCTATACCTCTCGTATAAGACGACTGCTTATTGATTATATTTATATGATGTTATTGGAAATGTTGTTACTTACTGTATCCTTAGAAAGTGAAAATAAACGTAAAAACAAAACCGATTCTATATCATGTTTTCCTACACACGTCAACTAAAAGTGAAAACATTTTTTGTTTACGTTTCATCACGTGAACTATTACGAACACTGATTCTTCTCCTTTTCTTTTTAGTTTCCTACATTGTGTTATTATTTAACAGCAACGTAATTGGGCATTTTTAATGAGAAATGAATATTGCATTGCCCTAAATGTTATTACTGCCATAATTCACACTACAATGATGATTATTGTGTTTAAAGAGAGATAAAAATTACGGCGAACGCAATCATATATCGATCTGTACATTTTCTCAGCTGGTTTTTCATGGATCTAAGTTGATTTTATTCATATAGAACTATTCTTCGAAGAGGAAAATTATTATGAATTTTCGACAGTGGCATATAAGGAATAAATATTTTTATTACTTTATTATCTGTATATTTGTCAATGTCAATCTTTCCATGAATGTTAATTGTTATTTATCAAGGCCGATGTTAGCCTACCGATAATCCTCACTCAGAATTTAAGGTTTCTTTTTAAAATTGTAGTAATTTTTACCGGTGATTTTTTTACCTTTAAAGGCCGCCTTATACGTAGAAATATACGGTATGTTAATTTGAGTCCTCAAGTAGATAATAAATGTTTTACATATGAAACATTTGGTCTCGTTTTGGAGCATTTCTATAATTATATTACAAGGGTATAATTTAATTAGCACCGTTTTAAAAATAAAAATCTACATTTTTAATTATTTAACATCTGCATTAAATTACTTTGACGTTAGATAATGGGGAATGTAATATGTCTCTTGAGGAAGGATGGAAATAATTTGACGTGGCACATGAATTTCCTGCTTAATTTTTCCCATACCTCATACCGCATTATGTTTACTCCTTTCTTATTATTTTGAACTTGGAATAATGGTTAGAGCCTCCGATTCAATTCTCTTCCCATCAATCTAAAATGAAAGAAAATATTTGCTCACCACAAAGGACTAAGTTGATAAGTTTCGAAATCCATTTCGTTTCTACAACGAAGAAGGCGTTTTCCAAAGCCGCCGTAAAAAGGAACATTTCATGTGCGATTTCCATTGTTGGATTAAAGTTACTCCGTTCAGATTGTAGAAGCCTTTTCTCTCTGAATAGAATCTGCACATCGTTGAATTAGAGTACGATACATTCAGCGAGTTAACTTAGTACATAACTATTGTTATGTATACAAAGTGCTAACCAAATGTTAACGTTATTTGAATAGAACGCTTGTATCTGTATGCTTTTCATGTGTCCTACCACTCATCTTTCGAATTCATTCTCTAAGGAAACATCTTTTTCTACAATTCTTTATATTTTCAGCAATCCATTCTCCGAAAATTTCTGAGGAGTATTTCTCGTATTTTATCATTATTCGTATATTATTTTTTACTAATGGTTAAGAATGTCCTTTTGAGCTGGTAAAATGAGAACACTCAATATTAATATTTTTATATAGATATATTGATTAAAATTGTGAACATTATAAATACACAGTTCTCATTATAAAAAAATTATGATGTACAATGAAAAACTGAAATTTACATATTCAGTTCTCAACCTGTTTAAGTTTGAGCTTACACAGGAAATTGAATCTAGCTGTTAAATAAAAGTTTCATAAATTTCATTATCTTATTGTATATATATATATATATATATATATATATATATATATATATATATGTATGATCACATTTTCATCCATACATTTTTTTCTCATTTCATCCCCAAGAAAGGCAGGATTTCCACTGTTTCGCAGGGGGCGCCAGAGAGTGATAGTGAGACTGGACATAACGTGTACCGAGGAAAGGATAAAAGCTGAACGGTGTACAAAAGATAAAATATGGCCATTGACGTTCGATTTAAATTTTTATAGATTGCAATTATCAAGAAAAAAATAGAAGAGTGTTCAACAGATGGAAAGAGCAAGTAAAAAAAAAAAAAAAAAAAAAAAAAAAAAAAAACTTAATTGTTATTTATCAAGGCCGATGTTAGCGTAAAAAAATAAAATAAAACGTAAAAAAAATAAAACGTAAAAAAAATAAAACGTAAAAAAAAACTCTTGGAGTAGAAGTGGCGGTTGCATTCAAGTACTTCAAACTTAAACCTATTGGATCTAGATGTGTGTCCAGTAGCACGCTTAAATTCATGCAGACGAGGATCCAGGGATAAAAAGGTCACCAGAGCAGTTGCCATGAAAATATTTGTAGAAAAGACAGAAGGATTCCACGTCACATCATTGAGAAAGGTACTGAAGTCGAGATGCCAATTCAGGATCGATTAAATTGCAGAATATTCTTTGGAATTTGTCATGAACCCCAAGATCATTAGCTGGATAATAGATTTGGCAAGAGTATTCAGCGTAAGGCTGAATGGTAGATTTGTAAATGTGCAAAAAGAATGCGTAAGAAAACCTTCTGACACGAAACAGTGACCCAACTTTCCTTTCAGTTGAGGCAGCTATTGATTCAATGTAGTCGTTCTATTTAAGTCAGTTTAAAAAGTGAGTCGAAGAAGACGTAGTGTGTGGCTCTGTGGTGATCAAATGAGAGTAGTT
>OZ010605.1:81271798-81324298 GCA_963932145.1 Acanthosepion lycidas
ATAGACAGATATTAGGTTGTTGCAAAAATAATGACGCAATAATGTCATTTTTTGACGTATTTTTAACGTCAAAAAACATTATAACGTCATTATTTTTGCACCAACCTAATAGATAGATAGATAGATAGATAGATAGATAGATAGATAGATAGATAGATAGATAGTAACTGAATTGAATGCGAGAAAAAAATGCTGCGAAAGATAGAAAAGAAGAAACCTGACTGGATAAAGAATATATATAGAAAGGTAGCAAGACATAAATATAGAAAAAATGAGTATATAAATTTTTCAGTAATTTGTCTCTTCATGTAAGGAACACAGAAATACATCGATATATATAGACAGCGAAAAACAATGAGAAATTAATATAACTAGATATTTATCATATTGGATGGATAGGTAGATAGATAGCAAGCTAGATAGATAGAGAGAGAGAGAGAGATAGGTTGAAATGAGCAAACTGATAATTTGATTGAATTTATCTGCAATAATATAATCGATAATGGTAATACTTGACACTCATATATATATATATACATATATATATATATATATATATATATATATATATATATAGATATAAAATTATTTATTTAAAAATATGATTCAAACACGCTACATAAGAGTACTGATGTTTCAAAACAAGATCCGAAAACTTCAATATAATTATTTGAATTAAATTGAATTAAAGTACAAGGCTATGTTCCATCTTCAAGCGATTTTTTTGGGGGGTGGAATAACTTATTTCTGAAGTTTACGCATTTTATAAGCATATTCATTATTGAAATCAAAATTTCTATCGTAACGGCTAGAGCAATTGTTTAAAGAAAAGGGGCGTAAGGTGTTCATAATTTGTATCAATATCTCAGTTGCATTCACAGATGTCAAGTCAGGGCTGGGTTATCTAAATTTAAAGCAGAAGATGACATCGCCTAGTCTGGTTAAGCGTCTATGAAGATTTATTTATTTTTTTGTTTTATTTTATATTTTTTTCTGAAAGGGTTTTGTGTATATAAAAACTCGTAAATCGCTAACATTTGTTTTTTGACGACTTCATAAAGGGTTAATCTTTTTGTAGGACATTTAAACTATTAATAATAATAGTAAGAGTAATAGAAAAAATAATCTATAATGGTAATAGACGTTTCTTTTATCTGAAACTTTAGACATTCATTAACCTAACAGCCAGTGGTACTGTCCACTGAAATTTATAAAGTCTTTATATTAAAGCAATTTTTCTGGAAATACGTTTCTTATGTCTATGATCCTCTAACTCTTTTTGTCTAGTACCGATATAGGTTTCCTTCGTAACCATTTATTTGATGTAGAGTGCAATTTTACCATGTCATTATTTTCTGTTCCAGTTACATGAGGTATCCATTTTCATTTTTGCTGATATGCGAGGTTCTAAAGTGATGATGTTTTGCTCTGTTAATTATATTTCTTTTTATTCTGTATCGCTGGTTCAAGAAATTCGTCTAATAGCGGCTATTTTGAAGACTGAAAAATATCATTCGCTCAATACCATTTTGAATCATTGATCTATGAAAGAGATTTTATACATTTGATAATATAGGCATTTCTGAACAGGTTGAGAGTCTTCGCCGACATTTATACCAGAACTTAGATTTGTGGAGGTTTTATGACTCAAATTCACAGGTTAATATTGAATTTTAGGATCTTTTTATGTTGGACAAAAGTCACCTTAGTGTAGCTTATTCTATATTCGAATTTGTTATCTCTTATAGTAAATTTATTATGACTGATCCCAACATTGTAGTATCTGATACGTTTATTATTTATTACTTGTTCATCATGAGATTTTATGATGGATTCATGTTATATGTCGTCATTGCTGTCAGCCCAAATACCAGATATTAGTTTCAGTTTCAACAGAAGTACATAGATTAAAATATCACTGGCTCATATTCCTTCCATGTAGTCTGAAAAGGATTGGTGGTTTATCCTCTTTTCTCTATTTAAGATGTAATTTTATGGGTCCTTAAGCTAGCTGTCTCAAACTTTTTGCTGATATGACAGCGACTCTTCGTTCTAAGAATAATTGTTTGTCAGTTGTCTGGTTACTGAATTCCGTCTTTTAGTCAAGAGCAAACATTTTGTTGGCGTTTAAAGAGTATTTTTTGCCCAACAGTAGCATAAGTTCGGATTCTTTTGCAGTATCATGTCTCGCATGGATAATTGTCCCTGTAAATACTTCCGCTGGGTAACACTGAAGTCACTCTGCTTTAGTGTTAACTGGTTTGTGTTGCATTAGACCACAATAATAACAATCTTTTGGCCTTTTCTATCTTACATATTTATGAGTACAACCATGTTTTAATGAAAACCTTAAATCATTCAGTAAGAGATCATCTTAGTCTCTCAACCTTTCTTTCAATCTTCAAAATGTGTGGTATTCGTACAATTGTCTCTATTGCAATTTTTTCTCTTGAAAAGTTCTCTAGATATCTCAAAAGTTATGGAAAACTAATTAAAAATCTAACTCTGTAACTGAATTCTCCATGACTAAATATCTTCCTTTTGTTCCGACAGGGTTTTACAGCAGCTAGTTATAGTCTTATATTCCTGAACATATTTCATGGCGCCTACACTCATTTGTCTTATATTCTAGAAATATTTCAATGGCAAAGGAATTATCGGATGATTTTTTTCAGGTACATTTGATTCTTGATATTAGGCACTATTACATATGAGTTCCACTGCTGTCTATTCATCACAAAACTAGCAAGTTAGACGAAATGGCTGACACTATGGAAATAGCTCTTTTTATATATCTACATATACATTTATGAACATATTTGCGTTTCATTTAATGGCTATGTCAACTGAATAACTAATTCTAATACCACTATTCTAACTTTTTACTTTTCAGTTGCTCAATCACTCAGTCAACTAACAGATCTCACCACTCGTTTCCCCAATATTCCACATTAACTTGACTTTTTAAACGATCTGTTCCTTACCTCTTCTCCTGGCTCTTATCGAACATCGCAAAAACGTTCTTCTTTGGTCAAAGCCGGCATCAATACTTTTGCATTATCTTTGAAATACCAGATGAAACTGCAGATTAAGCTGCACTAAAAACAATTAATATTTTTCTGATATGCCAAAGTGAATGGTTCAGATCATAACATACGCATTTTTGTTTCCGCTAGTATTTATTGGTGACATATTCTTAGTGAAGCTAAATATTTGTTCGCTGATAGGATAAGCCACCTTATAGCGTTTCACATATTTCAATCTCGTCTCTATCAGTTGTTCTATGGGTTAAGTAAATTTAGGTCTTCATTCCTTCCTCTCATCACACCTTTTAAAATATACTCATCTTCTGATTAAACGGAAAACTTTGCTAGTTATTTCCCTTTTAATTCTACTTTTGACTCACCTGATCTTCCCTTTAGAAGTGATTATCTACTGAGTCGTATGGACATAATTACGTTCTGTTGTCATCTCTAAACGTGATCCCCATAAAAGATGATATTCTTGCAATTGTCCTAAAGTAAATTGCATCTAGACTGTCATTATTTTCTCTCAAGTTCTGAAAAAAATGACATGTTTTATATTGCTTCATATATCGAATTTATCAATTATTGTCTTTTTATCTATTTCCAGCAAAATATCCATTCCAAATTGAATAAACATCTCACTTCACAGGGCCTTCTGTCAGACAATCAACATTGCTTTCGCTTGTCTAGGTCTACTGTCGATGTGTTAACGGCTGTTACTTAAATAGGCTGTCGAGTTTTAGAAAAGAATGGTTACTATTTAGATAAGAATGATTAAGCTGTTGTTTTATATAGCTCGAAAGTGTTTGACAGGTTTTGATACACTATTGTGAGACCGGAAACTACCTACACAATAGACTCTTCCAAGCCTATATTAAGTAGGTGACATAGCGTTCTAGAGAGAGCGATAGAGAGTGACAGAGAGAATCAGTCAGTCAAGTACGACTACCAGTGTTGGACACTAACTTATAGTAAGCTCTGCTTACACTATCTCTCTAACCTTTTGTTAATATATCTTTCTTACATCTAATCCGTGTTTTACTTCTGTGGTCCCAACTTTGGCACCAACATCAGTGGCGACGAGGATTCTAGAAACGCACTCACGGCGAAACCTAAATACCTTACCAATCTCACCTCTGGGTCGACGAAGAATTCTAGAAACGCATTCACGTCGAAAAACCGCAATACTTTGCCAGTTCCACAACAGTGGCGACAGAAAAGATTCGAGAATTTCGTTCTCACCGTATCAATAGCGACAGTACTCGAAAAATACACAAACTCCACGCGTTCCCACAACAGTGTTGAACGTGAAATTAAGCTGGTATTAATACATTAGCAATTTAAAAGCTAAACACCCAGCGTCTATATATATTCCAATACCAAACAGCAGTGACGAGCAGCGATTCGACGTCTACGGAATATCAAAGTCTGTCCAATACGAGAACGATTTCTACACACCCACACACACAGAAAAAAAACAGTTGTTCGTAAAAAAACTGACAACACAAGATCAAGTACTACCATTATACTCAAGTTTTCGGAAAAAACTATCAAAAATTTTATTATGTAACTGATTTGAATTCGGGCATAAAATTATTCTCCCCTCAAATTCACTGAGGTAAGTTTTCTCTTTTTTTTTTGTTGTACCTTTCTAAAAAAAAAAAAATACATAAGTGAGGTGAAATTTTTTTCAGTTACGTTAAAATTAACTGAACCATCGGAAAGAAGAGCTAAACACATATAATTGGTTTAGTTTAACTAATTGTCTGTCCATATTTTTTTCTGTAAAAGAAAAAAAAAGGAACAAAAATCTATCCAATATTTTTTTGTGTACCTCCTCTTAGTACACGTGCTTCAAAGCAACAAAAAAAGCGCTGTCATTTTTAAATATGGACGATTTGCAAAAAATAGTTGGCCAAATGTTAAAACTAAATTTGGATCAGCAACAAAAATCAGAACAAAGACAACAACTATTTTTGGATTTACATAAACAGCAAATGGAATTCCAAAAAATTACGCTTCAGAATGCTGAACTACAACAGAAACAACTTAAAGAATTACTCGTAAATGCATTAAAAGGCTAAAACTCCGAAAAAGATATATTCTCCCAGAGTACAATCTACAATTCAATGGAAACTTTGAATACGTAACAGAGGAAGAGAAAACGTTGCAGGATTTTTACAGTCGCTACGAAGATATTTTCAACGTAGACTGTGAACAATGGCCCAGTAAAAAAAAAGTCTATTGAGAAAACTAGGAACTACAGAACATAGTAGGTTCGTAGACTTCATACTACCCAACAAAGCGACTGACTTGGATTTTTCAGAGACGATTAAGCTCCTATCGGAATTATTCGGGCCTAACACAACTTTGTTCCACAAACGATGGAAATGCCTGAACACAGTCAAAGACAACCAGCAAGATTTTCTAACGTTTGCAGCATCGGTGAACAAGCTAAGTAATGATTTTAAACTAGCCAAACTGACTGCCGATGATTTTACGTGCTTAATTTTCGCACAAGGTCTAGTATCTGCAGAAGACGCCGAAGTCAGACGACTGGTACGGACTAAGCTTGAGAACGAACCAGGATTGACTCTCCAAAAATTGGCAGAGGACTGTCAAAGAGTAATATCTTTAAAGCGTGACAAACACCATCGAGAAAAGGCAAATCTCATGTCCTCAATACCGCAGTAACCAAAACCCAAATAGGTTAAAGAAACCGCCTGGACCATGTTACCATTGTGGTAAATGGCATTGGATGAAATTCTGTCCAGTTAAGAACAAAAAATATTGCAAAAATTGCAATAAAAGTGGTCATACGTTAACTTCGTGCTGGTACGCCAACAGAACGAGAAAACCCAAAAATAAAATCAGGAAAATTCAATCTGACAATATTGTTGATAGGAATTTAAGAAAATATGTAACAGTGCATATTTTCAATAAGTCCATTAAATTCCAGCTTGACTCGGATTCTAATATTTCAACCATTAACTGGCGTACTTGGTGAAAATAGAACAAGCTAACCTTATTAAAAACGGATAAAACAGCAAAATCCGTAACTAGCGAAAATATTAACATTTTAGGAGAGGTAATACTTACAGTAGCACTAAATAGAGTTACCAAAAAGCTCAAAGCCTACGTATTAAAAACTTCAGACAACTTATTTGGAATTGATTGGATAGAAAAATTCAATCTTTGGCATTGCCCAATGAGTACATTTTGTCGCAAGATACAAAGTACAACGTCCAATTTGGTAAATCTATAAAAGGAACTCAAACAACAATTTCCTCAGTTTTTTTTTTTTTTTCTGGTGGCCTTGGTAAATGTACTAAAATAAAAGCTAAGTTCAAGGTGAATGACGGTGCACAACCGGTATTCAAAAAGAAACGGAATGTCCCTTTTAATGCTCTAGAGCAAAACAATAAAGAGTTAGATAGACTCGAACAAGCAGGTATTCTGTCAAAAACAGATTTCAGCGAGTGGGCATCACCTACGGTCTACGTAAAAAAGAAGTCCAATCAAATACGAGTATGCGCAGATTTTTCCACAGGGTTAAACGATGCCTTGCAAAATCACCACTATCCTCTTCCAAGCCCTGAAGAAATTTTCAATAAACTCAATGGTGGAATTTTTTTTCAAAAATTGACCTCTCGGACGCATACCTTCAGATAAAGGTGAAAGAAAGTTCCAAATTGCTCTGCATAAACACCCATAGAGGGTTGTACAAATACAAAAGGCTGTCTTTTGGAGTAAAGGTTGCGCCTGCAATTTCCAGCAGGTCATAGACGCCATGCTGGGCGATCTTGACTACGGAACAGCCTATTTGGATGATATACTAGTTATTAGTAAAAGTACGGTAGAGCACCGGAACCATATAATAAACGTATTCGAAAAGATACAAGAATACGGATTTATGGTTAAGGAGGCAAAGTGTGACTTTTTCTTACCAGAGATTAAATACTTAGGAGACATCATAAATAAAGATGGTCGTTGGCCGGATCCAGAAAGAGCCAACACGATCAGAAACATGCTGGCCCCAGATAACGTTCAAGCGTTACAAAGCTTCCTCGGCCTAGCTAATTTTTACCAAGGGTTCATTAAGAACATGCAAAATTTGAGAGGGCCTCTCAACCAACTTTTAAAAAAGAACAAACCATGGTCATGGACCCCGGAATGCCAAGACGCATTCGAGAAGATCAAGAAAACTCTTACTTCAGACCTCTCCCTCACACATTTCGACCCTAGTCTCGACATCATAATCGTACGATATAGGCGCTTGCATATTACATAAACTGCCAGATGATTCGCGAAAATCTGTGACTCACGCATCAAGATCCCTACTTCCAGCTGAGAAGCAATTAATCCCAAGAGGAAAAAGTATTAACAGTTTTATTTTTTCTCTCCTTTTCAAAAAGAAAACTCTTTGGAAGTGGGGTATTGTGAGACCGGAAACTACCTACACAACAGACTCTTCCAGGCCTATATTAAGTAGGCGATATAGCACTCTAGAGAGAGTGATAGAGAGTGACAGAGAGAGTCCGTCAGTCAAGTACGACTACCAGTGTTGGACACTATCTTATAGCAAGCTCTGCTTACACTATCTCTCTAACCTGTTGTTAATATATCTTTCTTACATCTAATCCGTGTTTTACTTCTGTGGTCCCAATTTTGGCGCCCACATCATATACTGATATTTTTCACAAACTGAAGGTTTGTGGTATTAATCGTCGTATTGTTTATTTTATTCAGTCTTTCTGATCTATCCCGGAAATTAATTTTTGATGTCCGTTCCACAGATGTTTATCCTTGCACATAATATGTTTCTAATTTTTATCAACGACATTTCCGATGTAATAGTTTTCTGACTCGATACTTGTACTGACGACGCAAGTATTAGGTTGGTGGAAAAATAATGACGTAATAATGTCGTTTTTTGACGTATTTTTTAACGTCAAAACGACATTATTACGCCATTATTTTTGCACCAACCTAATATTTACGCCTCTCTTAATGGTAAGTTTGATAGGTGAAAACTGGCAGGTGATTTCTAAAATGAACTTCAATGTAGATAAATGAGGCAAGGTATGTCATGACTGTCTACAGACTGAAACTGTTCTATTTTACTCGGCGTAGGGAACATGTTTTTGCCGTTCATCGTCATGGCCGATTCTAACCTTCCGGAGAATAAATCATTGCGCCTTTACGGTCTAAATTAGTCTAATGTTATGAAGTACAATGTTTATTTTGAATAAATTGCTTGGTCTGATTCGAATAAAGTGTGTCCACACTGCCGTGTTAGGTAATTTTCACGACAGAAATTATCTTGCACCTACACAAATATGTCGTTCGGCAGTGCATTGAATAGGGCTGGCACTTCGGTTCTAGTGTTTCTGTTATATACTTAGACTTTTTTAAAAGAATAAAAAGAAAGATTAACAATACTGATTTCATTCACATTACAATCACAGCAAAGTAATATTTAAATAGTTTCATGGTAATTATTATCATGAGCTTTTATCTTTGATACTCCTGCTTTATGAATTCAGGCGTAGTACTCGATTGGCAGGGAGGTTATTTTCCTGGTTGAATTTCTATATATGACCTTTTCTTCTATGGTAATATCTTTTCTTGTCGCATTCCCCGCGTGTGGACACTTCTTCCAGTTTTTTTTCTTTCCTGTCAAGTACGATGTTCAGACATTTAAATGAGACGTCATCTAAAATATCTGTTCTTTTTATAGTCCTCCATTTACAGACATCAATTACTCCTTTGTTTTCCTTCACTGTCAGTAACTCCTTGAATGTTAGTTGCTTTAACGACTTACTTTCGGCGAAATTATAAAATATCTATCTTGCCCTTCTTCGAAAACGTGTTAGAGTATTTTGAGTTTTATTTGAACTATGCATACATATATCATCAACATAGTCTTGCCTCATCAACAATAGACTCACACACAGACACACAGACACACACACACACACACACACATATATATATATATATATATATATATATATATATATATATATATATATATATATAGATATATATATATATGTATGTATATATGTATGTATATAGTGTTCCAATAATTTGTACTGATTTTGAATGTGAATTATGTTTAAGCGTCTAATGATTTCCTCTTTTTCTATCAAAGTTAACATCTTGAATCTTTGGCATTTTAGATCATGGAAAGATTAACAATAAAACAACGTGCAGAAGATTCAAGAGTGCAACTGAAAAAAAATGTTCGTAAATTCAAACAATGGTGTCAGATGTGAAATCACCATTGCCTGCTCATTCAGCTGAAAAAAAAATTACTGCAGTGCACGAGAATGTGACCGAAAATGAAAACACCTGTAGTCGTCATTGCGCATAGGAATTGAACCTCTCCACAACAAAGATATATCGTTTCCAATTGCACTCTCAGGTTGTCGATTATGTTGATCAAAAAAATTGCGAAGTGAGCGAAATTTATTTTTGTTTGAACGTCCATTTTTGGTAATAAGCTTCGATAAATTCAACACATTGTTTGATTGGTGGAAATCTGAAATAAAAAGAAAAAAAACTTTTAAAATTAATTCACATTTAAAATCGGTCGAAGTTATTGGAACACTATATATATATGTGTGTGTGTGTGGAGAGAGAAAGAGAAAGAGAGAGATAGAAATAGATAATTATACCTATGTTAGCTGGACTCATTTATATAAATGTAAAAGCTGGTGGCAAAATATAGCTGTATTCAGGACGAGTTACTCGAAATCCCAGGAAGAAATCTATACAGAAATCCAGGGATGTGATCGAGTGGATTCCTTGTAAGATATCTATGGAATAAAAACGGTAAAGCAAGATCTGTTACAATGATAGTGAATAGTACAGCAAGAGAGAGAATATAGAGGGAGAAATAGAAAGATTAGAAAGCTGAAGAAAACATAGGAAATTCATAAATGAAAGACATAGAGAGAGAAAGAGAATGAAAACGAGACATAGTATGTGGTACATGACAAACATGCGTACACTTATTTAAACATTTAATGGAAAATGATCTTGCTAATATATGTGTGAGAATATGATGAAAGGCTATTTTCTTTCACCCATTAACTTCCAAATACTTGGTAGTATACAATTTATACGATCCTATTTACAAAGTCATTATTGAGTTGATATTATTAAAGAAAACGGAAAGTGAAATGATGGAATGTAGTATAAAAAAATATACGGGATCAAATAAATCATTAGAATGTTTTTAAAAAAAGTGTTGAAAAAGAATGGAAGAAAGAATAAAAAAAGAAAGAAATACAGAAAGGAGAACTTAAAGATTGAAAAATTATTTAGTAATATACAAAAGATAGGATGAAAAAAAATGCGATATGCAGGAATGGACGACATGAAAGAAATGGATGAAAATAAAGGTTGAAAAAATCTATAGGAAAGGAAAGAAAAAAGAGAGAAAGAATGTATGGACGAAAGAATGAAAGATGAAAAAAGAAAGAAAGAAGAAGATAGAAAGACAAATACATTGTGAAGTATTAAAGACAGCTACAAACAAATCGAAAGAAAGAAAGAAAGAAAGAAAGAAAGAAAGAAAAGAAAGAAAGAAAGAAAAGAAAGAAAGAAAGAAAGAAAGAAAGAAAAGAAAGAAAGAAAGAAAGAAAAGAAAGAAAGAAAGAAAGAAAGAAAAGAAAGAAAGAAAGAAAAGAAAGAAAGAAAGAAAAGAAAGAAAGAAAGAAAGAAAAGAAAGAAAGAAAGAAAGAAAGAAAGAAAGAAAAGAAAGAAAGAAAGAAAGAAAAGAAAGAAAGAAAAGAAAGAAAGAAAGAAAGAAAAGAAAGAAAGAAAGAAAAGAAAGAAAGAAAGAAAGAAAAGAAAGAAAGAAAGAAAGAAAGAAAAGAAAGAAAGAAAGAAAGAAAGAAAGAAAAGAAAGAAAGAAAGAAAGAAAGAAAGAAATGGAAGAGAAATTAAGAAAAAGAAAAGAGATTGAAAGAAGATATAAGGTAGGGGGAAAAGAAAAAGAATAAATGGAAAACATTAAAGTAACATTGAAAAATGGCATATATACAAAAAGAACGAACGAATTAAATGAGAAAATGAAGAAAAAGAAATATTGATGACTGAAAGAAAACAACACAGGCGTAATTAAAAGATAATGATAGACGAAGAAAAAACGGAGTAGTAAGATTCAATAGGAAAGAAGACGTTAAATGATGTAAGGAAGTAAGAAAGGATTACAGAAGAACGTACGTTATATAAGCAGAAAGGACGATATAAAATGAATTAATAAAGAAACCAAAAAGAAAAGGTGAAATTCGAGACAAATCTAATTAGGGAAATAAAAAAAAGCCACCATGATAGTCCATAAAATAATTAGTGATCATAAAAAGTTTTCTTTTTTTAATATTTGAGATATTTTTCTTCGTTTCAGTTTTACGTTTTTCTTCCCATTGTCTCTAATTTTCTTGCTGTCTTTTCCAATATAGCGTTTTTCAAGCAAGCTGCGAGTGAATAGCGTCAAGTGACTTGTCGACGAGATGAGCATCTGCAGTTCAATGAAAATCCATAATCGGAAAAGGCGAGGTGGGCGGGAAAGCGTCGGAAATTCCCAACAAGTTGGCCGAGTCCGTACGATGATCTCCCTTGAGAGCAATGGAGAAATATAAAGGGGAAAAAAAGGAAATCTTCCTTTTGAGGAGGTAAGAATTTCACTTTATTTCTTGTCACACGCAGAGTTATGTTCCCTTTAATGTCGGTAAATTCTCTTCACCTGCTCACAGGTAGAGGTATAGGTGGGAAGCGTTAGTCAGAATTGCCTTTGTTGTCTTGTCTTATTTACTATCAAGGTTTCTTTTATACGGATTTGACGAGGACGAAAAGATCGATTACTTATATTACTCTTGGGAAGTCTTCCTATTCTCACAAAAGCTTATATGCACAGGTACACGCAGTAACTGAAACGTAGGTTTACTTCGTACACATATGCGTTTAACAGGAAGGTGTGTGAACATAGTCATATATATATATTTTTATCTCTCTCTCTCTCTCTCTCTCTCTCTCTCTATATATATATATATATATATATATATATATATATATATATATATATACAAATAAATGGAAAATGGTATTTTAAAGCTAATTTGTAGGACGATGTATTACTATATGATAATATTTTCTTGTATTCCTTTCGTTGAGAAATCCTGAATATTCATAAATCGAGCATTGGATTTACTCACAATCATTCTAAATAAATAAGTTATTTTTTTTTTTTTAAATCAGTATCGCCCCATGAAATGCGGTAAAGCCACTAAGACACAAAAGGATATATGGCATGGAATAATTAGGAACGGAAACATTAATAATGAACAGGAAGACAAAAGAGTGATCACGGGAAGAGTAAATAGCGAATTGCATTTAACAATTTTCAGGTTAAAGTTGGGTGGAATGGATGGAGCTGGAAGGGATTTACGTAAGCGAGAAATGTGATAAAAGAAAATGTTAGCATGGAACTTGACGCTACTTCTAGCCAACTCAACATTCAACTGGTGAGATCTTAACGCCAGCTTAGTACTGTGCTTGAATATTAAAAACAAAATGTCGAGATGCCAAGGTGAAGAGCTTATCCCAACAATTATCATGAAAGTATTTATAGAAAAGGCACAGGGAGGCACCTTTAAGGCGGTGGGAAAGTGACTGAAGCCGAGTTGCCAGGTCAGGACCAATAATATTTATGATTCTTTGGATTTTATAAGGGAGATCAAGGTAAATAGCATAGGCACCGGATCATATGGTAGCAATATTCTAAGCATGGATGAATCGTAGACTTATAGTTATGTAATAATTATAATAGGTCGGCTAAAATTTAACACAGCTATTTACTTAGTCTTACAAGAATAAATGATGCTCAGTAATGCAATTTAAACAGACTTAATAGAAATATTCGTAGGAATAGAAATTTGTGTGAGAGAACATAAATACCATTACTCCGATTTTACAAGTCAAGTGACTTAAATAAATTGTAGATTCCCTAATAGAAGATTATTGGCCTCACTTGATGCTTAGCGTTTCTATTCTCTCTTTGTACGTTTCTATTTTCGTAACGAGTTATTTGTTTGTTTGGGTTTTATGGCATATCAACCACTGTCGGTTACTTAATGCCAAATCCAGTTTATATGAATTTTAAATGCCTATTTTGTATAGAATAAAAAACGTATAGCTGGCAACATTATTGTTTAAAAAAACCGTATAGCTGGCAACATTATTCCTTTTCTACAAAAAAAAAACTTAGAGCTGGCAACATTATTGTTTCAAAAACTTAGAGCTGGCAACATTATTTTTCTGAAAACATTATCTGAGACCTTTCTGTTGGATGCAGTTTATCGCCATACCCAGGACGCGGATGTAGTTTACCGTCATACCCAGGACGCGGATGTAGTTTACCGTCATACCCAGGACTCGGATGTAGTTTACCGTCATACCCAGGACGTATGAGTTATTAGATTGGTGAAAAAATAATGTCGTTTTCTCACATGTGTTACTTTTATATAATGATTTCTGAATTAATTCATTGATATATATATATATAGCCATGTTATATATCATTTTGAAGCACGTTTTTCGCTCTATCCAATCGTGTTATTCGTTTCCGTTCTCAATCTCTTCATTCATTTTTTGCAGGCTTTTCGACACCATGGACAAAATTCAAATCCAAACGATTTTCTTGTTCCAGTTCAAACTAGGCCGAAAAGCTGGCGACATAGCTCGTGATATCAATGACGCGTTTGGCCCAGGAACCACTAACGAACGTCTGGCACAACGGTGGTTCAAGAAATTTCGCAATGGTGACGAGAGCCTCGAAGATGAAGACGGTCCCGGCCAGTCGACTGCGGTTGATAACGAACATTTGAAAGTCTTAATTGAAGCCGATCCTGGCAAAACCACACGAGAAGTTGCTGTTGAACTCGAGGTCGACCACTCAACAGTCGTTCGCCATTTAAAGCAAATAGGGAAGTAAAAAAAAGTTGGATAAATGGGTGAACGATAATAAAAAAAAATCGTCCAAAAACGACATTATTTTTGCACCAACCTAATACATTGTTATTATTTGACTAAAAGAGCTGGCATTTTGAGATGTCATACATTATTTTGTACATGCTAAATTTTTCGCATATAGTCACAACAAATAAGACATGACATTTATACATAGCGGAATTTTCTACTACGTCTGCAAGTATTACTTTTGGCCGTTGTGTCCTTACTCATACAATTTTCACACATAAGGCATTATCAAATTGATTTATTTTGTTGATATTGTTGTGAATAAATGTATGCATTGCCGTTTTATTTGTAGATTTCGATACTACAATAAAACGTGTCAGTGAGTGTGTTTTGGGGTTTGTTTAATAGTGTCTAGATTCAAACCGGCTTCTTTTTATTGTAACGCATCCGTTCAGAACACAGATGATAATGCTCCTCACTACATCGTATTTTTAAAAACCTAAGTAATGTTTATCCAGATTCTGTGTTTCCAAATTTATTTTCTGTCATTCAGTTACAGAAGCAATTTATCTCTGACTCTCCACCACACATTACCTTTAATATGTCATTTGTGTATCAAGTTATCCAAGTCTACTTTTCTGATGCTTTTTCACAGAATTATAAATGTCTCTTTCTGATCACAACTGAAAATATCCATTTAGTTTCCAAATTTTTAACTTCTTCTTAGCTTGCACATATCGGCGAGGGTATTATTAACCTGTAGAACAACAGCAGGCTTGATTCTATTTTATTCTTGAAATGTGGGAATTTTTTCGCATTCGCTAGCTTATGGAAGAACAGATATAACAGTAATTATTTAAGCACTTTTATTTTTGTTCCTTACGAAATTTTCCTTGTTCTTAATACTTTGCTTAGAATCTTCATAATTTAAAACTCGCCGGCCAGTTTTGACATACACATAAAAACGAAGTACAAGCATATACACCTACATGTACATATATGATCTTGTGACCGAGTGGTTAGACAATTCTGAACATGAGAACAGGTTTGGAATCTGACCATGTTCAATTTATCAAGAAGATGACTTCTTGATGCTATCGTCCTGGAGAAGCAATCACAGCATACGGAACCGTCAGAATGAGTCTGAAAGCAAAACCACGCATTGTGGATGAATATGTGTAAACGGATTTGATCGACGATGTTTCTCCTCACACGCAGTCTCAAGTCATCCTGGCCGAGAATTTAAGCGTGCTAGCCCTGATACGGTCTCTGGTAAAAAGTGTAACAAAAGACCAATCACCCTGGTTGCAGTAGAAATTAGATTTGTGCTCTGTGGATGGCGAACAGAGAAAAAAGTATTTACACTATTCGGAATTTGGCCCACATCTTTATTACCACGTTCATAACGATACGGTCATTGTACGCCCGGCCATCTTCAAGTGACATCCTTTGGAATTTCTAATTGAAATCCTTATTTATCCCAGGTGAGGGCCACAGTCCAAAAATTGTAAATACTGGAAATAGTTACAATGCTTCATCTAAGAAATATCGACAGATATTAGGAGAAATGGTCCTGAGAAGGAGTCAGTAAGAGGGATTGTCTAACCCCCTTAGCAAACAATTGGCCACGCATTATTATTTTTGAAGTAGATTAATTTAATTTCTAATTTTTCGTGTTGCTTGCCTTTGTCGATTGCACAATATAGTAAGGTCAGTTGGGCAACATCAAGAGATTAAGAGCTACAGCATGTCGTAATTCACTCCGACAAAAATTGGGAAACGGCATGAAGTTCTACTTGGCATTCGTATCTGAAGCATCAAAACAAACATTTCCATTTCTTTAAGTTCAATCTGAGGACGGTGTAGAGATTTCGGAAAAAGTTCGATGAGTTTGTGATTACGAAGTTATTTCGTTATGACACCATTCATCTTCCCACAAGTCTTTTGACTCAACACGGATGCATACACCAAGTGCCTTGATGAGGTAATGCTGCTCTGGGTCGAAGAGGGTGGCTGCTGGCAGACACTATATCTGGCAACATGACACTGCGCTATGTCACACAAGCAGGTGAAAACAGTCATGGCTGCCAGACAATTTCTGTGACCATATCACACCTTACATCTGACCACATCACTCCTTACATCTGACCAACTGTCTAATCAGACTGCAACAGCCTTGATTATTATGAGTGGGGCGCAGTTGAAATAGAGACTAGTACAACTTCTTGTAACACGAAAAATGAACTGCAAGGAAGGATTATGGTAGCATTAATCAAATTAAACAAGGGGACCGTACAGAAGAGATGGAGGAGATTCCGAAATTTTCTGGGGGCTGTGATTGAAGCAAATGTCGATTTTATTGAATTACATTTCTCTTTAGTATTTCAAGGAATTTTTGTGCAATACATAAGAGGTTAATGGTCAGATTTGGAAAACAGTAGTATTAAAAAGTTTTCAATACACGTGTGAAAAAACAAAAGTAAAAATAACACGTAGAGCATTTTAATTTAAAAATTAAGAGGTCAGTAGTATACACTATCTTTGTTTCAAACTTACGATATCAAGGTGGCGGATTCAGCTGACCTCCTGATATTTAATATATATATATATATATATATATAATTATTTATTTAAAAATATGATTCCAGCACGCTACATAAGAGGTCTCATGTTTCAAAACAAGAGCCGAAAACTTCAAAATAATATTTGAATTAACTTGAGTTAAAGTAGGCTCTGTTCCATCTTCAAGCGAAATTTTTTGGGAATGACTTATTTCTGAAGTTTACGAGATTTATAAATATGGTCAGAATTGAAATCAAAAATTTCCATGGTAACATCAAGGGCGGATTGTTTGGAATCGGCAGGGGTGGGGTGTTAATAATTTGTATCAGTATAGAGTTACTTTCATAGATGTCGGGTCACGGTAAGGTGGGGGTGGCTAAATTTACGACGGAGGAAGTTTTCGCATAGTCTGGCTTGAGCGTCTACGGAGGTTTATTAATTTATTTTTATTTTATTCTTTTATTATATCTCTTTATGAAAGGGATTTGTGTGGATGAAAAGGCCGTAACTTTTGTTATTTGACGACTTCATAAAGGGTTATCAATTTTTGTGGGTAATCCCTCTCTCTCTGTATATATATATATATATATATATATATATATATATATATATATATATATATATATATATATATATATACAGAGAGAGGGACACAGACGGAGAATTTAAAATCAGAAAAAAATAGACCAAAGTCAGTTACATTTAATATATATATATATATATATATATATATATATATATATATATATATATATATATATATATATATACATGTGTGTGTGTGTGTGTTTGTAATGCCAGAGTGCGAGCGTTGGTGAGTGCGTGTGTCTGAGTATGTATGTATATACAATTTATCAGTATTAAAATACTATGCGCACATTTTAACAGACCAAATGAAAAGCATACATACTACATATAATTTTAATATACCGACGTAAAAGAGGAATAAAAAACGTAGATAAGTGTATAAGAATTTTTCTATCATTCATGCCATAGATAATTTTAATATGCGCCTGAACGAAAATGATGGTGAATGAGTTAAAGAAAAATACTTAATCTATAATTATTAATTTCGGCTTTGAATTGCAAAGAAAATAATAACTATGTTGGGTTGACTGTGTCTCGCTCGTTTCACACCGTCAAAGAGAGGCATGGAAAGAGACGAAAAAAAATAAACACATTCCGTCATGATGGTATATTGAGAAATGATATTAATAGCTGTAGAAAAAATTAAGGAAATCCTACATGGATACAAAAAAGTAATCAAGGATATAAATATAAAGGAAACGAGAAATATGTAAATCACACACACACACATTTATGTATGTATAAAATTAATAACGTTGTGCTAAACATATTCAGGCGTTCATGTCTGTCTATCTATCTATCTATATATATATATATATATATATATATATATATATATATATATATATATATATATATATATATATATCACTTTCTCCATATATATACATATGTATATGCGTACACATATATTTATATATATATGCTAAACATATTCAGACACACATATCTATCTATCTATCTATCTATCACTTTCTCCATATATATATATATATATATATATATATATATATATATATATATATATATATATATATATATATATATATATATATATATATATATATACACATACGTACATATATATATATATATATATCTGTATGTATATATATATATATATTTATATATATATACACACACATACGTACATATATATATATATATATATATATATATATATATATATATATATATATATATATATACGCGTGTGTGTGTGTTAGTGTGTTCATTGTCTATTTGACTTCCATTTTTGTCAGTGAGGTTCAAACTATACAAGGCGATTCGAGGTAGAGGATTACGTTAGGAGGCAGTTTATACGGAGAGGAAGTAGACATAACGGTTAACCCTAGCCATGAAAAGGTTAAGATTGTAGTGATCGGCTAGACGTTCTCTTGGAAATCGTTTCCACAGAGGTGGCGTACGGGGAAGAAGCTATTCGAATTGATTTTACTTTTTACCGATGGAATACGGAAGAACGGTGTGTAGTTTGTTGCAAAATAAGTGACATGGCGTTTCCTAGCTGTGAATGTTAGACATATGGGAACCCGGAATTCGTCCAGTAAGAGAGATGATGTTGTATAGAAAATAATTCTTCGCCATCAAGGACGCCGAGACCGTCCGCTCTCTATTGAGATTTCAAGGTGATAACTGGGCAGTTCTTTCCCTAATATAACAACAGTACTCCATTTTTTGCCCTGATCTGGCTCTGTAAATGTTGAGGATAGCACGTGGATCCATATACTTACCAGAGCCGTTCAAGGAGCAGAAGATTTTACCTGCATCTTTAGCAATGCCTGGAATGTATGCATTCTGCTTTAGGTTATCTGCGTGCTTAAACCACAATAGTCTCTCTGGACACGATGTTTCTCTAAGAGGATATCCGTTCATCGTAACATGCTGTAGGTCGGGTTGCCCCAGTGTACATTATTCTATTTCCACATTTAATGCTATTTCCGTACATCTCAGTATGATTTATTTCTGTTTAACTAAATTCTCTGCAGTAGCCAAATATTGAACTCACAACTCTTTTTTTCAGGTCACTAGATTTCTTCAACCAACGCTTTTGTCCACTAGACCAAATAAACGAAACGAAGGGTTTGTTTCAAAATTCAAATCACTTGAAGAAAGCCGGAGCGTACAATGTCCGAAATGTCGTGAATATCTCAACATAGATGAGGATTAACTGTTCGAACAATTTAAATAGTGTAAATGATTACAATATCTCATCTCAGAAATATAGACAGATATAAAAACAAGTTTGCTTAAAAATATAGGCGAAAAGGTCTGTTTGTTTAAATTGTATTATATTTTTCCAATTTTCAAATAAAATGTTGAACTAAAGTAGAACTATGTATATTAGACACATACTAGTAGATAATACAAAAATACACCGTAAGACTCAATGCAAGGAAATATTTAAAACTGTAGAAGTTCTTATACAAATTAAAGAGCGCACACTAAATAAAATATCTTTCAGCAGAAGAGTAGGTGTAATGAAGTGCATATGATATAATTATTGTGCACATATTTTACCAGTATTATAAGAAAGAAAAAAAAGGTTCACGTTCATTTCGGGCGTAGCCGTTCCTAAAAGCCGTTATATATGAGGTCTTGCTAAGCCATTTCAAACGTCCCGCTTTTCAAAGAATAAATGGATGCAGACAAAGCAAGTATAACTACCGCACAGACACTATATCGGTTCTTGATAATAACTGCAACAGTCGAAAGTACTTGAACAAAAATAACACAAAATATGAACGTTGGGCCGTTTATGCACAATTTAAAGCCCAATATTCTACAGCTTATCTTGAACCTGGAAAAATAAAATAAACAACTTAAAACGAGAGAACTTGTCGGTTATATCTAATCAAACTTATTGGATGAATACTTGCTGCTTAAAAACTCTCTCTCTCTCTTTCTCTCTCTCTCTCTCTGGGTTTCTGTTTGTGTGTGTGTGTTTAATAAAACATTTCTGTATTCGTCGACACCCGTTAGCATTCGAGCATCATCCTCTCACCGTATTCTATTTCTCTTCTCTGGTAGGGGTTGACGAAGATGGCAGTAAAGAGTCGTGAGTAAGAATAAACAAAAGTGCTAGGCTATTCGGGCTCTCCTTACAGCATGTCGATGATCCTCTTCATGTCCAACGCAAGGAAAGTCATTTTGCAACAACAGTTTACTAGGTCTCAGATCCGTATTTTGGCTTGTACAAGGAATGATTTCAACCGATACTTGAAGCGCCTTTTTAGCCCTTCGCGTAGCCTTTTGACTTTGGCGTCCTCAGCAAACTGTGGATATCTTCGCAACACTATATATATATATATATATATATATATATATATATATATATATATATATATAACGCGTGTATTATAAAAATATGCAGTTTTGTTCCAAATAATAGACATGCAACGAAATACATAACGAAATATAATAACATTCTGTTTTGCATGAGATTAACACAATATGAAAATGGAACCGTGTATGTAGACTTGAGCCTGCATGTTAAAGTGCTTTCTTTTGTCTTTAATCTATCAATCATTTAAATACTTACATGCCTTTCTACGTTATTTATGCCATGCCTGATCGAACGTATCCATTAATTTACATTGACTTAGGATTGAACAATCTCTTATACACAGTTTTTTTAACCGGTAAACTTTGTTTGGCACAAGTTCATTAATTTGAAGGACTCTCTTAGGATTGAACAAAGGTCAATGCCAATTATGAAAGATTTCAGCATAAAAACTTTATATCATAAACTTTTATATGTTATTTACATTATATATATATATATATATATATATATATATATATATATATATATATATATATATATATATATATATATATATATATATTGGTAGCGCTAAAAATAATTTTAAATTTAGGTAGAGCCAACATCTGTCTTCCTTAAAAAATAATTTGTCTGTAATCAAATATTCCTATCCAAATATTTTTGGCACTTAAAAGTTTAAAATAAAACACTCCCAATAAAATGGAAATTAAAAAAAAAAACAGGACTTGTAGGTCTTTAAACTATCCACATCTTTGTGACTACATGAAAAGTTATATATTATTACCATCCTTAAATATAAAGATGTATTAAATCAAAGAAAACAAATAACTGTTTCTGTAGTCACTGCATTATGTTTAATTTCAAGCATAATTAATAAAAAATTACAATTATATATCTATTATTTGATCACAAATAAGGAAGATATATAGGCGTAATTAAATTTCTAAATTTTAAATCTTATTTTTAAGAATACTAAATCTAGTGTACTAATAAATATAATATATGTGGCATTTTAGATGTCACTTAATATTTTTGAAGCCCCTGGTATACAACACCAATGATATATATAATTAATAACAAGCATTATAATAGCATTAGGTGATATTTATTTCATTATATAATGATTATTGCTCTGTCTCTGACATAGAGCTCTCACTGGATCTAAATCCTCTTGGAAATTCCATACGGATTACCACTATTTTTAAGTATAATAAAAATATTGATACTCCGGACGGAATTTCCAAGAGGATATATATATATATATATATATATATATATATATATATATATGTGTGTGTGGGGGGGGGAGATAGATATAATGTTAGGTAAATCAAATAATTAGATATTAGCAACCGTAAAGCGCGTTCTCGGGTGTATACATAGGAAAGAAAATAATCTTTTTCCAATTTTAGCCATGAGGTATGGACATAATAGTACTCGGTGTGGTTAGACAGAGCAAAAAAATACATATAATTAAATATACATATACTTTCGATTTGGTGTGCGACTTATGTTTCGTTGATTACCCAACGCATCGGGCGTATACAGCTTAAGTAACTTGAGTCTTTTTTTTTTAAATAAATCATATATATATATATATATATATATATATATATATATATATATATATATATATAGAGAGAGAGAGAGAGAGAGAGAGAGAGAGAGAGAGAGGGGAGAATGAGTGAGAGAGTTAAGTAACGAAAATCTTGGTAATCCGTATGGATAATCCCAAGGATGATGAAATCCGGAGAGCTCAATATTAAGTCAGAGCGAATAATTTAGTTTAAAGAAAAAACAGACCACTTTATGATTCCATTAGTAAACCTTAACGTTGTCTGTTTTTTTTTTTTTTTTTTTTTTTTTTGAATTACGGATGCAACTCCAATAATTAAGTTGTTACGAGTTAATCTAATTACTCACAAGGAAGAAACTGGTTTGCAAAATCCGATAACTATAAAACTATTCTAGTATAATTTTATCACCACTAATCGGACACTGCTTTCTCCGATCAAAAGGATGTTTACATTATCATCAGTTCTCCATGGTTTGATGACTTATTTAGACTTCTGAGACCAGATTTCAAGTGGAAGGCATATATAATATCATTTGCTGGAGATGGTGGAAAAATTGTTGACTCCTTATAGTTCTGCTGAAGCACCTCATTATTTCTTTCCCTCTTTAACTAACCTATTAATAGATATATAATACAAACATGGGGAATGTCCAGGTTGGACATGCTCAATTATCAACCATGAGAGCATTCCTAAACGTTTACATAATCTTGCGAGGGGTGGCATGTTCCAGCCTACGGACTTTCTTCCAAACAGGCAGCCTTATAATTCTATCACTATTCTATCGCTATTTAAATGGCAAATGTTCAAATGAGCTTCTCTCTTTTGTACAAAAGGCTATAACCAGGACTCACCATGGTACATCTCGGATGTGAATTATCTCATGGTAATTGTACGCATAAGATTTTCGCTAGATATTTTTTTTAATGTAAGCGTAGCATTAGACTGACGTCGAGATCTCATCAAATTACATTTGAGATGGTTAGTCGTATCGGTAAAATCCATGCTAACACTTGCTATTCTCGCACTTCTCAATTGGGGAACTACCTTCTGGCTCCATGCTCTCCAGACAATTTAATCTGCAAGAAGTTAAATGTAATCGTTATGTATTATTCTAATAATTAATTCTTTCTCTTCCCGCTCATTAATAATGTTTCTGTTCCTAATTCTTCCACACCAAGTAACCCTTGTATCTTAGTGGCTTTACTTACTTGCTTCGTATAAAATCTATTAAAAAGTAATTTCCGCTCTATTAAATTTGTAATTTGTTAATTCCACTTACTATTGTACCTACACAATAGACTCTTCCAGGCCTATATTAAGTAGGCGACATAGCACTATATAGGAGAGTGATAGAGAGTGATAGAGACTGACAGA
This sequence comes from Acanthosepion lycidas, assembly GCA_963932145.1. Taxonomy (NCBI): domain Eukaryota; kingdom Metazoa; phylum Mollusca; class Cephalopoda; order Sepiida; family Sepiidae; genus Acanthosepion; species Acanthosepion lycidas. The sequence continues at coordinate 81,295,219 of OZ010605.1, forward strand.
GAGTGACAGTGAGAGTCTCGTACGACTACCAGTGTTGGACACTAACTTGTAGTAAGCTCTGCTTACACTATCTCTGTAACCTATTGTTAATATATCGTTCTTACATCTAATCCGTGTTCCGTGATTTACTTCTGTGGGCCAAATTTTGGCACCCACATCAGTGGCGACGAGGACTCTAGAAACGCACTCACGGCGGAACCTAAATACCTTACCGATCCCACATATGGGTGGACGAATAATTCTAGAAATGCATTCACGTCGAAAAACCGCAATACCTTACTAGTCCCATAACAGTGGCGACAGAGAAGATTCGAAAATTTCGTTCTCACCGTATCAATAGCGACAGTACTTGAAAAACACACAAACTCCACGCGTTCCCACAGCAGTGTTGAACGTGAAATTAAGCTGGTATTAATACATTAGCGATTTAAAAGCTAAACCCCCAGCGTCTACATATATTCCAATACCAAACGCCATTGACTAACTAGCGATTCGATATCTACGGAATATCAAAGTCTGTCCAATACTAGAACGATTTCTACACACCCACACACACAGAAAAAAAAACAGTTGTTCGCAAAAATATCTGACAACACAAGATCAAGTACTACCATCGTGCTCAAGTTTTCGGAAAAAACTATCGAAAAATTTTTTATGCAACTGATTTGACCTCGGGCATAAAATTATTCTCCCCTCAAATTCACTGAGGTGAGTTTTCTTGTTTTTGTACCTTTCTAAAAATAAATACATAAGTGTGGTGAAAAATTATTCAATTACGTCAAAATTAACGGAACCACGGAAAAAAAAAGATAAACACATATAATTAGTTTAGTTTAATTATTGTCTGTCCATATTTTTTTCTGTAAAAGCAAAAAAAGGAACAAATCTATCAAGATTTTTTTACCTCCTCTTAGTACACGTGTTTCAAAGCAACAAATAAGCGCTGTCATTTTTAAATATGGAAGATTTGCAAAATGTAGTTGCCCAAATGTTAAAACTAAATTTGGACCAGCAACAAAAAACAGAAGAAAGACAACAACAACTATTTTTGTAATTACATAAACAACAAATGGAATTCCAAAAAAATTACGCTTCATAATGCTGAACTAGAACAGAAAAAAACTTCAAGAATTACTCGTAAATACATTAAAAGGCTTAAACTCTGAAAAAAAGATACAATATTCTCCCAGAGTATAATCTACAATTCAATGGAAACCTGTGAATACGTACCAAAGGAAGACAAAACATTCCAGGCTTTTTACAGGCGCTACGAAGATATTTTCAACGTAGATTGTGAACAATGGCCCATTAAAAAAAAGGTACGTCTACTATTGAGAAAACTGGGAACTACAGAACATAGTAGTTTCGTAGACTTCATACTACCCAAGAAAACGACTGACTTGGATTTTTCAGAGACTATTAAGCTCCTATCGGAAATATTCGGGCCTAACACAAAATTGTTCCACAAATGTTGGAAATGCCTAACACAGTCAAAGACAACCAGCAAAATGTTCTAACGTTTGCAGCATCGGTGAACAAGCTATGTAATGATTTTAAACTAGCCGAACTGACTGCCGATGCTTAATTTTCGCACAAGGTATAGTATCGGCAGAAGACGCCGAAGTCAGACGACTAGGCTTGAGAACGAACCATGATTGACTATCCAAAAACTGGCAGAGGACTGTCAAAGAGTAATATCTGTAAAGCGTGACTCAAACACTATCGGGAAATCAGGTGTGACTCAGATTAATAAAATCAGAAGCAAGTCTACCTCCTATTCCCTTCAAAAAGACAAAAGGCAAATCTCATGTCCTAAATTCCGCAGTAACCAAAACCCAAAAAGGTTAAAGAAACCGCCCGCACCATGTTACCATTGTGGTAAATGGCATTGGATGAAATTCTGTCCAGTTAAGAACAAAAAATATTGCAAAAATTGCAATAAAAGTGGTCATACGTTAACTTCGTGCTGGTACGCCAACAGAATGAGAAAACCCAAAAATAAAATCAGGAAAGCTCAATCTGACAATATTGTTGACAGGAATTTAAGAAAATATGTAACAGTGCATATTTTCAATAAGTCCATTAAATTCCAGCTTGACTCGGATTCTAATATTTCAACCATTAACTGGCGTACTTGGCGAAAATTGAACAAGCCGACCTTATTAAAACGGATAAAACAGCAAAATCCGTAACTGGCGAAAATATTAACATTTTAGGCGAGGTAATACTTACAGTAACACTAAATGGAGTTACCAAAAAGCTCAAAGCCTACGTATTAAAAACTTCAGACAACTTATTTGGAACTGATTGGATAGAAAAAATTAATCTTTGGCATTGCCCAATGAGTACATTTTGTCGCAAGATACAAAGTACAACGTTCAATTTGGTAAATCTAATAAAGGAACTCAAACAACAATTTCCCCAGGTTTTCTTCTGGCGGCCTTGGGAAATGTACTAAAATGAAAGCTAAGTTCAAAGTGAAGGACGGTGCACAACCGCTATTCAAAAAGAAACGGAATGTCCCTTTCGCTGCTCTAGAGCAAATCAATAAAGAATTAGATAGACTCGAACAAGCAGGTATTATGTCAAAAACAGATTTCAGCGAGTGGGCAGCACCTACGGTCTACGTAAAAAAGAAGTCCATTCAAATACGCAGATTTTTCCACAGGGTTAAACGATGCCTTGGAAGATCATTATTCTCTCCCAAGCCCTGAAGAAATTTTCAATGAACTCAATGGTGGAATTTTTTTTTCTAAAATTGACCTCTCGGACGCATACCTTCAGATAGAGGTAGAAGAACAAATTTAGTGGGTTCTACAAATACAACCGGCTGGCTTTTTGAGTAAAGGTTGCGCCTGCAATTTTCCAGCACGTCATGGACGCCATGCTGTGCGATCTTGACTACGCAACAGCCTATTTGGGTGATATACTAGTTACTAGTAAAACTACGGCAGAGCACCGGAACCATATAATAAACGTATTCAAAAAGATACAAGAATACGGATTTAAGGTTAAGGAGGCAAAGTGTGACTTTTTCTTACCAGAGATTAAATACTTAGGTCACATTATAAATAAAGATGGTCGTCGGCCGGATCCAGAAAGAGCCAACGCGATCAGAAACATGCCGGCCCCAGATAACTTTCAAGCGATACAAAGCTTCCTCAACCTAGCTAATTTTTACCAAGGGTTCATTAAGAACATGCAAATTTGAAAGGGTCTCTCAACCAACTTTAAAAAAAAGGACAAACCATTGACATGGACCCCGGAATGCCAAGACGCATTCGAGAAAATCAAGAAAACTCTTACTTCAGACCTCTCCCTCACCCATTACGACTCTAGTCTCGACATCATAGTCGCAAGTGATGCAAGCTCGTACAGCATTGGTGCTTGCATTTTGCATAAACTGCCAGATGGTTCGCGAAAAGCTGTGGCTCACGCATCAAGATCTCTACTTCCAGCTGAGAAACAATAAATCCCAAGAGGAAAAAGTATTACGTTTTATTTTTTTCTCTCCTTTCCAAAAAGAAAACTCTTTGGAAGTGGGGTATTTTGAGACCGGAAACTACCTACACAATAGACTCTTCAAGGCTTATATTAAGTAGGCGACATAGCACTCTATAGGAGAGTGATAGAGACTTACAGAGAGTGACAGTGAGAGTCTCGTACGACTACCAGTGTTGGACACTAACTTATAGTAAGCTCTGCTTACACTATCTCTGTAACCTGTTGTTAATATATATTTCTTAAATCTAATCCGTGTTCCGTGTTTTACTTCTGTGGGCCCAACTTTGGCACCCACATCACTTTCTGTACTGTATTTCCTGATATTTTTAAGTAGTATACATTACCCAGCGCTATTTGCTATGTCTGTGACATTAAATGTTATTGTAAATCTTTTTGCGTTTTCATTATTTTCTACTAATTTCTAAACGAAGTTAATTTTTCATCTATGGCTTTAGGTTTGTGAAACTTTTTAAGATCCATGGCTGTCTATCCTTTCGTAATATGCTCTGTAGTTTCACGAATTCACTCTATTGTTTGTGTTCTTTCCAGATTTTATTGTCAACGCAGTATGATGTGTCAATTCCCTTTGTCTATAATATTCATCTGATGTTTTTGAATTCATGCTTTTCAGTACTGACGATGTTTATCCTCTCTCGTCTAATTTCAGGAATAATACTGAACACAGAATTCGATTTCGGTCCATTTTGGATAAGAGAAGTAAATCTTTTGTTTTAATTGATGTTACGATGATGTTCAGTTTGATATTATTCATGTTACTGTCAAAGATATGAACCAGACAGTATTTTTTTGACGCTGCTAAACGTTGACAGTTAAAAGTTTTACAGATAACGACATGAAATGCTTCCCCATATAAAAAGTCTATTAATTGTCAAACACCTCGTTTTCTAGATTTAGACGGTATTCATACCTATAATAAAAATATCCTTCAATATATTTACTATTATTTGCTTGAATTATTAGATACTTAAAGGAATTTAATCATTTTTAATTCACTGCTCGGAATAACATTCAATTTTATTGACCATTTTAATTTTAACATAACAAACATCGCATATTTTCTCCAATCTCAGTCCCGTTGTAGTACGTTTTTAAAAGTTCTAACTCTTCAAATTTAGTTTTCTATTTTTTTTTAATTCATATTTTTGCATCATCGACATCTACATAACTGTATTTTTATCCAATGAATTTGTAAACATGTGTCCTCATTTACAATTCCGTCGGATATTGGCGAGCATTGTTGTGACTCTGATAAAGTCTTGTGTGAATACGAAATCATCGACTGAGATGATTTCTATAAACTTATCTCAGACATTCGCCTTGCCGCAGTCAAATCGACTTACAGTCAGTCAAAGCGTTGGGTATGAATTTTATCAATATTCCGTCTATTTCAAAATATGCAAACAAAGTAAATTTTGGTTTGCGATGCTCATATATATTTTATAAGCACATTGTTGTATTTGCTCAATATTGACCGTTTTTTTTATAAAAATTATTTGATACATTTTATCAGTATTTTTAATTGTAATTTACTAATTCATATTTTCATCACCTAGTGAAAGGTCAAACATGAATAGGGGTCTTTGGAGATACGTAACTGGATTTTTCTCTGCTATTCATTTGCAACTAATGTGATGATAATTACCACTAACAAAAAGTAGATAAGAGAACGCTGTTTATTTAGGTGTACGTTCCTATTTCGAATAAATCAATATATACTTTTTTAATATAACTAATGATAGTTTTTGATATAATTAGTCATGTGTTTATTACTGTTATATGAATCATTTTCTATATATGACTTACGAAAACGTGAATGTTGACGTATGTGAAAAACAATCCTGGAAGGTGTTTTCTTATTGCGGCTAGTGCGATAGTAATTTCTACAAACAGGATGTAGATAACAGAACTCTGCTTATAAAGGCTGATCTTTATAGAAAGGCAAAAACTGTTGTTACTGACAGTGAAACATATACATATAGATTAAAATTCACGCTTCTTGAAAGTGGTTAATTAAAATACTTGATTACGACCACGAATCCTGTGACCTATTAGGCTCGCAGGTGCACCGTATGTACTGCAGCCGCAGTAGATGTAGTATTCTTACAGTATATTTGATAGAGAAAAAAAAACTATTAATTTTTCAATTATATAAAATATGTGTCGATTTAAAGTGGCATACATCGTGGATGCGGTTTTGCTGTTTATTTAGCGACTAAGGGTAAGAATCTGAGGCTAAGTAGGAAGGAAACTAAGTGTAAAGGATCTATCGTTGTCAGGCATAAACAAAAACAGAGCTAAATCTTCGTATCAGTAATTTTACCGTAAGCGGGTTTTTTTCACCATTTTTGAGTAGCTTTTGCCAAAAAAAAAAAAAATAAAATAAATAAATAAATAAGAAAGACCATTTATGTTCTAGTAAATATACTGGGGAAGATGCTTAGTACTGCAATATTTGATTACGCTAAACCGATTAGTGTTGCTCAGAAGATGTAGTCCAATTATACACGATCTATATGAACAAACCAGGATTTTCATAAAAAATACATGGATCGCAGAATCGTAGTATACGTAAAGTAGACATATACACGAGTATATGCGGCAAATGTTAATAAAAATCTTGGCTAAAATATTAGTTGGATTAAAAGAATTTCACACTAACGGACTTTTTGCAAGAAATAAAAATAAAAACTTTTTTGTATTGTTTGTCGGACTACAGGATTTGTAAAATAATGAATTCATAAAAACAAAAAAATATACTTATATACAGTTGCAAAACCTTGCTATAATTGTATATATCAACTATTTAAATACGCAACAGTAGGATTTCCGCTGGTAATTAATAGACCTGGAACTTTCAAAGAGTTTATTCTTACTTTACTAACTTGAGAAGTATCAGTCAACAGAAAATTCAAATTGCAAGACATTGAACTATTCACGGCTACTACAACAAGTGCTATTTATTGATTGATTAGTTTCCTACGATGATATAGTGAAATATGCATACACCTGTGTTCCTCCTCACTGGAATATGATTGGCTGGTGTCCGTCATAAATAACGACGGATGTGTAGGCACGAAAGACAAAGAGCCTTAGTCTGAGAGGTAAGTCTATAACGACGCCCATTGGAATACGCCATTGAGCGACACTCCTTTCCTGCGACTACGACGCGTACCAGTCGATTACTGCTATCCTATTCTACTTGGTTATAGTAGCCAAAACCACTTAGCTACTTCGTTCAAATATATCACTTTCCGGGACGTATCATTTACAGGCTATTTAAAGCCAGAAATACTTTTTCTTGATATAACAATGATTAAGTGATAAAAGTCTTATTGATTAACCCATAGCAGTAGATAGAGGAGATCGATTCATACCTAATCAGTATTTCATGAACACACAAGAAATTATAATGTTAATATAAAATTAGGGATCAATTTTATATTACCATCAATATCAACAATTGATCCCTTATTTTGTGGCCACTGTAGCTTCTATACATCTATATTCCAGACTATGTAAATAAAACACGCCACTACTAAGACAGTGTTTCATTGATTGAGTGGATTTTTTTCCAAGGTTTATCAAACATTTATTTGAAGCCAGAAGACATTTTAGGTTGTCAGGTTATCTTTTTGTGCGTTAATAATAATTTAGTGATACAAGTTTTACCATAGCTAAGGGGAGAAAGGGTGGATTCATAACTTTTCCAAATGTATTTGAGCGTAAGGGAATATAACGAACACCACGGGAATTAGAGTTCGGTTCTCTGATTGATATTTCCTTGTCATTATACATTAAACCATCCACACACCAAAGCTTACCGCACATGGTATTCTCAAGCAATCACCCGTCTAGTTGCATACTTGATCAACGTTGCTTAACATCGTTGGTCATACGGGAACTGGTGTTTGAAAGTGATGTGGCCGCAATGCTACGACTAATACGAATTATTATTATTATTATTATTATTATTATTATTATTATTATTATTATTATTATTATTATTATTATTATCTTTGCTTTCTGGTGTATACTCGTTTTATTCCGGGCCCCGTCCACCTATCTAAAATTCATTACATTTTCAACTGACCATTGTTTGAAGAAAAAAAAAATCAGATCACACATATTTTACATAGATAAAGCCCTTCGTAAAGTGTGGTCGGTAATGGGAGAACAAATATTTTTTGTATTATTATTATTATTATTTCCTTTGATTTCTCATAGAGAAAGTCATTGTATGGCGTGGGCTGTACTCGTGAGAACACATTTCTATTTCTTTAAGGCATGGGCTTACAGGGATCCATTCAATTAGTCTACTGGACTCTTTTCCAACCAATCAGAAGGCTCCAACTACAACAAGGATTGTTGATGATCCCATGTGCTACATTTTTGAGATTTTGATTACTTCTTCTTCTTCTTCTTCTTCTTCTTCTTCTTCTTCTTCTTCTCATTATTATTATTATTATTATTATTATTATTATTATTATTATTTTATCCTAAAATAAATTCAAACGGCCAGTTATTGTCCATGCGTGATACACGATTAGGCCATCATGTATCTTTCAATACATGACTGACAAGACAGATGTTTTCCCGCAGTAGTTTGCCATTTCTTTCTGCATTAGACCAGTTGCCATCCAAGGCTATTTAGCCATAGCTGGGAGTGGGAGAAGAAGAGGATTCATACGTTTACCAAGGCTATTAGCATGTAAATGAATGTAATGGATTCGACTGGAATTCGAAACTCGGTTCTCCGAATCCTCAATCGTTAAATGCTAATGTTACTAATGGATGTGATGCTTATCAATTTTTATTATAATTTATAGTTTAATTAATTTATAGATTTATTAAATGTTATCGCCATCAGGTAATGTCATACATATTGATATTTTCATTGTCGTCATTGTCCTAATTCATAATATCTTTATGTGTATACTTTTCATTATTGTGCATTTGTTTTGTTTTTTTGTTTTGTTTTTTTGTTTTTTTTTTGTTTTTTTTTGTTTTGTTTTTCTTCAGACTCGTTTGCGTTAGAAGCGTGACTAGCTTCAGCAGGATTGATTCGGTCCTTGGCTATTTCGTAAGTATCGCTTCATTGACAAACATGCTTATGGTGAGGAGTTAATGGTCCGAGGAGCATTTTGTTTTTCTTTCATACAATTTTCGACATGTATGGCCAGACGTACTACTAAGAGATAAAGCAATTACTTTGTACATTTATCTGGAACATATAGCAAATTGATTGGCATCGATTAACACTGAGTATGAATAGATTTATGCGCTCTGCATATTTGATAGCCTTAAATTAGTATGACATAAATAAATATGAAAGCAAGAAATTAAGTTGCCCCTTCATACCAAAATGACTAGAGACGATTCTCTTGAGATTTTTTGCACTATGCCTGACACAAGGCCGGTCAAATATATCTGCATTTTCAAACAGCGTATTTAGCATATCTGATCACTTTCGCATGCAAAACGTGAAAAATAAATAAATTTCTAAAGATTTAATAGATTTTTATATTTAATGCGTCATTATTATTACTTGCTTGCATTATTTACATTATTCGGAATGTTATATTTATCGTCATTGCCATAGTCACAAAGTTTCGGCCGGTGTACACTCCGGCCATTGCACGCTGCGGCCTTCTTCCGGTGATTCGAATTTCGAACCGAAGTATTTATATCACCCACCGAGATAGATTGTTCTTGTTCCACGTGCCATGCCACTTCCAGATATCTCAGTTATTTTACTTTGACTCAGCTCTCCAAAGACACACGCTCAAGTGTATAAAGACGTTGGTCAGATCCAGTGGCTAGACCCAAACTGTCCACTACCATGCCGCAGCAGTGGAGAACCAAAAACTTGGATTGTTGAGTTAAAGGGAAATAATTGAGAAATCCGAAAGAGGCATGATACGTGGAACTAGAACAATCTACCCTGGTGGACAAAATAAAGGGGTCGTGTCGAAATTCCAATCACCGGAAGAAGGCCGGAGCGCACAACGGCCGAAACGTTGAGAATATGGCAATACAAATGAGGTTAGCAGTATGAATAATTTAAATAATACAAAAAAAAAAGAAAAAACATGATACGTGATCTCAGAGACATAGAAAGATAGTATTATTATAGCTTTTATTTTTATTAGATACGTGGATTTGAGTAAAACGTCCCCTTTTTTTCCTTATTTTATTTTATTTTTTAAAAACAGAGTTTATTTTCTCTACCAGTCTGCTCATTTATAATAAATACTTCTATTGTCATAGGACAATGCGAATACGAATCTTCGTCCTTCGTCATGGGAGAAACAAGCATCTGATCCGGAATGTTATAGAGTACACGGTTATGGGCGGCTTACAGACAAATGAGAAACTAATTGCCTTTAAGCAACAACATCTGAATAAAATATATTATTCTACATATGAAACAGGGAAATGTGGTCAGTATCGGAGATCCAGTATTTATCGACTCTGTGAGTATATTAATTAACACTGCTAACTGTCAGTGAGTATATTAATTAACACTGCTAACTCTCAGATTCACAATGTATTACGGTCTTCTAAGCAAGTGTAGGTTACCCATTCTCTCCGCACAAACATACACACACACAGCCAAACGCACACACAGATAGATAGATAGATAGATAGATAGATAGATAGATAGATAGATACTACAGGAGATAAGTTGAATCCGCCACCCTGGTTTTAACCTTACGGTATTTCAGGCAAGTTTTATCAAATGACCTCGTAAAGCTTTTTTTTTTTTTTTTAACTAACACACTTTTAAATAAACGAACGCTATATTATTTTCTTTAAAATAAATAAACAAACGAATGAGTTGAGTGTTATAGAAAGGGGAGAGGAGGATATGAAGAGGGAAGGATAATAATAATAATAATAATAATAATAATAATAATAATAATAATAAGAAGAAGAAGAAGAAGAAGAAGAAGAAGAAGAAGAAGAAGAAGAAAAGCTAGGGAATTATAAAAATTATCGGTGGGAGCGTAAATTGAATTTTTTTATCCCGCTTCATGTGTGCTTAAAAAAAATTTCTTAATATTATGCAATGACTGAAAACTTCGGTTTTTGGTTCAAATGTTTTTTGGCGATCCGGAAAGGCCATTATTGCTGTTATATTGCAAATATCGTTGTGTATGTTATCAGACTTCGCCTTTTTTTTAAATTTGCCAGCTTACAATAGTATCCCGTTGATTTTTTTTTTATATTCCACATATGGTCGAAACAAGCTCTCGTAGCTACTGACGTTTTTACATCTCCCTTCCGTGCGACGATAACTTGAAAGTAGAATCTCAGACTGGTGCCAAATCGGTCGGGTTTCGATCCAGTCTTCAAGCAATCGAATGTCTAGCCACACTGATAAGACGTGATACAGTGAAACAGTCAGCCTGTGTATAACTATATATATATATATATATATATATATATATATATATATATATATATATATATATATAGAAAGATAGATATGGAAATGGTAGGAAGTTGGTGATTTAAGCAATAAGTATTTTGCATATTATGCATAATATTCAGAGTAATTGAAATAATATTTTGAATTAGATGAATAGTGTGCCACAGAATGAAAACGTAGCTAATGATTTACTATTTACAGGAGAAGCTCTGCCTACTTTTTCACACAGAAAGCACATCCCTGATATATATATATATATATATATATATATATATATATATATATATATATATATATATATATATATATATATATATATGAGTGACATTAAAGAAAACCGAAAATGTACTGTGATTATTTTGCTTGTTGTCAGGTGGTCGTTTAAATTAATAATTGAGGATCCGAACAAGGATCAACTAATAAAAGTTTAATTTGAAACTAACCTCGTATTTTCAAACTTTTTATAAAGTTTAATTCGAACAGATACTGTCATATATATTTTTATAATCTAAACGATTTCATTTAAAATTAATTTACTTTTATTGTTCATTACATTATTATGTGATGTAATGAAAAATAAATATAATATACTAGGATAATAGGATATATGCCAGGACTGTTAAAATATATATCTATATCCATATCTATCTATCAATCTATCTATCTATCTGTCTGTCTACTATATATATATATATATATATATATATATATATATATATATATATATATATATATATATATATATATATATATATATGTATGTATGTATGCACGTATGTATGTATTATATACATATACATATATATGCACCCCTATACATATATATATATATATATATATGTCTATATCTATCTATCTATCTATCTATCTATCTATCTATCTATCTATATATATATACATACATACATACATGTATATAGATAGACACACGTATATTCACATATATATATATATTTTTTCCCAGACAATTGTACATATATATACACACGCATATATATACACACATATATATATATATAAATATACATACACACACGCATATATATATATATATATATAAATACATATACTTACACACACATTTAAATAAATATACACCCCTCACAAATATGTATGCACACACATTCAAAAAATACATACATATATATACATACAAATCACACACACCAATATATATATATGTATATATGTATATGTATATATATATATATATATATATATATATATATATATATATATATATATGTATATATATATATATATATATATATATATATATATATATATATATATATATATATATATATATATATATATATCATTATATGCACTGTGTCTGGGTGTAGATATTTGATGGCAATATTCCTGTAACAAGATCTTCCAGGTTCTTGGAGCATACATAATCCTTTCACTTTATTATTCTATGGTTCTATGGTAATCGATGGATTGCTTAGGATGCGAAGAATGTTACTGCCTTGTAATATTTGAAGCAGTTGAGATAGACAGAAGCAATGCATCAAATCGGCGCTCTTATGAATTGGTTAAATTGGCAACAAAAACATACTATAACTAAATACAATTTCTTATCGGTCTGCCTTCATTTTTAAGGAAACTGACATTTTCTACAGATTTTTTAAGACTTTCGCAGTAAATACATGTCAGGGAAACAGGCCTTTTGCCATGGAAATTGGCGTGAAATTATTCCAGTCGATGCGCTTAGATTTGAAACTGCGTCATTAGTCCCAAATTCAGAAACCTCAGCACGAAATTGAGCTGTTACATGCTAACATGATTTTAACATTATTACTAATACACACATACATACGCGCACACTTCTCTCTATCTTTTTCTCTCCTATATATATATATATATATATATATATATATATATATATATATATATGTTTGGTGCAAAAATTATGACGTAATAATGTCGGTCTTTGACGTTAAATAATACGTCAAAAAACAAAATTATTACGTCATTATTTTTGAACCAACCTAATATATATATATATATATATATATATATATATATATATATATATATATATATATATATATATATATATATATATGTGTGTGTGTGTGTGTGTGTGTATGTATGTATGTATTAGTGCTGCTTGTGGAAATTTCTAGGTTCAGCGTAAAATGAATTCCCAAAATTCTGATGTTAAATTGGACAGAATCTGCTTATATATTCATAGGGGGAGTAAGTCATATATAGTTAGAGTTAGTTAGTGTGTGTCTCTGTGCGTGTGTGTGTGTCCGCGCGTGTCTCCGTGTGTGTGTGCGTGAGTGAATAAGTAAGTGAGTGAGTGAGAGAGAGAGAAAGATTGATACAGGTTAAACAATGTATGAAGGAACAAGAAAATTGCATTACAAACGAAGGAAAATGAGCTGATCTGAATTCGAATATCATTCCTCCGCTATACCAGTGCATACCAGAAAATTTACCCACAGATTAAATAGAGACATGAGAGAGAGTTATGTTGTCTTACAGGAGGATGCTGAGAATTGTTTGAACAGAGCATGTTAGCAATGAGAAAGTTTTATGAAAATTGGAAACAAAAATGATTCTAATACATATTATCAAAAAGTGCCAGTTGGAATATTTAGGACACAGACAGAAGACAGCCTGCTTGGAGATTCTGACACTCAAGTGAGACATTAAACATAAAAAGGAGCGCAGGAAATATCTACTAACCTCCATCACAATCTTGTGTTAAGAATTTAAAGAAATGGAATAGAAGCATAGTAAAAAAAAAAAAAAAAATTGCTAAGAGTTACAAACGATTGTGGAGAGCTGCAGTAATACGACACACGAACGAACACACACTCACACCTATAACAAATTTGTATGTTGACCTAATCTATGTTGTTTGTAATAGCGTTTCGACCGTTTTGCCTATTGGCCTTCCTCAGGTGAATATCGATCTGGGTAAACTACAGTGAATTCTAAAATGAACCCTTGATTTAATTTACGCTCTGTTCTCGTTTCACTAATCATGTCTTCGTTTATCGTCAAGTTATTACTTTTAGTTGTTACGGTTCAGTTATTGCTTGTCCGCTTCCACCGTGGATAAGTACACAGAAATTGAACTGACAACCACTATATCAGCAAATTCACAACCCAACGAATTGTCCCCTAGGCCAAATCAGAAAATGGCTTCCAAGCAACAAATTCTATTATTTTGGAGTGAAGGCTTGATTAATATTAACCGACTGTACACTAGAATTTACACTAGGTTTGATTTGATTTATTTTGTTTTACAGCATATCAACAATTCAATAGATTATTTAATGCTGATAAGTTTTTATAATAGGTTCGTGTGAATAGAATATGTGTTCTATGTGAGAAATCAGTTTGCAGATCTAGCTATATTGACGTAGATTTGAAAAAGGGATTTTTGTCGAGAGCCAAATTTATTGCTGACAATATACTTTTACTTTTCTAAAAAAAATATTGCAGGTAATATTTTTTAAATAATATATCGCTTGTATTTTTATTCTTGCATAATATTTTGACTCGATTTTGGGGTTAAATATTTGCCCATAGCGGGAACCCTAATAGGTGCTACCACCGTGACAGAAATTACAGTATCGCAATATAAATTTGATTTGATTTAATTTGACTCGTTCAAATATGCGCTGAAAGGGCGCATGCGCTAGGATCCGCTTATAATTTATCTAAGTTATTACAGTTTATCGCCTAATCTTACTAAATTAGTACTTGAAATAATCTAGGATAAGCAAACTTTAAAATTAAAACGTTAAAAATGAAATATATATAAATAAATATTACAAAATACTTAAATCTGTTAATTAATTATTAATAACGAAAGACTTGAAATAAAAATCAAGCTTTCGGTGGCTTAAAATGGATCGCGTTTTATATTTATATTTTTATATAAGTAAACCGACATCTTGTTTTGAAATAAATTTATTTTACTAAAGTTGTTGATTCATCGGTGAAATACATGGAAATGGAAATTTTCTTATATATTTACTACATGAGTGCATATATTTTGAGCTTACCTTTGAAAGTTTGAAAAAAAGAGTAAAAATTTTCATATGTTGGAAATGTTTTAAAACGAAATAAAACGTGTCACACGGAATTCCGAAAAAAAAACATCGAATAGCGAAAGATGCATTTCAAAAGCTATGCAAAGTATTGAGAAACATGAAAATTTTGTTAAAAACAATGTAAACGGTAATGAACTCTTATATAATATCAGTCCTTCTAAATTTGGCAGTAAATATTGGATATCTTCTCACAGATAACAAAAAAAAAAAAATGAGCATCTCCAGAAGGTGGGTGGGAATACAGTGGATACATTGTGAGCAATGAGGAAGTTTTACTGAAAATAGAAACAAAAATCAGGAAGAGATATTTGAAATACCTAGGGAACTTTATGTGGAAAGAGGTCTTTGGAAATTTCATACCCACAGTACAGGTTGAAGGGAGTGTAAAAGGTGAAAACAAAGTACAAACTACCGATCAGGCCCGATTGAATGGATAGCGGAGAAAGATTTTGGACACATAACAAAAATACAAAATTTATTAAGATCTAGAAAAATCAGGGAAATGTGGATAGCCATGACATCCGAATCTTGAAGTGATGGACATATAAAAGCAATTACACATACTCACTACGTACCGATAGCAATAATGATTTCTGGATTCTGCAGATGTTACAAGACATCCAGTGAGAAGAGTAACACTGTTGGGAAGAAAATATATTCAACTAGAAAAGTCTAGTTTTCCACAAGCTCACTCGTAGGCTAACCCTTTTTTTTTACCAGAATTGTATAGGGTCCTTTATGCCTGCAAGTCGTGCAAGTAAATATCGGACATCTGCAGATGGGCACCACTTTTTCACAACGATTCAGGGAGCAATTCTGAAACCTTGACCGTACTGAACCCACCTCCAAATTTCGAGGAATGTCAATGGGTTGAAATTACTTAGAATGAATCAATGGAAAAACTGAGATTCGGATGATTGCCTAATGACGATTTCGATTGATTATTATGGGAATAAGTACTACTTACACGAAAAATCACAATTTGATATCGTAACATAAAATATATTAGACATTTATTTTGATGGGACTGCGTACAGTCTATCTATCTATCTATCTATCTATCTATCTATCTCATTCTCCTCATATATATATATATATATATATATATATATATATATATATATATATATATATATATATGATGAAGTAATGTAGTTTTATGGCGTGTAACATTTATCTGAGAAAGTGTACAATATCAGATATAGAGTGTATGTAAACATAAAAAGTGAACATTGAAGCGACAAGATGTTTCATGCTAGACGCAATCGTCAGGCCACCTTATACACATACACACACACACATATATATATATGCAGAAAGATATATATATATATATATATATATATATATATATATATATATATATATATATATATATATGTATATATGTCTGTATATATATATATATATATATATATATATATATAAATCAATCCCAAACATGTTGAATACACAGACAGTTCTCATATATGTTGTGTATTTCTTTTAAGGGAGTTAGAATATACCATCCAAGCCTAGAGATATTCCCCCACAAATCAGTGAATATCTTTGGTTGAATAACAAATACTGGGGTCAATGAAGACATCAAAGAGAAAGATCCGAGAAATACGAAGAAGGAAATAATTCTTCTACCTTAACCTCATTCAGAAAAAAAATAAATATTCCTTACAAGACGACCTTCGCTTTTCAATCTTTATGTCTTTAGCTCCATCGGATTCCTTTCGTTTTGGCTCGAAAATTCTTCCATTAGTGACCATTTGTTAATTATATCTGTCTATGTTTTTACCCTTTGTTCCTTTCGTTTCTCAATTATCTTAACTGAACAAGAAATCAAAGCGAAAAATAACGCTTTGAAAGTCTACTGAGTCATTGATTTTCTTAGTGTTTCTCCTAAGAACTTCCGGTAAAAAGTTATTCTTTTGCCCAAATTTCCCGTTTAACGTACGAGAAAAATTACAAAATAAAATACATATATGTGCGTTGATAGTCTTCACGTGATTGTCTCTTATATATGTCTGCTCTTTTAGCGCTTGTTGCTTAACCTTTGCTGACTTTTCTCGGATTTGTTAGTGCCAAGGATCACAGGTTCAAATCTTCAAATATTTGAAGTTTCGAACTCTCCCATTATATATATATATATACATACATATATATATATATATATATATATATATATATATATATATATATATATATATATATACATATATATATATATATATGTGTATATATATGTATATATGTATATATATATGTATATATATATATATGTATATATATATGTATGTATATATGTATATGTATATATATATGTATATATATATGTATATATATATATATATATGAATATATATATATATATATATATATGAATATATATATGAATATATATATATATATATATGAATATATATATGAATATATATATATATATATATATATATATATATATATGAATATATATATGAATATATATATATATATGAATATATATATATATATGTATGCGTATGTATGAGTGGGTGTGCATTCGTGTGTATGTGTCCTTGCGTGCGTGCGTGTGTGTTTTGAGGCCGAAAATCTATCTGACGTTATTTGGTCAAAAAATGGCAAGTGGAGGACGCTCATATAATTTCCCAATCAGTCATATATGCACAAATATATTCACACACAATATGCACACACAGGTAGTGCATACATCACATACAAAATGACGATGATGAAATTAATTTCTTTCTTTTCGTTTCAGGAAAAGTTATTCTATTTAAAATATTATAAACGAAATAAGTTGATTTAGAAATCGGCTTATATTGAAATCTCTACGTACATTAAGCATACGAAAGTGTGAGATTCATTCTCATATTTCAAATAAAAATGGGCGGACTTTTAAACGATTGTGACTAAAACATTTTGCCATCCATTTTTTTTTTTTGTCTTACAAAATTTAATCTATATGAAAACACCCAGGCACTAGTACTAATCAATATATATATATATATATATATATATATATATATATATATATATATATATATATATATATATATTAGGTTGGTGCAAAAATAATGACGTAACAGTGCCGTTTTTTGACGTATTTTTAACGTCAAAAAACGACATTATTACGTCATTATTACGTCACCAACCTAATATATATATATTTGCTTTGTCAAACCACATCGTACAGTATTATGTTTACAATGTGTCGCCCCCGTATTCCGGGGTGAAACGGATGGTGTTTCTCACGCTGCTAGCCAAGGCTCGAAGGGTGATTTGGACGACGCGACAGGAGGAAGTCTTGCGAGGCAGCCGTCTTTCTCATCAGGATCTAACCCGATTCTTTGAGCATCAGCTCAAGATGAAGATTAGAACTGATAGAAAACGATTGCATTCGACAGTCTTCAGCGAAAGGTGGGTGAAAGAGGCGAGCTTGGTTCGTTTGAACGTGGCTAGTCTTGATTTTCTCTTTTAGGTCAAGCCTACGTCACATCGGGGTTGTTTATTGAGGAGCCCTCCCCCTGTTTACGTTTGACAAGCTTTTGTGTACCTAGTTATTGTGAGTAAAGGTGATTCCCTGCCTGTTCCCGGCCACTTCTTTGGTTATGATCCAGCTTGAGATTCCCAACCTCCCCAGTTTGTTTTCGGTTCCCCTTTTTATCTCGTCTGGGTCAGCGTTATATTCTCCCATGCCTGTACGATTTTTCTTATCCTTTTCCCTCACCCTTATTGAGAGCGCTTCTTGATTTTGCCCCATGGGCAGAATACAGCGGCCTCTCTGTTTTTTTGAGGGTTAGACGGGCCCTACTAACATCAGTTATGTTTACTTTGACTTACGTTTATATTTTTAGTTTATTATTGGGTTTATCTTCCTCCCCTCTCATCCTTCATCACGAGATTTTTATATGCATATAATTATCATTAAATTTTTAATGGCATGGGGCGCGTTTTGTAGCGGATGTGGTATTATGGTGTAAGGAGGATTGATTGGTGATGGATGAGTTCTTGTGGTGAATGGGGAAATTGTAACGATTGAATGTGTCGTGAATCGGATTAGCTAGGTATAGGATAGTCAGTGAAGACCAGCCTCAACCCCTCCTCTTTTCAGGCCTTGTGCCAAAATTGTATTTTTCGATACAATAAATATACAGTATTATGTTTACATCGCGTGTATGAATCTGATAACTATTCATCTCTCTCTCTATCTATATCTATCTATCTATCTATCTATCTATCTATATATATATATATATATATATATATATATATATATATATATATATATATTTATATATGTATATGGATGCGGTCTAATAAAATTGTTTACTCTCTTTCCAGTAATTAAAATATAATTTCTTAGAAATTCATGGCAATTATTTATTTCCCCTTACCCAAAAACAAGGAATAAATTTATTAAAAAAAAATAAAGAACTATCCATATCTTGGGCTTGTTACATGCCGAACTCCCATCCGATTTCTTTGTGATGCAGTTTATGCAAAAATGGACGATATGCTGTATATTAAATTGTCATTGTAACTTATTTGTTCTGTATTTTCTATTTTCATTTACATGTTCTTATCTTCAGGACCAACCAAAAAATACTTTTTCAATTTTTGTTTAAATTAATCTATTAAAAGCTTAAAATTTTCACTTTTTTGATGAACTATATTTTCTATATATGAACTATATTGATCTACGACGGAAGAATTTATTATATATATATATATAGATAGATAGATAGATAGATAGATAGATAGATAGATAGATAGATAGATATAGATATAGATATTCGACAATGTTCAACGGAGCAGCCAGTGGCATAACCAAAACTAATCTCTACAACTGACACCAGCGTCAATAAATATTAGTGTTTTGCCTGTGGTGTGATCGTCCGGGTATTAATGTTTTAGAGTTCATAAATCGCAATGAAACACGTCAAGTAGCAGCCAATTCTCCATAAACGTTACATTGAAAGTCGTACTACTCTCGTCTGTAGCACACACACACACACACACACATATATATATATATATATATATATATATATATATATATATATATATATATATATATATATATATATATATTGTTCTCTTTCTTGACAGCTTAAGGGCTCATACATCAATAATAACGCAGGATAACATCTTGCAACTTTTCTAACCCACCCACGCCTTATTCACCTTGCTTTAACTTAGTATTACCTTTTCAATCAGTGGTAAAAATATTGATGGTGTAGATTTTATTTTATGTAAACTAGATTCACGAGTTTGTGAAAAACTGCTTCATATCAACACTGTGAATAAAATATCGAAAAACTGGTAACTGACTGAATGTAATTTAAATTATGGTGAATATATGTTATAAAATCATGTATATTGGACCTAATTTCAGTCTTCTTGATTCCTCTTCTTTCAGAGTAAGCAATTCTTAATATACATCTATCTATCTATCTATCTATCTATCTATCTATCTATCTATATATATATATATATATATATATATATATATATATATATATATTGTATGCTTTCACATTCACTTACCGCTTTGATCTTAGTGGCTTTACACCCTTGCTTGGTGTGAAATTATTTAAAAAATGAAAATAAATAAAGATGGAATCTAATGACTCAACCATATATATATATATATATATATATATATATATATATATATATATATATATATATATATATATATATATATAATCTCATCCACAGACAGACTGTTTCGCTGTTTCACAGCTCCTCAGTGTACTTATATCTAGGATCAAAACCCGGATGAATTGGCGTCAGTCGGAATTCTACTCCTAAGCCTTTGGCGTACGGCATAGATGAAGGTGAATATAAGCGAATTAATATGGACAAACATACAATGACTGTGAGAACTCGATTTGCTTTACCGAAGAGTCATAGTCACTGTTTACAGAATCACACTTCCTCCCCAGAGAGCTCAACCGAAATAAATTTATCAGGAGTATATATATTGACATCTACAGACAGACTGTTTCGCTGTATCACAGATCATCAGTGTGAATAGACGTCTGGTTGTCTTTGGCTAGGATCGTCGTATGTTGTTTAGCAATCAGAGACATTTGTATCGTAGATTGATAAAAAAATCCATCTAAATATTCCCTAATTATTTAATTTTGGATACGAAATTCGCATATATTAAAAATATGGAGAGATTCTATGACTATAGAATTTTCACCTGAATGCACAAAATCTTGCGTCGTTCAAAATACAGCTTGACTTTACTGTAAATACCACTGTCCTCGGGAATGCAGATTCATATCCTGCCTGAGAGTACACGTTTTTTTAATAAGTTTTCTCAAATATTCAAGCCGGTAGACGATAATACATAAATATACTTTTTAATTAATACACAGATTACCCACTCCAATAAGAGTATCCACTAAAAATAATGTTTCAAGTGATATATATTCGTGTGTATGAGTTCGTGTATGATTAGGGTAAGAAAGACATCAAAACCGATAAAGGTATATAAGATGGTCTGTAGAATATCCTGGTATTTACTAATGTAATCATAGATAAAAGGAAATAATCATAAATTAATCTGTAAATGGCAACGCGACTCTTCGTTTTCATTTCGACATATCTTTCATTAAAACTTGATACGTTAATTTCTTTGTCCGGCATGGATCACTTCTCGGACGAACACTCTTTCTGATCTACTGAAATGATCTGCTTGAAAATATACTCAGATAATTTGTAAAAATATATACCGACGGCATGATGAAAGATGGGTGAACACCTGAAATTCTTGACGATCAGGGCAATCCGACCCCGAAATACGGCAATCCGACCTCGAAATACGGCAATCCGACCCCGAAATACGGCAATCCGACCCCGAAATACCGCCAAACACGATGAATGGATGTCCCCTCGGAGAGGCACCAAACCTTCAGAGAATTCTGGGCCACAATATCACATATGACATCAAGTAGCACTCACACATACGATACATCGCTAAAGATGTAGGTAAAATAGTCGGTTTTCTTTACCGTTCTATATTAGTAACTACCTGACTCACCATGTTATCCTCTACCTTTACAAGAGCAAGATTAGACCAAAAATACCATAAGTACTGTTTTCATATTTGAGAGTGAGATGCACATTTCTTTAAATATTTTCCTGTCATTCAAAAGCGTCTCCAGTCCTTGTGGGTGACGAATTATTTTCCACTCTCCAAGCTCTCTCTCCCAGACCGGATGTAGCGAGCATCACGCTGCTCTGTCGCTACTTCCATGTAAAGAAATCGGGCGACCTACATTCCTTTGTTCCGCCAGGTCTAATCTTCAAGATTAGGATCCGCCATGTCCCTTTCATGTTGCAAACTACCCAATTTCCCTCCGTATTCCATAAGTGAGAAGTAAATTCCACTCGAACAGATTCTTTCTGCGGACAGCTGCCCTATGGAACAAACTCTCAACGGTATTTCCACACGATCGTTAAAATCTTAACGTATTCATGTCTAAAATTAACTGATATTTTCCCCTCCTAGCCGTATAAACTACATCTGAACGTAACCCACTACCTCCAGTGATCACCGGATTTTGTTCAGAGTGAAGCCTAATGTAAAAAAAAGAAGCAATATACTGTTACATGTTTGACGATCATACATTTGGAGAAGCGATAGAAGGGCTCAAGATGCAACAGCAGAGATGTATACAAAATATGTTCAATTAGCCGACTACATTTTAGAATGACATGCGTAATTCTGCAATATATATATATATATATATATATATATATATATATATATATATTAAAGACATTTTTATGTTTAACGTTCTTTTTTATAGAAAATATAAAAATGTCTTTAATAAATAAATTGTCGGATTTTGTCCATTTCTTAATGTAAGACGTCATTTGTTTACATTCAATACGCCATGAGCAGTTATGAATGTACGAGATTCATGGAAGATTGAAGTTTATAAGCAGTAAATGCGACTTTGCCAACCGAACGATCCTTTGTGGCCGAGCGGTTAGGCACGTCAAGTTAAATGACGGTTCCGTATAGGATGCAGGTTCGAATCCTGTCAAAGGACGAATATTTTCTATGAAAATTTCTCGGACATTCAGGCCGGTAAATGTTATTTAATACTGTTTATTATAAACAGAGCATTTACTTAAATACTTGTATCTAAAAAAAAAGAACGTTAAACATAAAAATGTCTTTAATAAATAAATTATCGGAGTTTGTCCATTTCTTAATATATATACATATATGTAATTATCTAGAATAAAGAAAAGTTATTAGAATAAATGCTAACAACTTTTTTTTAAAAGACGCTCATTTTCTTTCTACTTTAGTCACAAGAAACACCTGCTTAGGGAAGAAGGAATAAGATTCATTATTTAAACATACAAACAAATACACATTTCAGTCTTTTGCTTTCAGATCTGATGAAGCGCCAGATGGCAAAATTCATTGTCGAATATATTACTAAACAAATGTAATTTCATGATAATATTTGCTAATTTTAATATATATATATATATATATATATATATATATATATATATATATATATATATATATATATATATATATATTAGGTTGGTAAAAAATAATGTCGTTTTCTCACATATGTTACTATGTGAGAAAACGACATTATTTTTGCACAAACCTAATAGATAGATATATTACAAATCGAAGACTTCAGAAAGGCATGGTAATATATATATATATATATATATATATATATATATATATATATATATATATATATATATATTATAAATTAATAGACTTAAAATATGGTTTTTCGCTACACAGTTCCAACCATGTTTCAAAAATGGAAGCTAAAAGCCCCGAATTTAATTTTGTACTTAAATTAAAGACATTAGTTGCATTTCATCCTCAAGCGAATTTTGGAGTAACTTTAAAAATTGCTGGATTTTAAATACACAGCTAAATTAAAATTCATTTTTCCAAGGTTACAGATAAATCTATTTTTCTAGACTAGGGGTGTCTGGGTGTTCAATATGTCTATATTTTAATGTATCAGTTATTGTTACGTCTTAATAGTGGGTAGGGATGTATTTTTCAGTGAAATCTAACATCCGTTAAAAGCGTGTCGTCTGGATTTTTTTTTTTTTTTTTTTTTTTTGTTTTGTTAACGGCTAAAATTCTTACGGACTTTTTTTTTCCGTTCGTATATTTGAAGATTTTTGGGAGGAGTCTACGTCAGATTAATACTTTTTATTTAACTACGATTTGAAATATTTTTACTTTTAATTTTTAATATACTATATTTCTTTCAAGATCAATTAAATGTAATTAGAATCCCTTACAGTTTGTATAATTATTATCACATAGTATATTACTATTTTTTTTAAATTTTATATTTGAATATTATTTAAGTCAAATTTCAATTTCTCTGATTTAGTAAACTTTATTTATTTATTTAATTACAATTTAAAAGAAGTTTAGGTTAGAATTCATTTTAATGAACTACAATTTTAATTACAACTATATATATATATATATATATATATATATATATATATATATATATATATATATATATATATATTGCATATCGAAGACGGGTTCAGGCCCTGTCAACCTCCCCGGACGAAACCCTGCCCTTCGGCAAAGCCTCGTCCGGGTTACCCTCTGCTAATGCAGAGAGTTCGACAGTCGCCAAGAATCTGTCTCTCGGTCTCTGAATCTCTTGATTCCTGTATTTATCAATCCACCCAAGAGGATCGAATGTGGCACAAGGCCGTTTTAATGTGGGTATCCCCGAGCCCGTAGGCTCGGCCAAAAATATGGCCTTTCTGAACCCGACTAGACGGGTTCAGGCCCTGTCAACCTCCCCGGACGAAACCTTGCCCTTCGGCAAAGCCTCGTCCGGGTTCCCCTCTGCTAATGCAGAGAGTTCGACAGTCGCCGAGAGAATCTCTCGATTCCTACCCTCTCTTCCCGGTACCAACCATATTTATATGGTCGGTACTCCACTATGCAAATTAGGTGGATCCTACCACAACACTTATATACCCGGGTCTTTCCAGCGATTTAGCCATATCTGGCGGGGAGAAGAAGAGGATTCATACATTTCCCAAGGGCAATATCACGTAAGTGAATGTAATGGTTTCGATTGGAATTCGAACTTGGCTCTCCGATTCCTCAACGACAAACAGAGAATAGTTATATATAATTAATATTCAGAAAAACTTTAAATGAAATATATTATCAGTTGTTTAAAATGCAACTTGTATAAAAGAGGGATTCCAGCCCAAATGCACAATATATATATATATATATATATATATATATATATATATATATATATATATATATATTGCATATCGAAGATTTCAGGAAGGTATTGTAATACTTTATATTTCGAGAGACCGATAAGATTCGTTTTCGCTTCCTCGAAACTTGCGGTTTCAACTCAATGAGTGAATTCAAAATGTGAACGATTCACGAAATGAAAAACAAGATTAGCGGAAGTTGTGTTTTAAGATGTTTACACAGAGCAGGAAGGGGAGAAGTGAGGTATATGCCTCTAGGGGTTAAGATAGTTGTGGCGTTGACATGGTCTGTTCACTAAATTGAGCTCTCGGGATTTATATCCTCCCTGGAATCATCCAAACGGATTAGCAATTATCCTTACATATATATATATATATATGTATATATATATATATATATATATATATATATATATATATATATATATATATATATAATTTTTCAGGAAGGGGATTCGTGATGTTATCAGTCTGGAGTGTGGTGATCCCAACGTGCGGTACCTTTGGAAAGTGCCTGAAAAACCATATCACGAGTTGACCCAAGCCTTTTGAGTGAAATTGTGTAGACGGAACACTTCTGGACCGTCGATAGATGTGCTAGTACGAAGTCATACGTTACCGTAACCGAGGGTTTGAACCTGTTGGTCTTATTCAAATTGTTGATCACGCTAGATAACACTTTCTCTCCCAGAAACTGTAACCAAGGTATGTTCAACACAGTTGCAGTATAAACCGCAGGTTGACTCTGTGGGGGTTGAATAAACAGAAATGCGCCTGAGCGAGACTCTGCAATAAGGATTGAGTAGCCGCCCTAGCAGACGTGTATCCTTGAACGAGTGACCAGATATATATGATGATATATGATGATTATATGTTTGTGTATATATATATATATATATATATATATATATATATATATATGCGTAAAATATAGGGGAATTGTTCTTTATTGAATCATACCTAATTTCGCTGATCTCTTCGACACTTACGCAATCCGTCCTTCCTTCACTTTCTTTTAATAATATCTCTATGGAATGGTTTACTGGCTGCCCCTTTAATTCAGGTTAGTGTTCTTCCACTGATCAATGCCCTGAACAACGAGACGATCATAGTTGGCAGGTGTTTATAGTATGATTCCGATGGATGCTGACCAATAGCCAAGATGCATATTGCATATGTCCATTCTCTGACAAGCCATTATTTGGACAACTGACCTTCTGCTGGTTATGTGCCATAAGCAATAAAAGCATGACATATGCCGAGATCCTTGATATTCTTAGTTCATAAGATCCACGACATTTTTTGTAATTAAATTTGAGAATGAGTACAACAGAACAGAGAAAAATATAGACATGTCGAAATAATTCTTTATTTTTTTCATATATAATCTAGATAAATAAATAAATCTTTATTGGACATAAATTCGTGATTCGCAAAGGGGTATTTAATAATCTCCATTTTTCTGGCAAAAGGCCACAATTCTTGGAGCAATATCTGGACACCTAAATTAGAAATTGTCTGCAAGAGAATTACTAACGATCTTCATATGACCATCCTCCAATATGCATCTCATTCAGTAGATATTTATTTTTACTCATGCCAAATTCCAACACACTCGTTTACTTTGGGATTTACGAAATTAGTGTTGGAACATATCTATCAGATTATTGCAATAAAGGATTTCCTTGATGCATCACCTTATATGCAATCATAAAATTGTACAGGATTAAAGTTTATCAGTGCCCTAGGGAAATTATTTTCCTGACTGGCTAAATGTTCTGACTCCTCTGCAATAATGGACGTTTTGACTGTGCAAGTTTAAGAGGATTTAGAAAATAATCCAATATCGCCAATCCCGACAACGAAAAGGAAGGAACGAGACAGAAATGAAGCAATTACTTATTCGGACAACTATCCTTAACATCCATGGCCCTGGAAAAACTCATGCCCCATATATTTGTTTGCCTTCTCCTGGTTTATGCCGCTTAAACGGTCTGATGCTGTATTTTATGTAAAAATGGTAATTCACTAGATGTTGACTTTAATTTCTTAACCAAGTCTCTTCGCTTATCTCCAATCTTTCAATATTTTATTATATACAGTCTAATATATGTCTCTATTTCTGAGATGAGGTATTATAAATATTTACACTACTTACAATGTTCGGACTGTTGTCCTGATGTTTGTTGGCATATTCACGACGTTTCGGCAGTCGTACACTTCCGACTTCTTCACTTGATTGGAATTTCGTACCGAAACCTTTATTTAATCCACCAGGTTAGATTGTCCTAGTTCCACGTGCCATGCCCCTTCCGGATATCTCAGTATTAGTAATTTCCTTTTAACTGAACTCTAAAAATTATTATTCATCTCTGCAATAGGCAGGTATTGAACTCGCAGCTCTATGAGTCAAGTCACTGGATAACTCCAACTAATGCTTTTACCCGCTGGACAATTTTTCCCTCCATATATGGCCCGCTACGTCTGCTTTTTCTATTTCCCTGTGTGTTTCGGCTTTATGATGTTTATGTAGTCTTATCTTAAGGATAAGGCCCGTTTCTCTTTTATATTTCTTACCACAGCTGCATGGGATAGCGCACACACAGTTCTTAATCATATGGGAGGTCTTACTCGGAGTAAGACCCTCCAATAGAGAACATGAATAAAGACTGAGTATATATAAATACATTCTAATCTTCGTTGTCAGTTCGTATATTTATCTATATGCTAGGCTAACAATTATCATTTCTGCCTTAATTTCATGGATGAGTATTTAGCATTATATATAGTATTTACATCAGGACTATGGACGTTGCAGTTATCACAAAAGTGCTTACAGAAATAACAGGTTCAAAACACCGTTTCTTTTACGATCACCGAAGATGAAGAACGTGAAACCTGGTTCATACATCTTTTAAAGTGTTGGCTACTTCTACAATTAATTGAGAGAATATTTTTGTTTTACTCAAAATAATGGTTGTGAAAATGTACGTAAACAAAATAAACGAAACTGAATGACTTGCAATTCAAGATAACAAATATTAAAACAAAATTAACAAAAAGAAATTTTAAGACATGAGATGATTTTCTTAGGTGTAAACTGCATACACAAAAAATGCTCATGGATATTTATGAGTATGACTTGCCTGTGTGGGTGTTTAGAATTGTGAAGCGCCCAAACCCCGTTTGTATCAGTGTAAAAAAATTTAATGTCACACACTTCAAAATCAGGAAAACAGGAAGTGGGTCAATTTACGCCTTCGTAATGTTTTTAGACACCAGTTCCGCTGTTGATTAGGACACTACATAGGTACTCTCAGCATAGATGTGCATTTAATGGATAAAGTTTCGGAATTGGAAATCAGAGACATGAGTTGCAATACCAATTGGGCTCGCTATATTCACCTACGCGCAAACACCCTTGAGAAATCTACGAATCTACGGCTTATCATCCAGCTGAGTAATTATTAGAACATTTCTGACTGTTAATAACCTGGAACAGGTTGATAAGACATAAAAAATATTAATAAAGCAGTTATCAAGCATCTCAATTATAGTTTTATTATTTTCATCATTAAAATTCAGATGAATATCATCATCTTTATTGTTTTTATTATAAGGATCCCGCCGTTTCAGTGTTCGGCCATTCTCTGGTTTCTTTTATCTGGTTAAACTTCAGGAAATTCGAATTGATATCTCTGTTTAATCAGGGTACACTGTTCAATTGCCTAGAAAAGTAAAGTGTTGTAATATGGGGGCA
>OZ010605.1:81329298-81359298 GCA_963932145.1 Acanthosepion lycidas
ATAGATAGATAGATAGATAGATAGATAGATAGATAGATAGATAGATAGATAGATAGATAGGAATCAGATTAGAATAATTGCTATATTTGGGATCCTCACAGGAACGGGGAAATCTTTCCACGTTCAGTCATTATATTATTAGGTATATTCATCTTCATCAATCTACTATTTACTTATATATATATATATATATATATATATATATATATATATATATATATATATATATATATATGTTCATGGCACTGCAGAATTATTTTATCTTGTATATTATTACTTAGAATAAAAATAAATATGTTATTTTCTATCGTGGTTCTAATTTTTTCGTTTATATTTAACAGACAAGTATCAGCAAGAGACTGATTTGTTTCTGCTCGGAACCAAAATTAATAACTAAATGTTAAAGAAAATATTCTATGCTAATGCTCTTTATATACGCTCATTGCCTGTAAAGTCTCTTCGTTGTAATAAGCCAACATTCCCAGTGGATTCTCGAAAAACTCTAAGTGCAGATGTGCGCAAATGTCTTCCATTATAACTTCTGTATTTCTCCATCATCACGTTTTTTTTTCTCTGAAGCGTCTACTATTTCAAGCTTCAATATGGCATCGTTACTCTTGAGAATTCAGAAGAGAAAACAAAAATTCCTGTGAGCAATATACATTCTCCTCTTCCTGTGATCTCCGTCCCGCCTGTGATAGAAACGTTATCACGGCTTTACTTGAAAACGGTATTCTGACTTATGAATCTTTGGATCATGACAATATCCGTACGATAGGTGTGGTTTCTCTTGTAAAAGAATTGAACTGAATCATAAAATATGCAGACCTATCATTCTGCAGGATCAGACAATCGCTTCTCCATTTCTCCAAGCAGATACATTTTCAATCATACTGAGTCCTTGGAAATTGAGCTTTCAGAAACGGATAGAGAAGAGGTACCATAAGTTATCTAAATATGGTGCTTACTGTCTGGACACACAGAAACACGTGTATAAAAAAAGAGAAAGAAAGAGAAATCAGTGACAGAAAAAAAAGAAAAATATGAGATATTATGACAGCAAATGAAATACAGCCTGAAACTAAAAATATATTTGGTTCAAACATAAGATCAAAATACATCTAAGAGAATTTCATTTATAATATTTTGATATTTGAACATTTTTTCAAACCGAAAAGTACGATCTTGTTGAACTAATTTTACCAACTTTGAAACAAATTCAAGTTCACATGCTCGCAGAATGTGCCATCTTTTGAGATGATTAACTGGTCTTTGTAATTTTAAAGATTTCCAATTCAGAAATAGAAAGGGCTGTAAGACAAGGGTGTATCTTCTCACCGGACATATGCAGCAAGACAATCCTGACAGAATCAGATATACTACCAGGATACATTACTTGTGGCCATAATGTTAACATCATTAGATATACAGATGGCACAGTGTTCATAAGAGACACAGAAAGAAAACTACAAAAATTCTACAAAGTTACTGAAGGCAAGCGAAATGAGAACTAAACATCAACGGCAAGAAGACAATGTATGATTGTTATTAGGTTGGTGCAAAAATAGTGTCGTTTTCTAACAAATATGTGAGGAAATGGCATTATTTTTGCCCCAACCTAATAGTAAAAGGATGAGCCGAAAATGCAAATTACAAATCGGAGATGGCAAAATGGAAAAAAAGTAACACAATATAAACATCTAGGAAATCTTTTAATAGAGGATAGAAAGTGCAACACTTAAATCTGAAACCGTTTTGGATAGAAAAAGATACCTTCTAAAAGCGAAGCAGAATATTAAAAGAAACAAAGAAAAGATTACTGAACTGTTATGCAATATCTGTTCAGTAGCATGGCAGTAAATGCTGGACAATCACCTTAAAGCTGAAGAAGAGGCTTGAAGCAAAAGTAATGTGATTCTGTAGAAAGAAGATGAACCGAATATGTGAGTGACGACGAAGTTTCGTTGAAAATGGAAACAGAAAAGAAACTTAAATTCGTGAATAAATATCTAGGGAACATAATGAGAAATTAGAACCTTGAAGAATCTGTTACTTATAATACAGATTGAAGGCAAGAGAGACTGAGGAAAAACAAATAGCACATTTAGTGGATTTTATTAAATTTAGACCAGAGCAGGGTTTTTTTTTATATTTCTCATATTTACGCTATTTACATTGTTCGGAGTGTTGTCCGAATCTTTATTGCCATATTCACGACGTTTCAGATATTGTACGCTACGGCATTCTTCAGGAATGTATTTCGAACAAGTGTCGGGTCGAAATTCCAACAAATATTACCTGATGAAGGCCGGGGCGTACAATGTCCGAAACATGGGGAATATGGCAATAAAGACGGGAACAACAGTCCGATCAATGTAAATAATGTAACAAGTGTTTTGGTGTTTTCCTATTGACATCGGTTCTTTTTAGAAATCGAAATAAGGGTTTATCTGAAGGTGCTATATTAAGGGAGGACGGCACGTTTATTTGAAAATTCTACTGGAACTCAACAAATTTCTATATGATACCACCATTGGTTCTCGCAAAACATTGTAAGAGGAATGAAATTGCAAAAGTGAAGGAATGCGCAGAATATAAATAGAAAGCCCTTTACGTAAGCTAGGAAACAATTAAATCTAACATCGATTTAATCTATAAAATAATTGTTTGAGAAAAATTTGGTATTTCTAAAACTCTAATACTTTGACGAAGAGTAGATAGTAGAGTTTTATCTACTGTTTCTTTTTTAGGTGTGGGTTTCACCTTTCTTCTAAAGTATTCGTATTCACTTTCACCTCCAGCAATTTATTGCGTCTTAGTAGCATTATCGCGTTGCTTGGGGTCAATTGATTAATATTTCCTTACATTAATCTTTCGAATAATTTAATATTGATACTGGTTAATCTTCCCCAATGAAATATTTGCATTAATTCAGCACTTGCTTCACACAACACTATTCCAATAAAAACAGACTTTGACCTCATCTAAATTTCTACAGACCGGAAGACAGTAATTCTATGTTGCATCTTTGCATTAGTTGATGGAAATGTTCAGATGCACGTTTACAAATAAACTAAATGTGAAATGTTAAATCTAGCATTGTATTTATATTGAATATTGCTACCACAACAGGTCTGGTGCTTCTACTAAATGTGACTGTATACTATTATCTGTCCTGGCCTGACATACCAGCTTCAGTTATATTCGAACAGCCGTAAATTCCCTGTGACATTTCGATTAATACTTCCATGTTAATTATTCGGATGATCTTGGGCACTCCGAGGCGGTGAAATGCTTGTCTCGCTAAAACAATTATGAATGAGTAGTGAATTTGATTCCCACTGGGTGTCCCACACTTTCAGATATGTGCCACATCTAAGTTACGCAGGGAAAATCGCTATTGTTCAGATGAGCTTTCTAATTTCATACCTCCATTTCACTAATTTAAGCGGATTACTCGATTGCCAGTTAGGTTTATTTATTTTATTTTTGAAGGGGCTATATTTAATTGTAAACTCGCGTCTAATAGTTTAATCTCTCATACATCTACTACTTCAGGTTTCTTGTTTTTCAGTCAACTAAGGCGTTCGAAAAGTTTAAATCCAGCGTCAATTTTCATCTTCTGTTTTCTTGCATCCAATTCGTTTATTGTCCTCTGTTCTCTATACTTTTTTCTAATATGGCTTCCCTCTCAGTAACCCCTTGAGTCGTTATATCTCTATCGCCAAGTCTGAGAGGACAAAAATGAAACACTATGAAAACTGAAAGCTCGAAACCCGTTCCTAATATATTTAGGTGTTTAACTTCATTTGATAGTGTATTTTTTATTTAAATTTTATGCTGCATGTTACAATACTCTCTTTAAAAAATCGGTCCCTTGGCAAAGTGTTAAATGTCAACAGAGCAGTTCTTTGTTGAGACAGAAAAAAACATTCTAGAATGAACGGAAATTGTCTAAAATAACAACAAAAAAAAAAAAAAAATTAGTGGAAAAAGGGTGAAAATAATTTTCATGAAATATGCAAAATAAAATTATATATATATATATATATATATATATATATATATATATATATATATATATGTATATATGTATGTATGTATGTATGTATAAGTACAGTGTATGAGTGCGTATTTGAGCGCGTGTGTGTTCACACAGCCTCTCCGCTCCACTCCACTGGTCCAATTTCAATGATTCATAGCAGATTCAAAATCCTTAGAATATTTAGACGCATGGACCGATTTTCATTGAGCTCAGATTCACGGTTTCCAGATTATGTGAGGTTATAAATATATATTATAGTAGCCACTATTGTTGCATCCATGTTTCCTTTGTATCCAAAATTGCAGTGCACGTTTTATTATAAACTAGTTTAAAAGCCGACCTATCGAGTGGCTTTTGAGCTATCTCATGTGGAGGAATCTTGGTTTGACCGTCATCACAATAGTTAGGAAGGAGTAGATGCGACAATTTAAAGACGATTAGATGTACGAAAATCCTTATTTTCCGTACAATTATTTTTATTTCATTAGTGACGAACAGGGGACAATTTATAAGATAAAATTAATATAGTACAATCATGTAAAAATAGAAATTAGTTTGACATTCAATATTTGAAGAGAAACATAATAGCTAATTAAGGAAAACCTATATGAATAAATGCGAAATTGGAGTACAATTACCAAACAAATATCTGGGGTTAAAAAGCCCCATCTCGACTTTATAGTAAATTATACGGTGTTTACTCAATCCCCCACGAAGACGATATGTGACACAAGGTCTTTTTAAAGTGGGGACCCGAGCACGTGCAGCCGGGCAAGCGACAAAAATTGCCCACAGCCTACGCAACCGTCGATTGCACTGCCCTCGGTGAGAGCACGTATCCCTCCCTCTTGTGCAATAGGAAGGCGCTGTTCCCCAGGGCTGGGCACCTCTTCAGTATACTTTTCCTCAGTTGCCCCTCTGTCCTTTGACAGAGAAATCCCTGAGCGTACTCTGCCCAAAGACAGAGAGATGATGAATAATGCGTTAGAAATAACTTTATAGTAATTTATAGGGTGTTTATTCATTCCCCTACGAGAATGAGATGTGACACAAGGTTGCATTAATGTGGGGACCCGAGTGAAGGGACAAAAATCCCCCTCAGCTCAAGCAAACGTCGATTGCGCTAGCCTCGGTGCGAGCACCGATCCCTCCATCGTGTGCAATGGGAGAGCCTCGGGCAGCTCTTCCCTAGGGCTGGACACCTCTTCAGTATAATTTTCCTCCGTTGCCCCTCTGTTCTTTGACAGAGAAGCCTCTGAGCCCACTCTATCCAAGGACAGAGACGCAACTGAGAGATGATTATTAATGTGTAATTTATACGCTAAAGGCTCAATATCTGTATTACATATTATCTACTTCTATGTGATATCACTCTTCAGGTTTAACTAATTTGCATATTGATTTAAAAAATATATATCTCATTAATTAACTGTACATCATTTCCGTTCTTTTATTCAAATATTATTTTGATTTTCATATCAAACATACATTTTTTAGGATTATTGTCTTATATAGTGTTGAAATGTATTTGAAATTTTGCATTTTACGTGGCCTTCAGCAAGTTGACATCTATTTGTAAAACTTTCTTTAACTTTAACAAGCCAATTTATGAATGAAATATTCATATAAAATGTTTCTTTCAAATATTTGAAGTAATGCTTATATCTTACTTTGCGAAGGGACAGCGAGAGAGTGAAGCTTGCTAGTATATTATATAGTAAGCTAGAATTCTTTTTTTTTTACTTGAACCGCGACATTTTAATTTATTTATTTCTTAGTTTATTTACTTTAGCTCAAATGGCGCGCCACTCTTAAGAGCCATTTCACAGACCATATCGCTTGTCATAAAATTCGAAACACTTAGACCGAGATAAAATCACACACCATTCACTTCTATATCGGTGTCACAAACACAGTTACACATACTAACAAAGCTCTCCACGCAACTTCATGCCATGTGATCGCGAATACTGAAAAAAAAATCAAAAAAAAAAACTATAAACAGAATTTAATTTAGCTAAAGGATAGAGTTCTTATCCTTTGCCTCGTTTTGATATAACGTTATCGACTATGGTGTTTCGAAATTACTTTTTGTTCGTATTCTGGCTCTAATAAGCACTTTGATAGAAAGTATGCAAATCATATTGCCGAATTCTGTTGGAGCAAAACGTCTAATGAATCACCAATAACACATCATTTTCTTTAACAAATTGAAAATATTTTTTGTAATAAATCTCCAACATTTCGATTGGCTTTCTGCTCTGTTAATGCTTTTTTTAATGGCTTACATAAAATAAATGCATGCAAATTTGGGGAACAGTTTTAAACGAAGATAAAAATCTAGGATGATTGCTAAACGTGATCAACGTAAATCGATCAAAAATATTGACATACGATTGATTCTTTTATTCAACAGAATTATGCAATATCAACTCGGTCCAAATCGATATTCAATCAAACATTATTGTTCACTTAAAACGTTATATTTTTTAAAACTTTTACTTTAAATTATTTTTTTAAAGAAGGTTTTCAAAGATGGCCTCAGAATGTCGATCGATGGAAATAATTTGATTCATTCGAGTTAAACAAATTGATGCCATAAAACAAAAATGTATCAAAATTTAAAAAGCCAGATAATTATGCTTCGTCTTTAGCAAATATTTCCATCTCTCATCTGCATATGGTAAAAAATATGCAAAAAATGTTGTCGACCTTTTTCAATAGCGGGAGATTTCTGGTCATATTGAAATAATGAATCGATTGTACATTCTCTACGTTATGCTAATCGATGTTAAATTGGAAAAAAATATCAAATTCTATGTATACGTAATAATAACTGTAATATAACTGTAGGTATATGTAAGGGGGACGTAGGCATCAAACCTGTGTGGTATCACGCCTTAAGAGATTATCAACTTCAAAATTTCCGATGATATTATAAGGCGGGAAAGTTCAAGAAACAGTACATCCGTGATTGTTGTTATTATTATTATTATTATTATTATTATTATTATTATTATTATTATTATTATTATTATTTAACTTTTATGTCGATCTCTGCTCTCTCATAAATATATAAGATAACGTTTTGTGGTAAGCTATAATTAGCTAGAAGTATTCACTACTATTTATTTTGTAGTTTACTCTTCAATGTCAGGACGAGTTTAGCCACCAGTTATATTGGCAGGTATTTATATAATGGAGATTTGTATACGAAAGCGACATTGACCCCTGTTTTATTCTGACAAATTAAATTTGGAATACTTTATTTCGGCAAAAGAAATAGAATGTAATTTCATAAAGCAACTTAAGTAAATGGATTATTTTTTTCTTTTTTTAGCATTCAATACTGAATCATTTAGGATCTTTGATGATACGCTTAGAGCGTCTTACATGATTGGGAGGCGCATTTGGGCTGTGTTTGGGCTGTGTTTGGGCTAGCGTATTTACAGTTCTCTTGTTCAGCACCTTTAGTTGAATAGATGGACACTGGTTGTGGTACAGTATGTTCTGATTTTGGTATCTTATTTCCATCCGCATCTGGTAGACGGCTATTGGGGACTATTGTAGCTGTTTCACGTTCGGAGATTGCCGTTCCCTCTTCGGTAGGAGCAACGTGACGTAGAGAAACCGTTCTTTTCTTTTCATTTGTTATCCTAAAAAGAGCATAATCCAAATTCGCTTAAATCAACTCAACTTCTCGTAGAGTACGTGTTGTCTGGAACGTGGTTTTTCATGAGCACTTTCCTATGAACCACGAAGGAACAGATCTTCCGGACGTAGATCTTCTCGCATAAGAAAACCTCCGTTATAAGGAGAATAATTTGTAGCTGTACACAGTAAGGAACGAATCGAGTGAAGACCGTCAGAACAAACAGGTTTCCAATTGATGCACAGGTAAACATCTCAATTTTAAGTTTCATTTGATATTCCTCCACGGGGCTCCGTTCAGTCTCCTTCTCTTAAACATTTCCCCGTAGATTGTACACAGTAGAACTACTAGGATCTATTCCTTTCTTTTGAAATTCTCAACTCCTCCGGCATAAAACTAAGTCTTCTATCAGAGTGTATATAAATTGTCATGCCAAATAGGAAAAGATATGACTTGGGCAAGTCAATACATTTGCAGTGAGCATGTCCCTACACGCAGAAACGAAATGGAAACAACTATATTTATAAATTATAATCAATAGATATTTATTTCCTCCTCAATTTGGAGAAAGCGGTCCCTTTAAATGTATATTCATTCTTTCAAACGGTTCAGTGCCTTTAATCAATTTGCCTCCTCTCAGAAATCTTGATCTACGACGGATACATTACATTTTTCAGTCATTTTCGTTACATCCTCTGTTGAGTAGGCCAAATTTCTCGAGCTGATAAAGTGCATCATTCTTGATACTACAGGATGTCATACATTTTTCGATAATTCCTTAAGGTCGATATTTTCAACAGAAGCGCAATGTACTCTCGTTAATCTGGATATGCAATTTTGATGACCGGTCGATATCTGATACCATATGTCTAATTGGAAAGTACAATTCGCCAGCGATGTATTTTGTCGTTATTAGACTTTGAAGCTTATTGAAAATGTAGGATGGAGCTTTTTAATCAAGGATTGGAATAAAATATTTGCCTTTTAGGTAATGACTCCATTCTCTGCTTGCTTCGATGGTTGCCTTATCTTCGTTTTCTATTGGGGGGTAGTTTCCTTCAGAGGTGTTCTGGACCAGAATGCAACAATCTTGCTTCCTTGATTTAGCTCACGTAGCTAGCATCAGTTTCAATTTCTAAGGGGTTTTCTTCGTCCTCGAGTGTGTTTTCTAATTCCCTTTTAGAATATTCAAAGCTTTTATTTTAGAAGGTAAGGGGATCAGTAACTGGAGTCAGCTTCAAAGTAGACCATCAAGAGGCTTAGGCTGAGAGATAGTGACGGAATAAAGGTTAATTACTTTCTTAGACGAAGGTGTAGAAGATAAAGAAAACTGACCATCCCGCACAAAGGCAAACAGAAGGAACGATGTGAGCCTAGCAAGACAGACAAGGAAAACGGCCGCTGAAAAGTCCACCCTCCTTACTTACACCTCATCTAATCTCCGAAATCTTATGGAAGTAATTTACTAAGTAAGAATAAAATTAATGCTAGAAATTGTTTTGTTCTTCATTGTTGAGTAACGATTTGGCCGAAGCCACAAGTGTTTCATTACGGCATAATCCACTGTATTTATATTAAAAGTAATTAAATAGAATTAAATCAATCATTTGAGCTATTGATATTAAATATATATCCCCACCCTAATATTTAATAATTGATCTTTCATCTTTTCTTTATATTGCATTGAAATTAGATAATATAAATAACTCACAAACATCAAGTG
Organism: Acanthosepion lycidas; assembly: GCA_963932145.1. NCBI lineage: Eukaryota > Metazoa > Mollusca > Cephalopoda > Sepiida > Sepiidae > Acanthosepion > Acanthosepion lycidas. The sequence continues at coordinate 81,338,719 of OZ010605.1, forward strand.
ATCGGAAATTTAGGTCACAACCAAATGATCTCGATTGTTTTCAATTGGTTAAACGGTTCAGTTTGATTTTATATGAAGCATTCAAATTTTGGATTTGATATCATAATATCGCTAGATGCGCCCGTTCGTCAGAAGAACCGTAGCTGTTCCATCGAGAAAACATGCAAATGTTTATTTTTTTCTTCGTGGGTTGTCTTTCAGGTAAGATTGTCTTCTGATTTTCCAAAGACGCTAAAAATAGAAGCTCCAGAGATCATCAGTCATTCAAAAGCCAAGATGGACTCTATCCTCCATGAATGAACAGCAAAGCGATTTCAGGACGATAATCATACAAATAAACAACACTGATCGAACGACATATTTCTACATTCAAAGGAAAATAATTCTAAAAATACAAGATTTGTCTACCTTGAACTGTTTATAAAACGGGAAGAAAAAGAAATAATGATCAAAAATCGTCGATAAGATTATTCGACAGATAAGTAAGCCATTGACAATTTCTCTCATGACAATGTTTTATATTTTCTTTCCTTTCTCCTTTTCTTTCTTTATCGTTTCTTTTTTCTCCAACTCGATATGTTTATGATATTAAAATAAGTATAAATTTACATCTCGTGTTTGTTTTCTATGCGTCATCTGTGCTTGTATTGGTCCCTGATTAAAAAAAATCACTTTCTTTTTTCTTTTCAGCGAACACCTTCCGTTTAAATTTTGTCGAAAGATAAAAATCTTAACAATACATACATGCATATATATATATATATATATATATATATATATATATATATATAGAGAGAGAGAGAGAGAGAGAGAGAGAGAGAGAGAAACAGAGAACGAGAGAGAGAAAAGAGGGAGATGGAGAGAGAAGAGAGAGTAACTTAAATAAGTTTATGTGTGTGAGGTATGTACAAATATGCATTTCTCGTCGTGAATAATGAGCTTAACTTCAAGTTAATAGCCTATGAAATCCTTGTAAAGCTTATATCTCTAAGCTGAATTCTTTATTAGAACATTGTGACAAAGCATTCATTTTGTTAAGAAAGTTATAATCTCACGTCTTCGTCTTCCATCTATTTATGTATCTGCATAAACTTATAATTCTATCTCTTGTTCTTGACCGGGTCTCATTTTGCTTGAAAACATCACAATGCATCACACATACTGATGATCACGCACACACACAGAAGCCCACACAAATATATATCGAAGGAAAAGATTTAACCCATCGCCGAAAAATCCGGTAATAAATTTCTTTCAGCATGTAAAATTTAATACGTTCTTCATCAGACCAGAGAATATGTTAAAAATAATTTTTAAAATAAATCGCAAGGTAACAGGAAATAAATGTCTAAAATACATACATACATACATATATATATATATATGAAGAAATATCGTCTTAAGATGTGCTATATTTATGAGATAAAGTGCTTAATATCAGAGATAGAGCGTGTGTAAATATAAAAGGGAATATAGAGGCGACAGTCTGTTTCATGCTAGATTTCTCGGTTATTTATATATACGGGTCAGTGGTACATTGGTGGTTATTTTACCGGAAGTGGTTTATTTCTTTCTTTATTTATTTGAGTTAAATTAAATTCAATAAAATAACAAATAATAATAAATTAAAAAAATTAAAAAAACAGAAGACAACGACATATATTTTTTAAGATCAAAATTGAGGAGAAATCAGGGGGATTCGAAAGAGTTCCACAACCGAGAGATTCGAGCATGAAAATTGTTAGCACAATTCTCAGGGTTATATCTAGCCATTTCAAATGCAAAATGATGAGATTTTGCCACCAATCTTTTAGTACGCATAAACTCATAAAAACGAGATCTCATCATGACAATCACTCTGCAAATAATTATTGAAAAAGACACATGGTTGTTACGTTACACCTAGATGTCAGGTTAGAATTATTTTCTATCTTTCAACCTCTTTGACTCAGGTGGAATGTGGCGAGTCTCTCACTTGTCTATCGCAACTTCCATGGAAAGTGCTCGGACGAACTTCATTTCTTAGTTCCGTCAGCTGTAACCTTCACGGCTAGGACCCTCCATACAATTTAATTAGTAGTAAACCACTCCCTCTGTATTCTATCAGCGAGATGTAAGTTCCACTCAGCTTCTTCCCGCCAATCACTACACTGTGGAATAGACATCAAAGGGGATGTTTCCCCGATCACTCCAATTTTAACTTGTTCAAGTCTAGAGTTGACAATTACATTCTACTCCTCTCCATATAAACTACCTCTTAACGTAACCCTCTAACTCGAGTGGCCACAGACCTTGTATCGTGTAAAACTTACTGCAAGAAAAAAAACAATTATTTGCATTATATTGATTGTTTTCTTTTAAAGAAATTGAGAGCTTTAATTCTGATGATTTATTTCGTTACACAAGGTTTCGATAGAAAACATTTGATAGATTTTCAATCCACAAATAGGTTGTCGATCTTTTCCGACAACGAATGAAGCGCTCAACACTGTAAAAACACTATATATTGGTTCTACAATCACGGAATTCACAGAAGATTGAAAGCTATTGAATAGCTAATCAACGACCATCTGCAAGGTGTTTGAAAAGTAATTCTCCATGTAAAATACTTATAATTTCTTTATTAACTATAACTTTTACAAGAAATCGATATGAGAGGAAAGTGTCTAGCCTGAAATTATATTTAAAATTCGATATGGGCACCATATATCACTACAAACTTCTCGAACTGCCCAGGAATCGCGTCAATTAATTTCACCAGGAACTCTTGTGGTATGGAAGGCATAACTTCTTGTATTCGACCTTAAAGTTCTTATCTGGATTTGGTAAAAGAAGACTTGCTTATTTAACAAACCACTGAGACAGAAATCACAGTGTTTTAAGTCAAGACTTCTGGCTGGCTCTGATATACAAAATAGGGAGTTACTTTACAGCCACTCTGTATATTTATTCTGTAATCTGGGTGATGTAATGAATATGATTGGCTGGTGTCAGCCATAAATACAGACTGATGTGGACGTACAAGACGACCCCTATTCGGTACGCCTATTGACTACGCCTATTGCCTACCAGTACGACGAGGACCAGTCCATTACGTTTACCTGCTAGATTGTCCTACTCGGTTACAGTAGTCCGAAACCACTTTGATACTTCGAACAAATATATCCCTTTCCGGGACATCTCACAGGGTATTCACAGAAGATTGAAAGTTGTTTAATAACTAAACACTGACCATATATTTTAACAGTTGTTGCATATTGTTTTGATTGATCTATTCTTCACTCCCATCACGGCTAGTATTTTTCCTGCGTTGTATACATGGAAAATTAAAAAGACTAAATCGAAGCTAACGTAGTTAACGACATCATAAAAATAGGAAAAAGAAATTTCTCAGAGATGTAGAAAACAAGTTATTATTTTTCCAGTTTTAGATAATGGAGAATCAGAAGATAGGAATCATATTTATTAGTGAATTTTCTTACAGTCTAAGTGGATTACTGTAATTATCCTCGAATTTACGAACTTTTCAACACAAAATCTTATAGAAATCGGATTTGAAAATATTACGTAATTATTGCTTTTTCCAAAATGTTATCAGTGCAAACATTAATGTCTCTTGCTTCTTTAATTTTTTTTATATATGCTCTGGTACACGCTGAAAAGTAATTTTTAATTTATACTCTTATATATATATATATATATATATATATATATATATATATATATATATATATATATATATATATATATATATATATATATATATTAGGTTGGTGCTAAAACAATGACGTTTTCTCACATAGTAACATATGTGGGAAAACGACATTATTTTTGCACCGAACTAATATATATATATATATATATATATATATATATATATATATATATATATATATATATATATATATATATATAACAAAAACAGTGAAGGCTCGGTTCTCGAACGTCTCACATGAAGAACAAATCGATTTTCGAATAGAATATTTGAGATTAATATGCCTCGGTTATCGAACAAAATTTCGGTTCTCGAACAAAATTGCCGAACCGATTTAAACCGGAATGAAATCATTTCTTAGTCCACCACCGTGTTGTATACATTCATGTGTTGCGCTGTGTGTTTCTTTTCGATTCATTTGTACCGTTCCTTTTTTGACTCTTCATTAGTCCTTAGTCATGCCTCCAATGAATGCTAACAGTGATACTGGTAAAGGAAAAAGAAAAGAGAAAAAAAAAACTATTGTTGGTGATATTGTCTCTATGATGAAGATGATGATGATGATGATATCTTTTCGTTCTCAGTTTCATACGGCAAATCAACGATCTATATTATTCTTATAATCTTATGATCATGTCTTTTCTTCCCTTTTCCAAACAATAACATCTCTTTCCTTCCCCTTCCTCTTACGCCATCAACTCTCCTACGTGCAGGTGGGGTAAAATTGAAGGGTTCGCCTATGTTTATTTGTTTATTATTGTCTTTTTTTTCTTTCTTAGATTTAATAATTTTCATTAGTTTTATGTATTATATGTGTTTCATTATTTTTTTTTATATATATAAACTTGTGCACAAATTACTGCTGTTAAAGTTTAAATGACAATCATCTTGGGACCAGGAACGGATTAATATATTTTACATTGATTCCTATTCGTAAAATAGTTTCGGTTTACAAACATTTTACGTTACGAAAGGGATTCAGGAACGAACAAAATTCGTGAAATGACGTTCCACTGTACAGACATTTTTGCATAATTTTCTTTTAAAATATTATTTTACATATTTAAAAATGTTCAATGGCTCAAAAATAATTTAGACATTATGAAATTGAGCAAAAATGACTGAAATAAAATCTTCTTTCAAAGAAAGGAGTTTAGTTATTTTTATCAGGTTAAAAGATTCTGTTCTCTGTTTTTTCGCAACATTGTATTATGGATATTTTAATTAAACTACTTCAGAAAAAAAACATGATCATCCGAGGAAAGTTGGTTTAATTAATCGCACCAGTGTCTGTCTTGTACAGTTATAAGTCTAACATACTTTTTCTACGCACTAACATTTCGAAAATTGTCATATTGACGTGGACGCCGGTTTCTCGCTCATTAGGGAAAAATTCACATTAATTAAGCAGTATTACATTATTAGATAAACATAGACTAGGAAATACTAGCTTTACATAGAACTGAAACATGAAAGCCACGTTAACTCTCTATATCAGTTCATTCCGGGGTGCGTCAAAAGGTAGGAAAGATCCAATGCACGCTCACACTAGGTTGAAATAAATTATGACTGCCATTCAATCGAACGTTTAATATAGCGAGCAAATTTGGTTGGGTGCTTTTGCTATGTATTCAGAGATTCTTGATAAATAGCCAAAGGAGAATCAGTGGCCCAGGTAAGACATTTCGGCTTTAGTTGCTTTCCTACTGTCGTAAACTATCTTCGCTGCATCATTTGTATAAATGTTTTCACAGTAATTGTTCAGGTGATCCTTTTTTTTTCGTACCTTGAATTAATTTAAGCTTAATAACTAGATTGGCAGATAGGTCTCATGATTTCACAGTTGAAATTACTAGTTGCAACAATTCTATCCCAATATTTAATGTTTTCCCACTTCTAGTTTGTGGACATCCCTTCCGGTTTTCTACATTCCTGTCAAACTTTCCTCTTCAAAAATATAAATCCAATATCAATCGTCTTCTTCTGTAACATTGAATTCTGTTCTTTTATTGTCCTTTTTTCTTTCCGTACAAGTAAAATATTGTCACCTAGTGACTTTTAACTTGCTTATGGTCATATGCTATTAAAAATTAAAATTTGGTTGTATTGCGTCTAATTTGTTATTTGCATGCCATTTCCAAAATAGCAACATTTTCATATTTTCGTTTATTGAATATACAATCGAAGATTGAAGACACCATGTAAAATTACATGCGTATTATTTTCAGTGATTCTATAGCAAAAAAATATGACACAAGAACTGACATATGAAAAATGGAATTTGGGTGATCGTACATGTCAATTTTACAACTGATCGTCATGGAGTTTGTGGCACAATGCTTTAGACTGCTAAAATATGTTTTAATCAATAAAATAAAATAGTTTGGACCAGTACACCACTTTCAGAATTGGCCTAATGTAGATATAACGTAAAAAAAAAACTTTCTGTTAAATAACAGTTTCAGACTATCATTTTTAGTATCTCTCTATATTTCTGAGATGATATATTATGAACACTATTTACATTATTTGGATTATTGTCCTCATCTTTGTTGCCATTTTTATCACAACGTTTCCGTTTCGTTGTACGCTCCCGTCTTCTTATCACAACAGGCGAAACGTTGTTATAAATATGACAACAAAGATGAGGACAATAGTCTGAATAATGTAAATAGTACATTATTTTTTAGTGGAAGTGTATTCGGCTCAGGCATTCTGAAGCTGAATTTGGGGTCAGCTGGCAAAGAAAGTTGAATTTGATTGACTGAGCCGAACGTGGGAATGTTAGAGAGATAGAAAGTTATTTCGTGGAGTTACGTTTTACACGTCGAATAATGCAGACGTGTTAATTTTGTGAGCCGGGAACTTACTTCGCAGTGGGGGTGATACAGCAACCGTACTGGTTAGTTAGAAATGTACACGTCGACATGATAATAAAATAAATAAGTATAAAATCCCTTTGGTTGAAGTTCTCATATTACCTCTGAACAAACCAACTAGAGATGACCTGACCGAGAGAAAAAAGTAAAGAAATAAAGAAAGGCAACTAGCAAACGCCTGGGTGGAAGATGACAAAGTGAAGAATGCAACGTATGCGTGAATCAAAACCGTCGCCCCAAGACTACCCTCCAGAGTGATGGCGCCAAACAAAACTTTTTCACCAGTCTAAATCTGTTACCAGTGCGGTATAAAATTGTATGAGGGATGATGAAAAATGAAACGGTCAATCGCCAGTACCTTTTCTCTTGATACTTGCGTGTTCTGGAATTGACTATTATTATTGAACTAATAAAAAACAGACTTAATACAACAGATAGAATGTCATCTGTTTAAGTTTCCTTGCATTATAGCCGTGTCAAAGAGGGTGACATTAGGTCATATAATAGCTTTTTACTCCCAATTTAAAAAAAATAATAACCGTTAAATTTTCCTAAACCGTTCAATATTTTAACATAAAGAGACACACATATTGCTGAGATTTATGGCGATCATATTTGAAAGGGTTAACTCATATTGCTGCCATTTTAAAATGGTAGAATCTCCTATCTATCATGTTTAAGAAATAACTGGACCCACCCAGACCCCTTTCAATGTATCAGTAGCTCTTTCGTTGGATATTACAAGATATCAAAGACCAATTTATAAAATGAAATGATATACATATTGTATAGCTGGCCACTATTATTCGAGGATACCCGTCTACTACGCCAATCCCTGTTGTATACTCTCTCTCAGGCACATTTGTGTTTATTCAACACTCACAGAGCCCAACAGCGGTTAATACTGCAACAGACTTTAGACGTGTTATTTACCGGGATCAACAATTTGAACAAGGCTAATCCTCGGCCACGATGAATTGTGACTTCGTGCTAGTACAGCTGTCGACGGTCCCCAAGGGTCCCGTATACCCGATTTCACTCACAAGTCTTGAGTCAACCCGTGGCATGGTTTTCAGGTACTTTCCAAACATGACGCACGCTGGGACCGAACCCTCCAATCCGATAACACCAGGAAGTCACCTTCACCTGACATGGCGAGATTCGAACCCTATGTGAACATTCTAACCACTCGGCCACGTGCTTATATGATGTACATATTATCGTTCGAAGGTTTGATTTCCATCTAAAGAGTATAATATGGTATATAGCTGAACTGAAAGAGAATCCTCTACAGTTTCTACAATGAAGACAAGTGTTTGATTCGAAAACGTTTTGTACCCAGATAAAATATATCAAGGCAATCCAGGAAAATAGTCAGATCATTTCAAATAATAAAAGAGTAAAGTTCAGATAGGTAAACACTAGAATTATACCTATTTGTATACCAAGCACAGTAGTTTTCACTAATCCGCAAACTTCCCAACATATTGTATCTTCGGATTTACTTTTATGCTGGATGTTATAGAAATCCCTTTAAATGTCAATTCCATGGAAAATTGCAACGTCGCAATTCTTTATTGAGAAAGATAAAACATTGGAGGGAAAAAAGAATTAGGAAGTTGTCCGAAAAAAACAAAAAAAAAACGAAAATGTATTTGGAGAATAAGGGTTAATACATTCTTCATAAAATATAATAGGCAAAATCAAATATTTTATTTTTTATTTAATGAACTTAAAGAATATAATTGCCGAAATCAATGGTTTGAATGCCCTTTCGCAATTTTAAATAATAAAACCTTTGAATGTCTGATCAGCAAAAAGAGATTCGTTTATATTGCAATCGCCAATCAATACTGTTAACAGATGCCTCGTTCCTTTCACTTTAGCATGTCTGTTGCTTATAGCTGTTTACAAATCATAAAAAACCGGATTCAAATAGTCTTTCTCCTTTTATTTCTTCTACATCTTTCCTTCCGTAGATTTAGGCATTCCTACTTCATGTCCTATTTTAAGATTACAATGCTCAAGTGAATAGCATTCAATTACATCGATTTCTTGTACTAATGTAATAACAATCATCTTCTCTTTTGCGCTGACAGTCTTTCTCGTTGAAGTATTCTTTCTTTTGTCCATTTTTTAAGGGCACTTCATAAAAAAAATCAATAGTACAACTTAGTGGTTATAACGTAGGAAAATATACAGACGAGATTATCGTCAAGTACAGACGGACATCTCGATATGTGAGAAGCTATTTTCTTTTTAAAGTCATTTCTGCTCGTCATTTCTGGGCGCGATGTCAACTGTTTCTTAAACACCGACAAAAAATTAACATTAATAATTTTTTCTCATATTAAATCCAGCTAATTTAGTAGTTGACACGAAAATCGATTTCGCAAACAACTAACTTACAACGATCACTCTGGTATGCCATGGCACATTAAAAAAAAAAAAAAAAGATTTCAAATGATTTTCCACGAGAGATAGGGTCACGCTGCTGGTCGATGTGAAAATTTAGTGAAGTTTTGCTGCACCTAATACAATGCTAATTTGGATACCTGGATTTTATAGGAAACACCTTTTTCATCTTTTCTGTAATACTTTTAGGAGCAGAGTTGACTTTTCAGGAATATATGTTACCAACTGCTCCTTTCAGCATCTGTGCCTAATTGCTGATAGAAAGTACCACGAGATATTGTACGTTTTAGAAATAATTTCGCAGTATCCATATTATTTTCCATTTAAGGAAGGGTTCATCGAAAAAGATTATTTTAGATAAACGACGCATTTCTATTCTTTGCCCTTCGTCGTAGGCACAACGAGTTCTTTCCCTTGTTCCCATTATATATATATATATATATATATATATATATATATATATATATAGTTAACGCTTCCTCTATCTCTGAGTGTATATATATATATATATATATATATATATATATATATATATATATATATATATATATATATATATGTCTGTGTGTGTATGTGTCTCTGTCTCTGTCTCTGACTCTGTGTTTGTCTCTGTGTTTTGAACACCAAAAATATTGAATAATAAAAAAAATTAAGACACACCGGGTTGTATATTAATATATTTTGTTTTATGATATCAATTATGTTCCGCGACTAGATTCGGCCATCGTCAGAATAAAAAAAATCCTCCCTGTTTTTTAGCAGTGAACTACAGGAATATAATGACTTTCTGAAGAAAATGAATTTGATCTGTAGTTTTCATTTGTTTTTAGCGTTAATTTTGAACAGTTTGTATTGATGCCTTGATAGATTCATGCGACTCTGAATACTTTTAATCCTTTTCACAGATTTTTTTTGTTCCTGGGAAGACGATGTGTCTGTGTTAAGTGTATGTTATCATTTAGTTTTTCGGGTGTTTGTATGATGTGTGTAAATGTATATATTATAATGGGCGTGCGTTTAATTTAGACCTTAACACTTTTGCAAGTATATCCGTCTTGGTGTGTGATAAATCTGGGTAGGGCTTGAATTATGGGGTTATATATTAATTTGAAATTAAATCCGTCTGGATGGAGTGTTTTGAGGTGCAAAATTCATCTTTCATATTTTTCTAATATTATCTTTTCTGACTTTTTTTTATTTTTTTCAATTGTAGTGAATTTTGCATGGCTTTTAAAATCATGTTTTTCTAGGCGAAAATCTTGTTGTACAGTAATAATTTTCGTGGGGTGCCGACTCATTTTGATTACGATAATTATTAATTCTGTAGTGAAAGGTCCATTCAGATTTTCCCACGTATTTTTTCTGGCATGGTATGCATCCGAAGAGGTAATTTGTATTATGGCTTCTACAGCTAGAGTCGTGGTAGATTTTGAAAGTAGATTTAGTCACTGAGCTAGAGAATGATATATATATATATATATATATATATATATATATATATATATATATATATATATATATATATATACAAAAATCATAACATAAGCATGTTATAACATCACTAAAAATAGCCATTTTGTTTCATCACTTCTGGTGTCTCATCAAGTGATATTGTTGATTGCGAATTAAAGATTTTTTTTTTAAATTCAAAACCAAGTCACACCCTCAATAGGGGAAATCTTTTTACGTATCCTATGGCAACCAAACAGAATACAATATACGAAAATTCAAAAAATGTGGCATTGTATTCAAAATACAAAGTGTTAGTTGAGTAAGTTTAAAGTTTGATTAAATAAGAATTCAATATGAAATACACAGACACATGAATATAACTGAACATATATGCACGGATGTAATTTTCTTTTATAATTTGGCTTTTTATTCTTCTTTTTATTTGTATACATTTCTTTTCTTGATAATAACCGGGATTATATCGTGAGATTTGACCTGAAAACTGTGCATCTATAAGATGAATGCGATGGAAATCTCACTTTTTTCTGCTTGACAAGGACCACTTTATAAATATGAAACTACTGTTTTAATAGTTTGAAGACTGCAACACTTATTGAGGCACTGTCCGCTTTTGAAAATGATCTAATTTATTTTCAATTGACTACTTTATTTTTAAATGTAGAAGTTCACTTCTTATCTACAACGAAAAACAATGAACTAAAACATTTCCAGTGATTACTTTGACATCTCAATATGTTCGCTGGATTCTGCTGAAGCCTCTGACCTAGTGGGGGGTTATTTATTTTATATACTTTAAGTGCCCATAATTGTATTGATACAGATAATATTGGATTATACAGAGATTATGGATTGTTAATAATTAAGGACTCTTCAAAAATTAAGATAGATCGTATTAGGAAAACGATACATAAGGTGTTAAATGTTTTAAGTCTTAGTGAAAATACCTACCAATATCAAACAGTAGATGATTTTGATGTCACCCTAGACCTTAATAATAGTTTTTTTCTAACGTTATATGATGACAAATTCTAACTCAGTATATGTACATCACAATTACAACCATCCCCCGTCTGTTATTAAACATATACTACTTCCATAGAATTTAGAATCAGAGCTAACACTTCTAGCGAAGAGGGTTTTAATAGGCATGGCAAATTTTAGAATTCTGCTTAGTTTATCACCCCGCCACCATATCAACGTTATGCTTAAAACTAAGTTAGGATTAAAATTTCTAAATCTTATTAATAAACATTTTCCTAAAACGAATCCGCCTAATAAAATATTTAATAAAAATACGATTAAATTATTGTTGTGCGGATAATCTCAAGATTATTATTAAAAAAAAAATAATAATAAAGTATTCAACAAATATAAAAATTCAATTGGTATGGCGTATTTTCCAGTTAAAAATATTAAGTATGATAATAATAATAATACTGGCGGATGTAATTGTAGGAACTCCAATGATTGCCCAGTACAAAATAATCGGAAAGTTAGTAACCTAGTCCATCTTAGTACTATTTGAACACTTAAAAACTCGAATATTTAAACTAATTACATCGGAAATACTAAAGATTCGTTTAAAATACGTTGGTATCAACATACATCTTCCTTCAAAAATACTTCTCATAAAAAGAGTAATTCGTTGTCCAAATACGTTTGGAGTTTAAAAGAGAAAAATAAAACATCTACTATTCAATGGAAATTAATTCTTTATATGTCCTATGTTATCTTTTTCTCTATGAAAACCTGGAAATCATTAAATTTAAAGACATTTATTATTATTATTGCTATTATTATTATTATTATTATTATTATTATTATTATTATTATTATTATTATTTATTTATTTCTTTTATTTGTGGCGTTGACACATTTATTTCCAGATCCCGCCCAGGGACCTCAGGTTAGAAATGACATCATGACACTGAAAAAAAAATGACATAGATAAAGCGCTTCGTAAAGTGTGGGCTGTACTTGTCAGAACAATTTTTTGTATCTCCTTGAGGCATGGACTTCCAGGAATCCCTTCAATTAGTTTACTGCAATCTTTTCCAACCAGTCCTAGGGCTCCAACTACAACAGGGATTGTTGATGTTCCCATATGCCACATTTTCGAGATTTCTATTTCAAGGTCTTTGTATTTTGACAGCTTTTTGAATATCTTCAAAGATACATTGCAGTCAGCAGGGACTGCCATATCAATAAGGAGGCACCGTTTTTGTTTGTGGTCATTAATAACAATGTCTGGGCGGTTGGCTTTGATTGTTCTGTCAGTGTGAATTGTGTAGTCCCATGGAATTGTAACAGGTCCTATCTCCGTAACCGGGTCTTGGTGGTGTTCATACCAGTTTATTTCAGTTTCCTTCCCATAGAAGTGCAGATATTGGCCCACTCTGTCATGTCGGGTTTTATAGTGAGTGGGTGATAACATCGTGCAACCTGATACAAGATGATCAATCGTTTCTGGATATTTATCACAGAATCTGCATTTTAAGCTGACACAATATTTTAGTATATGTGCTTGATAATTCCTAGTTAACAAACATTGGTCCTGCGCAGCAAGGATAAAACCTTCAGTTTCCGCTTTCAACCCTGCACTGCGTAGCCAATGATGGGTACTGGTTTTGTTTAAATCAGCTTGTTAATGTACGGGAAGAGGATTGGCCATGAAGTGGTTTATCTTGCCATCGCTTCCGTACCTGGTCGGTTGCATTCGTCTTTTCTGTCTTTTTTAAGAATTTTGCAGTTTCAGCCGGTGTATTGTGCTGTAGTTGCATCTCTACGCCCATTTGAAACTCCATTTTGAATTTGGTGGCTGCTTTCATTACGGAGTAAAGACGCTTACTACTTTCATGTTCCTTGACGCATACCATCATCCAGTCTTCTGTTGTTTCCAAGTATCTTTGGAGGCCAATTGTTGTAGTTTTGTAGGACAGTTCTAGTTGAACTAATCCTCTGCCTCCTTCGGATCTGGGCACATACAGATGATCAACATCAGCTTTGGGATGATGCATGCGATAGCAAGTGAGAATCTTTCTCGTTTTGACGTCCATTCGCTTAATTTCAGCTATGGTCCAGTTAAGGACATTAATGCTGTATTGCACTACAGGGACAGCCAATGTGTTTATAGCTGATATTCTGCTTTTAGAGTTTAGCTCAGTATTTAGTAACAGAAGTACACGGCTGTAATACACTTTTCTTTTTTTTCTTCATTTGGCGGTTTTGTATGCGATCTCCTTCGCTAATTCCCAGGTACGTATAAGCTTCATCATGCTCCAATTGTCTAATCTTTGTGACAAAATCTAAATCTTTTAAGGGTGTTTCTGTAATTCTACCTTTCTTAAATGTTACTTTTGCACATTTATCTAATCCGAAGTCCATACCTATGTCGTCACTGAAGTATTTTACAATATTGAGGAGGCCTTTAAACTCATTATCGTCTTTGGCAAAGAGTTTGAGATCATCCATGTAGTGTAGGTGATTGAATATTTTCTTATTTATTTTGTAACCATAGCTACTGTTGTTCAGTTCATGTGTAAGAGGGATTAAGGATAAACAAAACAGAAGGGGTGACAGAGAGTCTCCTTGAAAGATTCCAAGTCGGATATTCAGACGGTTGGATATGGCAGTCCCCCTGGTGTGACTAAGGTATAGTTTGGTGTTCCACCTTCCCATGCTCTGGTTGAGGAAATTTAATACCACAGGGGAGACTTTGTACATTTCCAATGTCTTAAGGATCCAAGAATGTGGAACACCATCAAAGGTTTTACGATAATCAATCCACGCTACACTGAGATTTCTGCGTCGTCTCTTGCAATTTTCCAGGATCATTTTATTTATCAGAAGTTGATCTTTGCAGCCATATGAACCTCTTTCTGCATCCCTTCTGTTCCAGCGGGAGAATGCTGTTTGTTTCGAAGAAGGAATAATTACGGTTCGTCAGTACAGACGTGATCAACTTATACGTTGTGGAAAGACATGTTATCGGTCTATAATTTTTCGTGTCGTCTGTTTCAGTTGTTTTTAGTATGAGGTATGTAATACCTTCAGTGACCCATGCCGGGATCTTATTGGGATTATTTACAAGCGTTGATAATGCTTTTGCAAGAATTTCATGGGTAGATGAGAGATGATACAGCCAGAAATTGGGCAACTTGTCATTTCCTGGGGATTTCCATTTTTGGGATTTCGTTAGAGCTTGCCTAACATCATATGTGGATATATTTTCCCATTCTTGCAGAGGTGTATCCAGCAGTCGTTCTTCTTCACGCCGTATCCATTCAGCATTTGGGTTATATTCCTTTGGGCTGCTCCAAATATTTTCCCAAAATGTCTGTACATTATCAATCGATGGTGGCCTTTCGACATGTATACGTGTTTTTCCAATTTCCCTGTAAAATTTCTTAATATCTGTTCGGAATATTTTATTTTGGTTATAGAACCTACAACGTTTTTCGTATCCTCTTGTTCTTTGTGCCTTTAGCTGAAATATCTGTTTCAGCATTTCCTTGATTGATGGAATATCAATTAGGGATTTAATACTATATTTCTGCTTGATCTTTTTAGATTTACGTGTGGAAATATGAGGGTTTCTGGTGAGCTCATCTAATATAGAAAACTCACATCTGATTTGTTTTATTTCTCGTATCAGTTTGGTTTTCCAATCTGGTTCTCTGTGTCTGTTAATTTTATTTATTGTCTTGACCCCAAGCTTTCGAGTCGCTGCTAGAGCTGTTGCGTATATGACGTTGTTAACTTCTGTGATGTTTCCCGGTGGTTTATCTGTTAACAGTGCTTCCAGGGCAGCATTGTATATTTTCACGATGTGCTTGTTGGAATTTGTCATATGGATTTTCGGGAGCTGGTCTCTGTCTGACAATTGTATTAAAGTTACTCTGCTGAGTACTTGGATGACGTCTTTTTTCGCTTCGGTAATTTCAGCTTCGTGGTTTTCAAGGAATTCTAACTTAATGCACCTGGAGTCATCTTCAGTGACAATTTCTGGTGAACTGCAGGTTGTGACTAAGGTAGAGTCTTGGGTTTCATTTCCTGGGAGATTATTTCGTATTTCATTCGCTTTAGCGTCCACCTCATCCTCTGTCGCCTTTCCTTATTTCTACATTCGTCTCAATAGAGTTTGAGTGATGGGTCATAGTATTTTGTCTTATATCTAATTTTATCTTATCTTTTTCTGCCTTTGAGAGTCTGTTGTTTTGCATGATATCCCTACGGACATTTGCAAGCATGTTTGGATCGAGGTTAGGTCTTATATCATTTCCCACCATACTTCTCCATATTTGGTATGTTTGATTGGTGGTGTTTTTTGCTGGGTTTTCGAGTGCAGTGAAGAAGGATGTCATGACTTGTCGATACTCTTCGCGGCTCCATTTCGTTCGTTTACTTTTTACTAGTCGATTTGGTATTGAGTCACTTGGTCCAAGGTTGGCAATAATCCGGGTTTGGTGACCTAGTGTCTCTTCGTGCGTGGAAGAGTTTGTTCCAGTGACAGACTTTTCGTCCTCAGACTGGTTCATCTCTGAGGGACGCGGCCCATGTTGTCCCGGTTGACGGCCGATCCGGTATGAAATATTATTCGTATTCTTTGAAATTGGTAGAGATGCGTTTTAACCTTGACCGCCAAGGGGTAATTATGTTCAGGTTACCAGCTTTAGGACGAGTCTCGAAGAAGGTCCAAGAGCACGCCCAGACAATGAGATTGTGGGTTTATTAATATATCAAAGTTAGAATAGTTCATAACAGTGTATGGTATTCAGTGGGGTAGACAATACTAAGTTTTAACTTAGTATAAGTCCGAGTGACCACTCCAAGGGGGATAATTAGATTTTAGTATATAGACATTAAAAAAAAAAAAAAAGAAAGAAGGTGAATTGCATGGCACAAGTGACTTTCCACAAATGTTCAATTTTCCGTCGCCAACGACAGATACTTATCAAATTTTATGGGGTAGGCTGGACTCATAATACAGATTGGAAGGAGGGAATATCAAAGAATTCATTCAACAAAGAGGTAGGAGCACGGGAATAAAAGTTATACTTTTCCGGTCATCTCTCAACCTACTAGCCGCTAAAAGATATAGATTTAAATTTTCACTCAAAGAGATGATAGTCAAAGGGCAGAGCATATTAGGATAATTACACCTGTAGCCATGAAAAAAAAACAAATATAATACAATATGATCCCTGTCAATGCGGATACTTACACATGTACTTTCAATATACATATATATATATATATATATATATATATATATATATATATATATATATAGAGAGAGAGAGAGAGAGAGAGAGATTAGCAATCATGTACATATACACGCACCGACAGAGATATGGGATGCCTAGGATAAGAGAAAATATTTTTAAAAAAAGAGAAAAATGGACACGGATGTCCGCTTAAGGTCGGGGATTATTATTATTATTATTATTATTATTATTATTATTATTATTATTATTATTATTATTATTATCATTATTCAAATATATATATATATATATATATATATATATATATATATATATATATATAAATATTTGTAACTTCATCAGAGTCATTATTTATTTATTTATTATTTGCTAATGATTTAACGTAACACAGATTATCAAGTTGACATTGAATTCTTGTGATCCATCATGAATTCATTTTTCATAGACTCTGAATTTAGCGTGTTTTTATGTCCGTTAGTATATTTGTTTTTACATCTGTTTTATAACGATATATTTTTTTCTAGGTGCATGTATTTGTACATGTGTGTCTATGTGATAGTTTTTATGTCTATATGTATGTTTGTATGTAGGTGTTTTGTATGCGTATCTCTCTTTCTCTTTCTCTCTCTCTCTCTCTCTCTCTCTCTATATATATATATATATATATATATATATATATCTTTATGGTTGTGTGTATGCGTTTATGTATATATTTATATGTATTTATGCATATATTTCTGTGAGTTTTTATTTTGTTTTTATACTGGTTTTTGTATCTTTACATGCTATGTATGAAGTTGGGAGTTTAGTTATCCGGGTTTATTTATATATAAGTATACGCATATGTGTGGTTCTTTATATGTACGTGTATGTATACATATCTTTCTTTTTTTTTTAGTTTGTTTAAAACCGGAAATGTGGTTTTCAACTACATATGCATCATAAAAATGCTATTTTCTTACACTTATTACATTTATTTGATTAATCTCCTCTTTTTACCTATATGGTTTTTCATGTATGTCATATTTTGATGGGGACTTTGTGTCGTTTTATCATTGTATTTGTGCCTGAATCTTTGTAAGATTGTTTATTTGTATATTGGCACGGGTTTTTCATTGCATATGTTTGGTTTTAATTGTTTTTTTAATACGGTTGTTTCGGATGTAATTTCCTGTTACTTTTTTTTGTCCTTTTTTTCTTTTTTTTATTCTCTTTTTATAATTTTTATTTTTTTATTTTCCTTTTTTTATTTTTTCCTTTCCTTCTTTTTTCTTTTCCTTCTTTTTTCTTTCTTTTTTTTTTCTTTTTTTCATTTTCTTCTATTTTCTGTGTCATTCTTATAGTAGCGTGCATATATGTTTAGTTATATTTATGCCTCTGTGTATTAGGATACGAATGTGTTTGTCGTATCGTCTGTATCATCTAACTTACTCGAGCCTAATGTTAGTAGTGTTTATTTTACTTTTTACATCAACGTCAAAATTGGCACTTAGCTAAGAATAGGAATATATATATATATATATATATATATACACTCCGTTCCATTTTTGAAATATTTTAAATCTAATGTTCGGATTAATTTAGAATTTGAAATTTGTAAATTGTAATTTTTAATTTTACAGTGAAATTAAAACTGAGTTATTTCATATTGATTTCTAGTTTAATCTAAAATTATATTTGATCAACTAACGGTTTGTATTTAGAATACACTGTCACGTGTTTTTAAATTTTCATATACTTGTATTCTGATTGGCCATCATAGGCTACGTAACAAGGTTTCACATATTGATGGTGTTTTATCAGGTTTGGAATTTTCAAAAAAGCCCTTTATTTCGCAATTATCACCGTCACTTGACAAGACTCCAGAAATGTCACTGTAATAAGAATATATATATATATATATATATATATATATATATATATATATATATATATATATATATATATATATATATATATATATATATATATATATATATATATATATATATATATATATATATATATATATATATATATATATATGTATGTATATGTATGTATTCCAATTACGATCGAGTTTCTCACATGCGCTTTCGCACAAATACCCTTGGGATATTTTAAATCCATCATCCCACCCGCTAGTTTTCGGTAAATGACAGGACAGAATGAGCCCTATAACCTTGCTTGGACACCAATTTAGGATCATTACGGATCCAAATTCAAAATCTGAGGATGGTTGATTGGAGACCATTTTGTACGCTATTTGCACTAGTTCTCTATGTTCTGTTCTTCGAAAATGCGTTGCTGGTTCTGTACAAGCGGTAATCGCTACAATAAGATCATATGTCATGGTAGTAGGCATGATATTAAATTCTAGGATCTGTTCTAAGCCCTTTTTATTTGTATTTTTTAATATATAAATATAATATTGAAAACGGAGGACAAGATTATATTTCATAGTTCAGCAAAATCTTCTGGACAACAGTTAAAAAGTATTGCAAAGAATTGAAAAGAAACATACATATTTTACTTAAGGATCTTTACAACCACCGTTTCTTCAGAAAGAAAAACTTTGGCATAATTGAGACGAATCAAGCGATGATGGTCACTAAAAAAGAAATAATAGGAAATACAGAGGGGAAACTTACGAACAAGACTAAAAACTACTTATTAGTAAAATAAATAATGAATAAATGATTTAAATTTTCTGAGTATTAAAAATGACAAAAATGTTACTTACAACACTCCAACTAACTATAATGAGTGAATAAAATGCTTTTTTTGCTTAGACACAACTGGTTTGTGCATCTTAATACAAACCGTCTCTTTAAATCGTGAGCAGACTGAACCATGTGTAGAATAGTGAAAAAATCACCATCATTCTTATCAAAAGTCAGTGTTATCTGACAGTGTTGATCTATTGCTGATTCATGTACAGAATGGTTTGACCCGTGAGAAAGACTGATATTATGCGATATTATAGTAGCAGGAACATGTTACCTAATTCGGGTCCCTAGTTTTTTATTGGTCCCTCCCTGGTATTCAGCATCACACTTATATTTCAACTTCAAAACAATAGAACTATTCTACAAGTGGGACAGGATCTTTGACGACAGAGGGGAAAACCGAAGGGGTTTAAAAAACAACACGTAGCCTGAATGTCGAAAACCTTGATGTAATACACGATTACACATTGTAAGCGAATAATTGACATTTCCTAACGAGCCACGGTCATTTTAAAAAGATGAGGGACCAACGTTACCTATTCTTTGAAATGTTTGATCTTAACTTTCTGTTTATTACTGCCTATTATCACACTGTTATCTTCATAACGTGTGTTGATATGAATGATAATATATTATGTTAAGACTTCTGGGTATATTTCTGTTAAGACTTCTAGGTATATTCTGTTAAGTCTTTTAGATATATTCTGTTAAAACTTTTAGGTGTATTCTCTTAAGACTTCTAGATATATTCTCTTAAGACTTCTTGGTATATACTGTTAAGACTTCTAGATATATTCTGTTAAGTGTTATAGGTATATTCTGTTTAGACCTTTAGGTATATTCTTTTAAGTCTTCTAGATATATCCTGCTAAGATTTCTAGATATATTCTGTTAAGGCTTCTAGATATATTCTGTTAAGGCTTCTAGATCTATTCTGTTAAGTCTTCTAGATCTATTCTTTGAAAACTTCAAGGTATATTCTGATAAGACTTCTAGATATATTCTGTTAGGACTTCTAGATATTTTCTGTTAAGAGAATCTGGACAGTTCTATATATAATTAAAAAAAAACATTTCTTAATTCAACTTCTCTTTTTACATAATTGATTAATTCGTTTGTAAACAATAAATGTTAAGGGATTGTATTTTATCTTTCTCATATAC
>OZ010605.1:81361798-81376798 GCA_963932145.1 Acanthosepion lycidas
ATTAAAAATTACCGAATCTGATCCTCTCTGCTTGCAATATTTGAGCGAATCTATAGCACCGTACACTGTGACATGGCGTAGGTTAGTCATAATATAAGATTTTTTTGTTGATTTATACAGTCAAATATTAACACGTGGCCGAGAGATTAGATAATTTGTATTCCGACCAGATCTGTTCGGATTCGAATCACACCGTGGACGTAGATGATTATTAATAATATCGAATTTGTGATGGAGAAAACATCTTGAAAATATGAGAATGAGATTCCAGCGTACACTAATATTGGAAAGAGTCTGTAAACTGAAAGCTTGATAGTGAAATTAGGTAGAATGAATCTGCAGTGGGTTGTGTTTCCACGAAGACAGAAATGATCTTGACTGAGGTTTTGAACATATTGGACTTGAATACTGATAACGAGATATTTTTTCTTTCAACCAGACTCTGCAACTACAGGCACACTGCTGCACTATAAACTTTGGTTTTCGTGCACTTGGACCTGGTGTAATGGTTAGCAAGCTTGTCAAGACTTACAACTGTGTAGCCAGTTTGTTCCACACTGGGTACCGCACAACTACGCTTAGTAAATATTTATAAAACACCGTTTCTCTCCGTGGGTTTTGAAATGTACCTGAACAAGCGTCTGCAATAGGAATTAGATTGCAAAAATAAATAAATAAAATAAAATAAACGGTCCAAAACAAGCCATACATGCAATCAAACTTGATATTTTAATTCGTAATGTGGCGCTAGATTTATGGAACGAAATTTCGGTGACACAATGTTTGTGCTTTATACTTATATATGTTAATGGTAATTAATTATAATATTAAATGTTTATTTAAGAGGTATGATTCCGTATTCCGTATCCGTTTTGAAAATAAGTGCTGTATTCGTAGAAATTCATTAGACTCTTTAAAAAAATGTTCAGGAAAATAGGTTTCTCAAGTTCACTCACTGTTATTGATCTTAACAAAATTGAGATGTCTTTCTCTGCTAAAGTTTTGTTTGAATTAATATAAAATGTCGGCATCTTGATTATGTGATTATGTTCTCTTCGAGTTATATACAATATCAAATTACGTTGTTGCTTCTGCTGAAATTCCCAAGTAATGTGGTTTCTGTTATCTGATAAATTTTTTTCTTGTTCTGTAGTGTCAGCCCATAGTGTGATATTCGCCAAGATTCATAATATTCAATCTTTAAAAGTCATTTTAAACCATAGATCTATGAATGTTGCTGTATAAGTTGACGGTTAAAATATTTATGAACAGGTTCAGCGCCATGTATAACATCCATATCAAAATCTTGATCTGATGAGGCCTTTACGTACATGAGTTAAGATTGGAGTTTAATCTTTCGTTTTTTGTTTTTTTTTAGCAATTTTCGATTTTATTCTAATTTTATTTTCCTTATCTCCTGTACAAAATTTGCTATACCGGAGCCATATATATTTGAAGTGTCAGATATTTACCGATCCCAAATCATTTCTTTCATTTCGATTCAAGGTGATATTTTCTGTGTTGGAAAAGAGAAATAAGATCACTGATTTATGTTTAGAGATTCATTTGGGATGTGGTAAATACTTAAATGATCGGTGTCAATATCTTAACGTTTATACTTGAAAATGAGCAGGACGTAGTCTACGAAATAATTGTATGTACTGCCGCCCTCTTTTCCTTCTTGACAATGTCGTCATAAATTTTGAAATGCTTCCGCATTAGGGTCCTCGCCAGACATGTAATTTGTGGATAGATAAAGTTCTATAATTAAATCTAAACATTTACATAAGTCAGTTTGGAAAGCAATTTCTAATGAATGAGATATATGTGATCATATGCTGCTTGGGATCGACATTCCATGTATTCATTTTTTATTTGGAGACGTATGCAATTTCAGAAAATATTTTATCTTATATATGCAATAGTTACCCCACTTATAAGGACGAAATCAAAGCTAAACTGTAACGATTCGACTTTCATAAAACAATGAGTCTAGTTAAGAATATGTTCATAGCACTTACTCCATAATGGATTCAATTTAGACAGGTTTGTACATGTTGAGGGCAACCTTCTCTCGTTTGCACACTGAATTAATGCATGTTGAAAGTCATATTTTGGGGATACCTTTCTATTTCCAAATTTCCTTTATGAAATAAAGAAACTTATTACGGAATTTTCAAAAGTTCAGCCAGTTCCTTATTCTTTGTAGTTTTCTTAACTTCCTCCTCAATAGGTTGGTTATCGATTATGTTTTAATATATATTTCCTAATTATTCGTTATATATTTGTAATGATTCGTTATATATTTTGTAATCATTCATTATATATTTGTAATGATTCGTTATATATTTTGTAATGATTCGTTATATATTTGTAATAATTGGTTATATACTTGTAATAATTCGTTATATATTTGTAATGATTCGTTATATATTTTGTAATGATACATTATATATTTGTAATGATTGATTCGTTATATATTTCCTAATTATTCGTTATATATTTGTAATCATTCGTTATCTATTTTGTAATGATTCGTTATATATTTGTAATAATTGGTTATATACTTGTAATAATTCGTTATATATTTGTAATGATTCGTTATATATTTGTAATGATTCGTTATATATAAGTGGATTCCGATTGTATGATGTCATTTTAGTTTTTCACTTTACACCACATTACACCACCAGCTGGTTTACCTTTGTTAATTTGATTTCTGTTTTGTCGGAGATAACTGGGTTTCTTAGTACACTGACTATTTTTTGCTTTCTTCTTTGTTTAATATACTCCCTACGTGGTTTTATCTTCTTTAGTGTAAAAATATTTTCGAATCAAGTTTGTAATCCACGTGAGAATATTTTTCCGTCTTGGAAAGATCTCAGGTTCTTCGGTAATGAAAATATTATAGAATTATTTGATTCCTCTTCGATGTTTTAGTCAAAACTTAGTGACATAAATTTGTACCCTTCTTTATTAAAGGATTATTATCTTACTCTTTTTTGGAGGCTGTTCCTATGTAACTGTTGTGGTTTATCCGAGCAGTTGTGCGAGCAATTTCGTTGGCTGTTGGGGTCAAGTTAGTTACAAGTAGCCTGTAGGCGCTGTAATATCTTTTTTTAATGGCTTAATCATGATTCTGAGTACATTAAGTCAATCATTTTGGTTACATTGTCTAAGTTAGTACGTATGATGAGTTCTTCCATGTAACCTCCTTACCATGAAGAATGGCTTTTTGAATAACACAGAAATATCAGGGGTTCCCCATTGCTATTTGAATCTTCTCTTTCAAAGGACAAAATCTTCTTAGGATCAAGGGAAAAGTGGTAATAAAGTCTGCTTCAGGTTAAATTAAAATCGTCAATAAACTATAAACCCCATCAAAATGTCCATTAAAATTCCAATTTTCGAAAATTTATAGCTTGTTAGAACGAGGCTTTTTTTGTTGTTGAAAATAACACATTTATTTGTGTCATAGGCTGATATCAGTGGAGAATTACAGCCAGGAATAACAACCCCGTAGATCTCAGTGTTTATGACAGGTTTAAGATAATTTTTTATTACAATATTTAATGACTTGTGTATAAGGTATGGTGATATTAACTGTTTCCTTATGAGCAAAAAATCGGCATTATTTCCCGAGCAACTACTTCTATCAAAAGTTGAATTCTATAATTCAACCGTTAGTAGGAATAGCTCAAGGAGTTTCAACCGTTACTAGGAATAGTTCTACCGTTATTAGGAGTCTCAACCGTTAGTAGCAATGGTTCAAACGTTAGTAGGAGTTTCAACCGTTAGTAGGAATAGTTAAACAGTTAGTAAGAGTTTCAAGCGTAAGTAGGAAGAGTTCAGCCGTTAGTAGGTGAACTTCAACCGTTAGTAGGAATAGGTCTACCGTTAGGATTTTCAACCGTTAGTAGGGATAGTTTAACCGTTAGTAGGATTTTAAACCGTTAGTAGGAGTTTCAACAGTTAGTAGGAATAGTACAAACGTTAGTAGGAATAGTTCAACCGTTATTAGGAGTTTCAAACGTTAGTAGGAATAGTTTAAACGTTAGTAGGAATAGTTTAACCGTTAGTAGGAGTTTCGACCTTTAGTAGGAGTTTCAAAAGTTAGTAGGAATAGTTCAACCATTTGTAGGAATATTTCAACCGTTAGTATGAGTTTCAACCGTTAGTAGGAGTTTCAAAAGTTAGTAGGAATAGTTCAACCGTTAGTAGTGATAGTTCAACCGTTAGTAGGAGTTTCAACCGTTAATAGGAATAGTTCAACCGATAGTAGGAGTTTCAACCGTTAATAGGAATAGTTCAACCATTAGTAGGAATAGTTCAACCGTTAATAGGAATAGTTCAACCGTTAGTAGGAATAGTTCAACCGTTAGTAGAAGTCTCAACCGTTAGTAGGAAATATTTGAACCGTTAGTAGGAGTTTCATCCGTTAGTAGCAATAGTTCAACCGTTAGTAGGTGTTTCAAACGTTAGTAGGAAAAGTTCTACCGTTAGTAGGAATAGTTCACCCCTTAGTAACAATAGTTCAACCGTTAGTGACAATAGTTCAAACGTTAGTAGAAGTTTCAAAAGTTAGTAGTAGTTGAACTGTTCGTAGGAGTTTCAACCGATAGTAGGAATAATTCAACCGTTACTAGGAAAAATTCAACCGCTAGTCGGTGATTCAACCGTTAGTAGGAATAGTTCAGCCGTTAGTAGGAATAGTTCAACCGTTAGTAGGGATAGTTCTACAGTTAGTAGGAATAGTTCAACCGTTAATTGGAATAGTTCAACCGTTAGTATCAATAGTTCCACCATTAGTAGAACTTTCATCCGTTAGTAGGACTATCGGTGAAAAGAAATCCTTTATGAAAATCTTCTTAAATTTATGTCAAATCTTCATTATTTATTCTTTAACTTGCATGTAGATTTAAGTTGTTGATATTATTGAAAAAACTAAAGTTGTCTCTAATATTTAGTACAGTTATATGTGATTCTGTAGCGCCACAGCACATGGTTCGAAGAAGTATGTCCTTGATAAAGCTACAGATTTACTTTGCGCTAGGCCATCATTAACAATCGATCTGAGAAATGGTTTAGTATTCTGTACGAATATAGACCGAGGCGATACCCACAATTACATTGAATGTGGTTAAAGACTTTTGTTTAACTGTGTTGTATGTTTGAATCTCAATAAAACCAGAAAACATAGCCCTTCATCTTGTGAAGATGACCAGTAGACATTGACAATCAACATCTCAATGGCTTGTCTTACAGCTGACCATATAAGGTGTGATGTTTACACTTGCGCATGGATTAAAGCCTTGAAAAATTGGTTGAAATGAAATAGAATAGTTAAACGTCATTACTTCGAAGAAACAGACGTTTCGCACATGTTCTTAAAAATATCAACTACAGAAGACGATTTAGAACAAACAAGCAATCAGAAGAAAACAGCAAAGCGAAACAAAACTACATAAGTGGGTTTCCATAATGCTGGAATGTAAGAAACAGCAAGATATTTATTGTAGAACTTAGAAAAAGAAGAAATCACTTGAAGAGAACATTTGACCAGAAACCATGTGCATATCAGACAGTAAAGAATCAGTTCAAAGTGGAAAGCTACGTAAAGATACTCAAGATTAATCAAGAGGAGAAATTATCTATGAGCTGAACAGTCTTTTTTATCAGTAGATGACTATAACACTTCAAACATGATTACTCATGTCACGATTACTTAAATCTTATCAGGAAAACTAAATAGCAACGTGGACACTAAATTTGAAAGGAAGACTATTGAAACAGTCAGTATCTTTTTTCTCGGATTTTTGAGTACTTTGGCAACATCGATATATTTGAAATGGAGCAAACGAAAAGATATATGGAATGTTTATCACTATTACGATCTCCATTTTTTCACTCCATCTTAATAAATAAAGTAACCTATGTATATATAGCTGGCCATTCGTATTCGAGGATACTCGTCTACTACAGAGGCTAGCCAATACCTATTGAAGTAACTTGCACAGGCGCATTTGTGTTTATTCGACACCCAAAGATCCCACCTGTGGTTTATAATGCAACTATCCTGAGCAGACATTTATTACAGTTTCTGGTAAAAAGCGTGTTATCGTGATCAATAATTTGAACAAGGCCATCACTATGAAATGTGACTTCCTGCTAGAACAGATGTCGATGGCCCAAAAGGGTTCCGTCTATCCATTTTCATTCACAAAGGTCAGCCGATGGTATGATTTTCAGGGGTGTCGCTGGGATTCGGTACGATAACATCAGGAAGTCTCGACCATGGAGATTTTCGGACCCGGGCCTCATGGTCAGAATTCGAACGTTCTAACCACTCGACCACATAACCCTATGTTAACGTCAGGATTAAAGGCGTGTAGCATTGTCTAATACACTCTAAACGATGAAAGGTAAGCGACTTTTATATAACTTATTTATATATATATATATATATATATATATATATATATATATATATAAGATATGTAAATATATATATATATAATATATATATATAATATAATATATATATATATTATATATATATATATATATTTATACATATATATATATATATACATACACACACACACACACATATATATATATATATATATATATATATATATATATATATATATATATATATATATATATATATTAATCCAATTCAATCTCACTTTCAATTGCAGAATAAAGAAACATTTAGCTAAAAAATCGCATTAATCATTGTTTCTAATTCGTAATCCCATTTACTAGATTGAGTAACCTACCATTTTAAAACTGCCTTTTATCCAATCTTTATTTTTAATTGAATTATTTTGAATATAACAAACCGTTAGGACGTAGGCGATCGTGACTCGCGAATTATCTCTTTTATTTAATAAAAATGAATTAACATGAATTTTTTTTTAAAGAAAAACGGTGGATTCTAATATGTTTGTTTCTACACGATTTGAATGCCGTGATTATATTCACGTAGGCAGGTTACCACCCACGACTAGGAATCAATTTACCCTGCTATTTAACTTACAGATTCATGAATTCTACAAAGGAATGAGTGCGAAAGAGACTTGGCCAGAATTTGAACAGGCTTAACGATTACCGTGCCTAAACCTATATCCCATAACGTATCAACACATCATTATTTTATATCTTATAACGTTATTTTTTTATTATCCTGCTGCTACAATATTACTCTGGAAATGTGAAACATTGGGTAAGTTAAATTAGCAATCAATAATTT
This sequence comes from Acanthosepion lycidas, assembly GCA_963932145.1. NCBI lineage: Eukaryota > Metazoa > Mollusca > Cephalopoda > Sepiida > Sepiidae > Acanthosepion > Acanthosepion lycidas. Next base: position 81,369,057 of record OZ010605.1, read on the forward strand.
CTGTAAAATGATCATTTTCCTTCCCTAAAATTGAAAAGTGGCACGTAGTAATGGGTAGCAGCTCAGATTGAGGAATCGGGGAGCCGCGTTCGAATTCCAGTCGAATCCATTACCTGCTAATACCCTTGGAAATTCTTTTCTTCCCGCTCCCCAGCAGGACAGTCTGCCGCAGGAAGAAACAGCAACCTACTGCGAGAAAAAATCTGCCTCGTCAGTCATGTATCGAAAGTTATATGATCGCCTTAGCGTGTATCACTCATGACTGATTATCTGAAAGCCTTTAATCACAGAACACAATACACCATTATGACATGAAAATAATATTTATCTGATTAATGCAATTAAACTATAATTTCTCTGTAAATAAATCCAAACTAGTCACGTCCCATGATCATCGAGCGGAGACTCCGTGTCTTGAGCGCCTATAGGGGCTTGAAGTCAACCGCAACCTCAAGAGAAACTAGTACATATAATCTATCGATGCTGGAAAAATATTCAGCCCATGTATCACCGGAGTAACTACCTGACTCCCCTTGTTATTCTCTATTATTTACAAAAGTCAGATCTGGCCAAAAGTCGAATAGTTGTGCCATATATAGACAGGAGCTGCACATGCCTCACTTTTCAGTTTTGATAAAGCCCCAAAATTTCTCGGCGGTGATCTGGGTGAGAAAGTATTTTCCGCCCTAAAATCCCTTTCACACAGGCAAGTTTCTCGCTAATCTATCGATATTTCCATGGAAATTGTTCAGACGGACTATATTCCATAGTACCACCATTTTTAACTTTCAGTGCTTAGACCCGCCATCCCACTCACATTTTAACAAACCCGCATAATTGATGCATTTTCCACTAAAGCAGCTTATTCCCACGAATCACATATGAAAGCGATTCCCAAGAGAATGTTTCTCCAATCGTAACAATCTTAACTTGTTCAAGTCTAGGGTCGACCGTTATCTTCCCTACATACCCCCTATAAAATCTACCTATGTAACAATTTAACTAGAGTGGCCTTTGGTCCTTGTTCCGGACGAACGCCATTATATAAAAAAAATCATACTAAATATTTACATCAGAAATTCCTTTGAGATTCTCTTCAGCTATAAGTTGTTATTTTGTTCTTGATAAAAAAAATGCTACGTCTTTACCAGGTGAGCTAATGCATCCAATGCAAACCTTATTTGACGCTGAGACTTGGTTGTTAAGTTGGTTGTGCCTAAAGGAAGGAATCATTTTGCAGGCTTCTCACTATGACACTTCCTGGTCGGTAGAGGGCGCTTCGTTCAAATCTGTCCACCCGCGGCATTTTCGTTTACTCGTCAAAATTGTTCTCTCTACACACTATTGCTCAGCTTAAATCCTGTTTAAAGTTATCGATTGCACTGAAGCAAGCGGGAAAAATCGATTTATTGGCCTTCCAACAATGAATTATTTTCCTTAGAATCGGATTACCTTTCAGAGGCATAAAAATCTACATATTTTGAACCTTTGGAAATTCACTAATCAGAGAAATCAATTTGCGGCATCCACAGAATAGGTTTCTAATAAGATTACACGATTCTTTTAAAAAAATCTATCCTCTAGGATCTCCGTTTATGTGTAGGATTTATGTATAACAAGACCGTCTTCACTTGCATAATTCTAAATCATTTGTACTTAAAGTATATGGAACTGAAAACACCTAGAATACAGATTCTAAAACTAGGTTTGCAAGTTTATGACTTCAGCTTATTGGAAAAAGACAGTAACGTATCTAGTACCTGTTATTTGAAGATAAGAATTTGAATTTGATTAAAAGATGAATGATAATTTCTGAATAAATAATCTCAACTGTGAAAATATATTAAAAGTCTCTATTCTGGCATGCACCACTAGAATTCTTCTTTTATCTCGTGAATGCCGAGGAACGCCTATCATTGCAGGATAATTTTCAAGCTGGTCTTATGTTCAATCTGTTTCTGAAGACAGTACTCAGTTTTGCGACGTACTGATTCAAAGAATACTGAATATCATTTCTCGAAGGAAAACCATATTAGCTTTTGAACAGTATTTCAATAGAGAAAAATTACAAGAAATGGGCAAAAGATAAAGGAGAGTTTCGGGAAAAAATCAGCATGCATTTTGGCAGATAGTTTTATCATTATTAAAAAATGAACAACAAAAAAAAACTATAATCGTAAACTGGTATAGAAGCCTATTATATATATATATAAACTGGTATAGAAGCCTATTATATATATATATATATATATATATATATATATATATATATATATATATATATATATATATATATATATAATGAACTCTCCCGTCGGTTTCGACGAATGAGAATCTGACAGCTTATTCATACAGTTATGAAAGTTTAGCCGATAAACTTAAGTGGCATTTAAGACCCGCTAGTGATTTACAAAGGAGGACACATAAGCAACAGGTGCGAGAATTGTGAGATGAGATCACTGTTAGATTGGATGACCTTTTAGATCTTGCTCTCGCTTCTTGAAGATGATTCAGACAAGCAGATTGAAAATTTCTGAGTCCACTAAAACACGTTGATTTCCATTCTACCCGCTCCAAAGCTAATCGCTCAAGGGTGTTATGTTGTATATTAGCTGCTGACAAGTTGCTTTTCAGCTTGTCTTTTTATCTTAGCCATAGGCGTCCTTCATTCCTGTAGCCTTGATATATATATATATATATATATATATATATATATATATATATATATATATATTTCTATCTACCCTAACAGTTTTAAGCAATTAAATGCCAAAGCAGAAATTCTCGGTGACACGTTTTGTCCTCGAGAAGGAAATAATCGCACTATCGTAATGGTTTTATTGACGGAATCTCTACTGATTATACGACTGTAAATTGGTGCAAATCGTAAATGCTACATGACTTCAGCCTGGGATGGGATAATCTCTCAACCTAGCTAGTTGAAACAGTTCAGTGGAAGAAAACTGACTGGTCGCATTCAATGCCTCAAAATTAAAAGAGTTGACGCTACATTATCACAGTGCAGACAATGAATTTTCGTCTAAAACGGATGTTCTCTGAGGGAAGCCCCGTATGTTGAGCGCTTATTATTAATTAATCTCGCTCCAAACCTCAAATGGAACTCCTACATTTGATGCATTGCTCTAGTGATAGCATGATTCTTTCTGCTATCCTCTAACTTTACACGAGGTAGATCAAACCTAAAATGAAATAATGCTGCGATATATAGGCAGGTGCTGCCCAGCTATCACATTCCAGTCTCGATACAGCTCACAATGGTCAACGCGATTTTGTCGGATATGTACCCCCTCCCCGTTGCAATCTCATTACCATAAACTAAACGTTGCAAGCTTATCGCTAATCTTTCACTGTCTCCATGGAAGAGGATCAGACGAACTACATTCCATAGTTCAATCAGTAACCTTAAGAGATAAAACTATCATTTCCTTTGTATGGCATTCTTGTGATTTAAGTAACGTTTTCAAGACTAGGATTAAACGATTACTTCTCCACATATACTTATAAACTGTGCCTCTTACATCTTACCCATCACCCCAAGTCGGGTACACTATGAACATTATTACAAAATTAAGTCTGTCGCTATCCCCATGGAAAAGTATCACCTTTAGTTCTAACAGTTCACATATTTACAGCTAAGACCTGTCATATACACAGTCCTATCATCTTCATTCCTTTTGTATTCCATTAGTAAGGAGGAAGCTACCTTATGACAATTTCTTCCCTATAGCAGCAGGATTGTGGAGTAGATACTGAGAGGACGCGACCAGGAACACTACTATTTTGCAAACTAAAGTAACTAATATGTTCACGTTTGTAAGTGATATATCTACCTATAATACTAAGCCACAATACTAGTCAATATTCTAAATAAGTTCGTATGGTGCCCATCCATATATTAGGTAGTAGAATAATCTTTTCAATTCGCTCTGGAAAAGATCTACTTGACGCAAGCTGAGACACTAGGGTTTGCTCTGATTATAGGGAAAAAAGTTTATTTCTCGAGAGATACTTTCAAGTTTTGTTTTCTTTTTGGACAAAAGATTTTTATTCTTAATATTGCTTTACGCTTAGTGTAATGTAAAACAATTGTTTATATCAGCAGCTCGCAAAACACCTTTAATCGTCTATCTCAGGTATACTGGGGATTTGTTGACAGACTAATTGACCTTTTACAGTTCTGAGTTTTATATTCGTATATAACGTGATCTGACGCTCCAATATAATCATTCCATTTGTGTTACATAAACTCTAAATTTCTGTACTACTAATAGTAATAAATAAAATGACAAAATCTATGCATTTCTTAAATCAGAAAGATGTTTTAGCAACATCAATCGCCATTTAATCTATTTTTTTAATCCTGTTCTTTTCTCTGTTTTCAATGTTCACTCAGTTTCGTTCAGTCATATTAAATACTTACACGTTTATCGCCTTGCTTGGGGCGAAATGATTTTAGAAAATGAACGGGATTACAATGTAAGTAATATATTTAGTGATATTTTTTTAAAAAAAAGCGCCCCCATCTCGAAATAAGGTGATGCTTAATTATCCCAAGAATTTTATTTTCAGTTTGCGAAGTGAACAGGAAATAATGTTATATATTTGTGATTAAAGCGTTTACTCACAATATTCCACGGTAGTAATCAAGCTATAATCCTGTTGCATCCTGAAAACATGAAGCTTCACATAATATCTGACCATTAAGTTCATTTGTCTAAAAAATGATTTTTCTCTTTAATAATATAAATATACAGTTTAAGAAACGATTTTAACTGTTGCAAATGTTACAAATCGATTAGTTTTTTTTTTAATATGGATAATGAATTCAATCACTTAAGTGCCATGCGTAATGCACGCTTAGGTGATCATGAATATTTCGATACATGACTGACGAGGCAGATTTTTTTCAGCAGTAGGTAGCCATTTCTTTCTGCGGTAGACCAGATGCCATCCAAGGCTATAGAACACGGTCTGTCCTGCTATTTACCTAAAGCTGGGGGAAGAAGAGGTATTAGCACGTAAATGAATGATGAATTCAACTGGAATTCGAACTCTGCTCTACGATTGTTCAAATCGAGATATTAATTACTCCACCGTGCCTCATATGATGACATTGAATAAACCAATTTATATTTCTGTGTCGAAGAATAAAATAACAACAAACATTGGTAGGACATGTGCAAGAGAAGATAATGATATAATCAAGATGTTTAAGTTTAACACAGCCTAAAACAGGAGTTTAAGAAGGAAACCCTTAAAATTATGAGAAATAATTTCGTAAGATAATGAAATTGACAAGTATAATAGAATGAAAAATGTTTTAGGAAAAGGATTTTGTAAAGTTTAACTAACAGTAATATTAAATTCTTGATCTATTTAATACCTAGTATAATATTTTCTGTATGGAGACATAATTTCGCCGTTACTATTGTTTAGAATAACAAAGGAATTAAGGTCTTAATATGTTCCTTCCGGAAATGCAAACATACTGATTTATATATTATTTCCAAAAGATTTGTCGAGAATTCCAAATCTCTTTTTATATACTTCGTTATTTTGACTAAAAGATATCATATTATTAGTGTCTTGATTAATCAAATATAAAGGGTTCGTCTTATATAATCTGTTATCGCAATGGCATATCCAATTTCATATTAGAACAGATCTCGTTAAAGCATTATTTTTCTCATAAATTTAATTGAAGTTGTTCGGCTTCTACACAATAACTGATTATACTTCTCCAGATTACTATATATATATATATATATATATATATATATATATATATATATATATATATATATATATATATATATATATATATATATATATATATATATATATATATATATATATATATATATATATATATATATGCATGCATGCATGCATGCATGCACGATGTGGAGTAATGAATAGCGGCTCAGATTGAGGAATCGGAGAGCAAAGTTCGAATTCCAGTCGAATCCATTACAAACTCTAACGTGCTAGTATCCTTGGGAATGGTATGAATGCTCTTCTTCATCCTCCAGCTATGGGTAAATAGCATCACAGATTGGGTTCTATAGCGTTGGATGGCATCCAGTCTAGGAGAAAGAAATCTCTGAAAGCAAAAGTCGTTTGGGGAACTTGTGACACGTAGTAAACCAGGTCTTTTAAAAAGTCTGAATGGTTCGAAAGAAAACCATCACCACTATAATCAAATCATATGTACTGGTGTCGGACTGTCAGTTCCTAGGAACTGAGTTGATTGACACACATACGTCAAATACGACGGGGGTGTCGGATAATAATAATAATAATATATATAATTCGACACTTTATAAATAAAACAGTTGAAACTTTATCTGAACAAAATAAACTATGAAATCTCCACAAATATCCTTAAATGCGTATAATTTATAACAGAAGCCATTGATTTATACCAACAGCTTCCCATATTTAATACTTCTCATTTTTTACTCTCACCTGGTCATGTGTGACGTCACGAGCTGTGACGCGATTTTCGCTTCCGCGTCTCGTATACACGAGTTTGTCGTTACTTTGAAATTTTTAATGCAGCAACGGCGGACTATCATTGTTGTTTCGTCAGTGTGTTACTTGATTTATTGAAATTGTCATCTTTGATAATGGCTTATGTAAGCAGAAATCTTAGATTGGATTTAAACATGTATCAATATGGTGTTTTCCTTTCGTCTTTCAACGATAATGGGATTAAGCTTATCAGACAATATGAAAGGAACTTACTCAAAATACATAGACAAAACTTGTCCATATTATTTTATGAAGCATGCAATATATATATATATATATATATATATATATATATATATATATATATATATATATATATATTCATTTTAATGATGACGTTCAGATAGTATATACGCTTATATTTTGTTCGAATATCTCGAGAGTCGGTTGAAGTAATTTGGCTACGAATCATAGAGCTGTCATCGCATTAGTGTGCAGACATTCTCTCATGAGGTTACTCATCAGGCAATAAGATTCCACTGTGTTACAGTTCTTAGGAGATAAATTAACCCCTAATTTTTTCATCACAGAAATACCTTTTCCAGCTATAGCCAGTTGTGTCTTGTGGTTGTACATAAAACTTAACATGCTAAGGAAATATGGAAATGATATGTTAATGGAAGAGCTTAAGGAGAAAGCAGCGACTCTCTCAAAAATATTAAAACGCGCTTATATAAGTGAACTCCATTTTTTTTGTGTATAATTTTAATAGGTTTAACAAAAATCGGACCTTTGCCGATTAATTTTCATTGATACACTTTTCGGGCAGAAAAACTATAAGCAGCAATGACACTTTATATATTATCTATTAAGTCGTTTACTTACAGTGAGAATAATATGCAGTTTAAAGAGTTGCGACATATCTATTTTTTAATAATATTCCCACAATGCAAGACCCAAAATTCATCCAATGTAGAAAGTTATTTAATTATGAATTATGAGTGCCGGAAAAGAGGGAAGCAGTGCAGTTGAATCCTAGCTGTTATGATTGTAGTCATTCTGTTCCAGATGCAGTTCATGATGTACTTGGTTCGTACTAAGTTTATACGAACATTATGAGGATTATTCGACCCCCTGTAAGAGGTATGGGGGGTTAACTACGAAACCCAGCCCTGTTGGAAATGAGGAACTTGGCTCGTCAGATCATTTGTCATTGAAATCGCCGTGACTTAACGGGAGGCTTGGAA
>OZ010605.1:81379298-81614298 GCA_963932145.1 Acanthosepion lycidas
CGGTCTCACATTGTCTACTGACCTGAGATGGAACAAATACACTGAGTCAATAGCTCCATCCACCGCATGAAAAGTTGTCTCCCTGTGCGGCACCGGGTAATTTTTCTCGCCGGATTCCATCCTTCAAATCTACAAATCAACCATTCACCCTTGCATGGAGTATTGCTGCCATATATGGTCCTGTGTTCCTTTTCTTTCTCTCAAGTTCCTTGATAAAATCCAGAGAGGACTATGCAATGTAATTGGCCCTGATCTGTTATTTCCTCTGCAGTCGCACTCTCACAGACGGGCTGTCACCTCGCTCTGTCTTTTTTACAGATACTTTCACATCAAATGCTCCGATGAGCTGCTCTCGCTGGTTTCCAGGCTTCAGGAATTTAAGCGTTCAACTAGGCTACCATTACGCTCTCACATTTTCACAGTCGAAACAGTTAAATATAGCCGTCTCTTCTACTCAATTTCTCGCACCTCTCGCTTGTAGAACTCCATCCACTTTTCTTGATAGCTATAATCTCCAACTATTCAAATGTAATGTCAGTCGACGTCTCCAGATGCATTGATCTATACACTATCCTTGTGTTCCTCCTTTCTTCCATCAATCCTCTTTGCTCTCGTTCGAACTCTCTTTAACCCCTTGCGTGCTAGTGGCTTCCCCTTGCTTGGTGTGAAACACTTAGAACAAAACTAAATTGATAATAAAATACTAAACCATTTCTACCTTATATGCTACTGGCATAACATCATGATAAATGTCCTATTCGAAGGATAATTCCATATCAATTAAATCAACTTGTATCTATAAAAGCTCAGCTGAAAAAATATAAACTTCGTTTTATAATAGCAGAAGAATGTTTGGTTTAGATCGGTTTGGTTTATTTTGTTTTACGGCATATCAACTTCAATGGGTTATTTAATGCCGACAACATTTTTAGGACAGATTCGTATGAATAGAGTATGTGTTCTTTAGTTTAGATTGGTTTTGGTTTATTTTGTTTAACGGCATATCAACCTCAATGAGTTATTTAATGCCGAAAACATTTTTAGGATAGATTCGTATGAATAGAATAAGTATTTTTTGGTTTAGATTGATTTGGTTTATTTTCTTTTACGGCATATCAACTTCAATGCGTTATTTAACGCTGACAACATTTTTAGGATAGATTCGGATGAATAGAATATGTATTCTTTGGTTTAGAGTGGTTTGGTTTATTTTGTTTAATGGCATATCAATCTCAATGGGTTTTTTAATGCCGACAACATTTTTAGGATAGATTCGTATGAATAGAATATGTATTCTTTCGTTGAGATTTATTTGGTTTATTTTGTTTTACGGCATATCAACCTCAATGGGTTATTTAATGTTGACAAAAATTTTTATTGCTGGTAATATTTTGTTTGACAAGAATCTGTTTGTGGCAATACTTTTCCTTCAAAATTGTATTGCTGCTAATATTTTTTTTTCAAACTATATTGCTTGTAATAGTTAACTATTTGCCCATGGCAGAGACCCTAACAGATGCTACCACACTGGGTCAGAGTGGACCTGTGAACACCAGCAATTATGAGGTGGTTCCGCGCTCTTCAAAACCTTCTGATCAGAGGCCTTGCTACTGGATGTAGTTTAACGTCTTACCCAGGACGCGCAGAATAATGTATTATTATCGTTTATTATTATGCTTATACAAGCAGTATTTTGTGATTGTCGATGAAGTATATGAAAATGTTCAGAAGTACAGCAGGCTATTTGTAAGATTCAGTATTCGTAAGAGATCCCGTGATGAAGCATAAACAAAAATATATTTCCCTTTTAAGGGGCCGTGAGTGTGAAGAACGTGATATAGAATCAGTTTTATTATTTCATTGATTTGGAGTTCTACGGATACAGTACGTAACAACATTTCCAGTAAAATTATATAGTCAATAAACAGTCGACTTATAGAACCAATATTAGGTAAATTTTTGATGGGTTTTGTAATATCCTTATTGTTCTGTTTGGCCGGAGTGTAAAACTTGCAACAATGGGAAAATGTAAGAATATTAGTTAAACTAAAGGAAAAAATTGCATCAAATTTTCCATCTCGTTCATATTCAACGACACATATTAGAAAGAAAGGCTGCTTCCAAACGTTGTATTACGCTCACACACACACATACACACACACACACACACACACACACACACATATATATATATATATATATATATATATATATATATATATATATATATATATATATGCAAATCACATGGCTGGCGATTGCGTTTAGGTTTCAACAGATTATCGTTGCTGAGTAATGACTTCAATTTTAGCCCATAAATATAGAATCCCTTAAAACTATAATTTATTATATATATATATATATATATATATATATATATATATATATATATATATATATATATATATATCTTATTGTGAAATTCTTCTTTCTTCCTCATTTAATAAAATATCCCTTTTTTTCCTTTTTCTTTCTGTCCCGGTTCCATTTGTCTGGACAAATTGACCCCACTTATTAAAATACATCGTTCTTAAAAGAATAATTATATATATTCAGGAGATAAATTAAAAAAAGTATGCATTTTTAAGGATCGTCTGTACGTATATATATATATATATATATATATATATATATATATATATATATATATATATATATATATAACCTAGTGAACCGGAACCTGTAGTACTCTGAAGGCACATTAGCTGAAACCTTGGTAGGTAGGATCTGGCTCAGTAGAGATTTTTAGATTCTGCTCTACTTGGTGTATTCCTTTTCTTACTTAATTTATTCTGTCGTTGATTTTTTTTTATTTGACTAGTCATTGCGGTGCTTATTGACGATTTTCGACCAACACGTATGTCTTTAGTCTTTTTTACATTTTAGATTTCGGCTTGTTAAAATACATTTATGTACAATTTGTACTTTCAGGTTTTTTTTCACACAGTCAGAATATAGGTATGAAAATACTACATAATATATATATATATATATATATATATATATATATATATATATATATATATATATAAAGAGAGAGTGAGAGAGAGAGAGATATGCAGAAAAATGAACAAAGTATATTGAGGGGGGAAATGTTACATGGAAACCGGTTTCTAACCTAGTTCAAAAGACCTAAATTTATGTTAAAAAAATAAATTATTTAAAAAAAATAATGGACAAAGTGTATTGAAGGTGGGATATTAGATGGTAACCGCATTCTAACCTCGCTCAACATAGCTAAATCGAAGTTTATAAAGTAAAGTATTTAAACAGCAAAACTGTACAAAGTGTATTGGGGGCGGAAATATCAAATGGTAACCGGTATATATATATATATATATATATATATATATGTGTGTGTGTGTGTGTGTGGAAAGAGACGGATTGATAGATGCACGTTGAGTATTGTTTGGAAAAGTGAAACATTATCATTATATAAATTTTGATATATAACACCACGCTGTATGTTTACCGTAATTCAGGTATTAACGAACTCGTTCCATAGATCAAATGAGTTGCTTATTGAATTCTATCTCGTTGTTTAAACTCCATCTGCGTATATCCATTCTGTACTTCAGGACGAAATTATCCGAACAAACTCACACTAGAAATGAATCGGTCCGGTGCTCAGTAAATATTGCAAAATCTACAACGTATATCCTACGAAAAGTATACAATATGGCGCAAAAGTTACAAATGTTGTTTTTTTTTCTTTTATAATGAAAACCTTCTTTCTTATTCGACGTGACCATTTGTTGTTCTTCTTAATCTTTTGTTACTTTTCCGCTATTCACTAACAAAAATTCGTAAGGTAAGTAACTCATAATTTCCCCTTCTTTTCTTCTTTCTTGTGCTTTGTGTTAAATACACTTAGCCATTTTTCCTCATTATATATATCATGCATTTCATCTGATTTTTTTAAGCGCTTCACCCCAAGCAAGGCGGGAAGCCACTAGGACGGAAGGGCTTACAGAAGATTTGGAGCAAGATCAGATAGGAGTGATAGAGGAAAGAATGAGGAGAAGGATAGTGGATAGATCAAGGCAACTGGAGATGTCGATTGACATTTTATTTGAATAGTTGGAGATTATAGCTCTCAGAGAAAATGGAATAGGGCAGGGAGTTCCACAGGTGAGAGGTGCGAGACATGAAGCTATTGGAGTAGAAGAGACGGCTAAATTTAGTAATTTCGACAGTGAAAGGGTGAGAGCGGGATGCTAGCCTCGTAGAGCGCTTGAATTCATGAAGTCTGGGAACCAGCGAATGCAGGTCCTCGGAGCAGTTGCCATGAAAGTATTTGTAAAAAAGACAGAGAGAGGCGACGGCGCGTCTGTGAGAAAGTTACTGTAGACGAGATGCCAGAATAGGGCCACTGTAAATATATTTAATTTACATACTATTTTCCTTAAAACTTCCTTATTAATCGATCGCTCAAACCTTTCTTTCCTCGGCATCCCTCTGTAGAACCGCTTCATCATCACTTCAATTATCTTCTTCATCTAGCATAGATAATACATAATATTTAAATACTTTTTCGTTCTTGTTACTAACGAAAGTTGCTATCATTTTCAATCTATATACACCTTCGGAATATTTTCTGTAGGTTGTTACAACACGACCTAGATAGTACAAATTCTTTAAGCGCTTAATTTTGACTTTCTCAATACGTAATGAGTATCACTGATTGTCACTTTTGCTGATAACCATATATTCTGTTTATTTTCAGTTTCTTTATTGCGTTGTTTAAAAGGATCTTTACTTTTACTTTTGATCCTGTCATTAACATAGAAACATGGCTGTTAAGTTTATAGACAATGTACTATGTCTTTTAATTCTTTTAGAATCATCTATCTGTAGAGGTAAGATAGAACCGTTGGTAAAACTTATCCTTGTCTAACGTATCTTTCTATTTAGTTTACTCTATGAGCAGTTTGTCTACCCGAAAGCTTGTTCTCAGTTGTGATAACCGTAATATTATTTATTTATTCATAAGGAAATAGCTAGCATTTTTTGACTGAACAATCGGTGCGATTTTCCGTTGAAATATACTAAACCTTTCTTTTAAAACAATTTCTCACAGTTGTCATATAACAGAGTAATTCTAGTAATAGTTAATTGTAGTCCCCCAACTAGGACGAGATGTGACACAAGGTTTATGTTTAGGTGGGGATCCAAGCGCGTAAAGCCGGAGCAGGAACAAAAATTGCCCACAGCCCCCGCAACCGTCAGTTACGGTGGCTTCATGCAAGCACCGATCCCTCTCTCTGGTGCAATGGAAAGGCGCGGCCTCAGGCAGCTGTTGTCCTGGACTGGGAACCTGTCAGTATAATTTTCTCAGTTGCCCCTCTGTCCTTTGACAGAGAAACCCCTGAGCGCACTCTGTCCAAAGATAGAGACGCAACTGAGAGTGACAGTTAGACCTTTAACTACTCAAAAAGTGTAAGTTACGCGGTGAATTAGCAATAGAGTAAGAGGTTGTTGGGTCCATTAACTGTTAATGCACCTTCCACTATTTATGAGGGGTTTTCTTTATGGTTTATAATATGTTTCCCATATACATCAATGTTACATAACATTTTAAGCTGGCTGTTGCAATTAATTAAATGCTTTGGTGGTGTCTATAAAACGTAGCTATCTTTATTTCTGTATTTTACTCCTTTCTCTAAGTGTAATAAAAAAAAATAGACTGTTATAAAGTAGTTTCCAGCAATTCCGGCAGCCAAGCCATCAACTCATCTAATGTTCTGTATTCCTTTTGGAAATTGTCTGTAACGGTCAGAGTGGAGAGCGGGCATGTACTCTGAGAAGCACAAGGCCTGTATATACCATCGCCAGTCAAGGAGACGGAAAACTCTGAATCCAAACCACTTACTTTGCATTTATTGCCCCTTTAACTTCTGTGAAGAGGGGTGAGGTAACCTCAACACCCCTGGTGCAAAAGTAACCGACAACCAATTGCACCTTCCGGTTTGAATGTTCCCATTCAATAACAACTGAGGAAGAGAACTTGTTACTGCAATCTTGCAAAATGCGCTAACTGAATAAGTTAATGAATGGTGATAACGTACATCCTTAATAAATATAGCACTACAATATATGTAATTAAGATTTACTGTAAATATTCCATTATATTTATTTCTTCGGCTACTTTTTAACATGCACTGGTTATAAGAAAGTTCACCGTTAACAACGATGTCTTTTTTATTTTATTTATATTTTTTTTTTTTTACTTTTATATAGGGACTAGTTTTGTACAACAAAACCAACTTCTGTCAGATTCCCCAGGTAACGAAATCTGGAGGACTTAGGTCAGATGACATAGACGGCCTTTGATAGAAACAGGTCGGCAAAGAAACGTCGTGTTGAGGTTTCATGGCTATTTTTTAGAAACTTTTATTCTTCTGAGACGTGTAAGGGCGTTGATTTTTGGATACCCTTTATATGCGCGGTAAAGCAATTTATTTTTTTCTAAAATTTTCAATAGAACAGCGGGAAGCTAGAAAAATATTCGGAATCTAGTCAGAATTACCCCATGTCTCTGTTATTAAATTATTGATTGAATTAATAGCATTTTATTGTATAATTATAGACGAATATTCTTTTTTTATTTGTTGTATTAATAACTTTAAATTTAATTTTTCTTGGGATTGCAATAGGAAAAAAAAACAAATAAATGAAAACGAAAGAATTAATAAATGAGACTTTTGTAATATTTCAACTGAGAAATCTCTTGAGAATTTGTCTGCATTAAAAGTAGTTTTCATGATAAAAAAAAATAGAAAAACGTTAGCCGTTCCCTCTGGAGCTAAAAGAAAGAATCTTTGCGTTTGAGCAATGCGGCGCGAAATTCATTCTTTAAATTTACTGGCATATTCACATTTAGCAACAAATATGCAATAAATAAACGGAAAATAAAAATACAACCTAATTCTACAGAACATTAAAATAACCATTTCTCTAGAGTCTTTGATGTGAAGCAGTGGAAAATAAGTTTTCGATAAAGTGAAATCAAATCAAAAGTAAACATTCTGCGGAAAATAAGAAGAATAATGTTCGACATTCACTAATATAATTTTCCAAATGCGTGCAGATTAAGTTCGATTGTTGATAAAGATTTTTTTTTTTGGTCAATGACATTTGTAGAATAAGTACGCATGGTTAAGCGAAATCGACAAATTTCTCAATGACTATAAGAATATGAAAAAGAAAATAAAGAAAATAGTGTCAAATAATACGAGACAAAACAACATATAATGTAAAAATAAAATAATAAAGGAACTATAAGAGAGTAACAAGGAAAAAAGTCCACAAAATAAACAAAATAGTGTCCACACGCATACGGGATCCATTCAAGATGTTATAGCCTTCCGAATAAAAGGAAGGAAAGAATATATTATAGCGATAATACAAAGCATTGTTCATATTTATTATCTAAGAAAAAAATCCCAGGATGCGTATGAAAGATCTGTCTATAAATTTAGGTAGGAATCTATTTACCATTTGTCTATATTTGTGAGATGAGGTTTTATGTACACTATTTACATTATTCGGACTATTGTCCTCATCTTTGTCGCCTTATTTATAAAAACATTTCGGCCGTTTTTACGCTCCGGCCTTCTTCAGGTGGTTGGAATGTCGACGGACACATGGCACAGTGGATAAAAGCGTTAGTTAGATCCAGTGACAGGACCCAAAGAGCGTGAGTTCAATACTCGGTCAAGGCAGTGGAGAAATTGGAGAGGGGAATTAACAGGAGATAACTGACAACTAACATCCATTAAACATCGCCCGTGGAACTAGAACAGTCTGCCACAGTGAGCAAAATAAAAGGTTCAGTTCAGACAGAATATGGCGATTGGCGTTGCATTTATATTTTTGTGTATTTATCAGGGAAGCAAGTGAACGGAAAGTGCGAAGTGTGAGATAAAAATTATTGGTATAAAAGTATCGGTTGTATTTCGCTAATTCAACAGCAAAAATTTGGGTCTCATGGTATTTATTTTTGGCATGTGAATCTTTTGAAACTCCTTGATTGTCTTTTAGTCATTCCATCACACCTACTTTTCCCTCCGTCCGAAACTACAATTCACGCCCCACTGCTTGGGCGCCACTAGTCTGGATCATGGGATTTTAAATTATTGCGGATCAAAAGGAAGTAATCTAACTGCCAAAACTGTACTGTGCTTAACTTCATGCTACTAACGAGAAAAGAACATCAGATTTAATTGATTAATTTAACCATTTACTTACAAACCATCTGTAGGTTATATAAACCCAGAAAAATATTTCCTTTATATGAGAAGAATTACTTTTCGAGGTAACTATGATTTAGTGATACAAGTCTTACTTGTTAGCTGGATGAGAGATAATAGGTGAATTCATAACTATCTCAAATGTATTTGCGCGTAAAAGAATATAACATAAGCAACGGGTAATTGAACTTGCCCCTCAGATTAACAATTCTATGTCTCTCTCTCTCTCTCTCTCTCACTCTTTATATATATATTAGGTTGGTGCAAAAACAATGTCGTTTTCTCACATATGTTACTATGTTAGAAAACGACAATATTCTTGCACCAACCTCATATATATATATATATATATATATATATATATATATATATATATATATATATATATATATATATATATATATATATATATATATATATATAACCTAAAGTAATCCTACGGAGAGTGGAAAACCTACCTAGGTTTCACCTAAACGTATCTTCAAGGTAATGCCGCCTTTACCCTGAACAGTTTAGGTGAAAAACGGTAGGTTTGCCTTGTTCCTTATGATTACTTTATGTTATCACACTAGTTAGTGTATTTGGCACTTTACGTAGTTGTCTTTTTACTCTTTTTACTCGTTTTGGGTTTTCTTTTTCTTTGGAGTTGGAACTTAAACGCTTGAAAATTGTTTTCGCCTTGTTTTAATGTTCTTGGTTCTTTCTTTTTTTATTCCCAATTTTTCCTCGGGTATCGATTTGTTCTACTGCAAGTTGATCTATCCGTGGATTTTTTTCCAAACGTGTACCACCATCTTAAATATATATATATATATATATATATATATATATATATCGTGTAACCCGGATATGCGAGAAACCCAGATATAAGAGAGATTTTATTTGGTCCCAAATTAGAGCCATACTTACCTAAACAAAAAAAAGATCAAACCCTGATATAAGATAAACCCGGATATAAGAAAAACCTGGATATAAGAGAAATCCGGGTATAAGAGACTTCTTCTCCGGTCCCGACAACTCTCTTATATCCGGGTTACACTATATATATATATATATATATATATATATATATATATATAATAATTACCATAAATGACGTGAGAAAATAATTAATGCTCATATGAACACTAGACATAACGGTGCAAGACATATTCAAGTGAGCTAGAGGCAATAACATCTTTTGTAAATTATATTAAATCTAAGTTAGTAGAAATGTTAATAAAATCAATAACAGATATACTGACGATCTGGCAAGAAGCCTATATTAATGTGTAAATTAAGCAAATATTTAATTAAATTTTTTATGGAATATTTGTCGAATTATTTTGATTTAATAGTTTACACACTGGATCATATTTTAATAATGTTCATACATTAAGTTGAAATAATCTCGTATATATATATCCTGGAAATATATACCGAAAACTTTACGAACATTGCATTCTGAGCAGTCATTTCAAATAATATCAGGCCAAGCCCAAAGGGGCCTTCACCCGGACACTACCTTTCTTTCGGGAGGCGGATTGGTTCATTGTTCATTGCCCGGCGCGTGAATTCTCACCAAAAGGGGAAGTGCCGATGTGTGTTAGGCATTTTTTGGCCGTTAAACCCACTTCACTCCTTGACCTTGAATCGCAGCCGGGAACTACGTGGGCGCTCTGCTAAATAGCTTGCTTGGAGAGAAACAGATTCCATGTGAAACAATGACTTACGTAATATTAACATGAGAGAAATAGATCAAAGCGTAAAAAAGATTCTCTTGTAAGTGAGCCCTTCAAATTCATCAAGCATTTAATCTAAAAACCTATTGATTTATTAATATAAAAAGTAAACGGTGTCATAAATATTTAATATAGTGTAACCCGAATATAAGAGAGTTGTCGGGACCGGAGAAGAAGTCTCTTATATCCGGGTTTCTTTCATATCCGGGTTTCTCTCATATCCGGGTTTGTTCTATTTTATATACATTAACACAGGCTCTAATTTGGGACCAGATAAAAACTCTCTTATATCCGGGTTTCTCTTATATCCGGTTTACACTGTACATAATTTCAGAAAGTAGACGAGCATAACTCTCCACAATTACTTTTATTTATTATATGTGATTTTCCACTGGTATTGTTTTACGTTAATTTCTTCGTATTTTAATTCAGTGTCATACGCGCCTTCCAAACTGGCTGCCGCCCACTGCACGGCTGTCAGATTTAGGCTACTATTTAGATGGAGGGAGAAGAAGTGAATTCATGTATTACCCTGAGAGTATTATTATGAAATCAATCTCACAAATCTCTTTTTTCCTGACTATAATCATTACACTAACCTATCCTATATCGGGTTTCGCATGTAAAGATTTCCGCCGAAATGGAACACAGATTTTGTGATATAAGAATCTTGGTTCGGGATGTTTGCAAACTCATCAAAACACTTGGATCTACGAAAGCTACTGCTACTTAAAAAACGCCTTCGTATTCGTAGTTATCTTCAATCTAAGTAGATTTGTTTAACCGCTGTCTGAAGCAGAATTGTTTCCCATGTTTCTGGAACGTATCAATTGTTTCCACTCTTTTCAAGAATTCTAGTTAATGTTACCCTTCTTCGTAATGTCACCCTATCATCTTACCATGATCAAGAAACTTGGTGATTCTATTATCAAAAAGATGGTTGTTGATCAAATCGGAAAAGACCAGCTTCAAAGCTACCAACACATTGGATTTTATTCCTTTCCGTTGACTGTTGATGTGTTTACTGTGATTAAAATCAGTGAAGCAGCTTTTGTAGCTTCATCACGAAAGACATTGCCATAGATAAATTAAAAGCTTTTAACTAGTTTGTACAAAGACTCCAGTTATAGCATCCCAGGGTGTCTACACTATTACACTTGTGGTTCTCAATAAGTTTCCTGCCCCTACTAACTCTCCCAGACCTCGTTCTGCCATCCACTTGTTTAAACCTGCCAGGTATGGCATGCGTTGCTTTCCCTTGTCACTTTTCCCCTATATTCGACTAGTGAGTATCAGATTCTCTAGGCCCTAACTTCTCAATATGTGTCCCAGAAATTTGATCTGTGTCTTCCTTTTGTTGAGTGTAAGCTCCTTTCTTGTTTTCTGATATTGCACAGACAAATCGTGATCAATGGACAATGATTTTAAACACATCAAAATAACAAGGTAGCCTTATTTTATCATACATCCGACACTGAGTCCTGTTCAATCAAACAATGAACGACTGCTATTTTAAGGAAGCCTCTTGCTTTGAATATATATTGAAATATAAATTTACTCGAGATCTCATGTTGAAGACATATATGTGATCTGTTGCCAAAGATGCGGGATATAATCGGCTTATTGTACCGCTCTGGAACGTACATTATTCCCGCTCTTTAAATTTACAATAGTCAAATTAGATCACAAATGGAGTATTACTTCTATGTACAGACTGAACAATATTCACTTTCTTGATAGAGCCCAACGTAATTTATGAAACCACATGGGTGTTGGCATATTTTCGCCCCTGCAGTATTTTTCCTACCCAAACAAAATCGCAAATGTGTATTCTATCGCTATCCATTCTTCAGTCAGTTATGTGCCATGCGATACACTCTTAGGCGATCATGTATCTTTCAATACATGTCTGACAAGGCGGATTTTTCTTGTGGTAGGTTGTCATTTCTTTCTGCGGTAGACCAGTTGACATCCAAAGCTATTAAAACTGGTCTGTCCTGCTATTTACGCATAAAAGGGGAGAGAAGAGTATTCATACATCTTCCAAGGGTATTAGCACGCAAGTGAATGTAATGGATTCAACTAGAATTAGAACTCGGCTCCCCGATTCCTCAAAATCAGAAATTCACAGCTAAGACCCATCATTAAGCGTACACAGTGACGGACAAATTCGTTTCCTTTGTAAATTTCAAGTCAAGAATTTCCCTCACGGAGCTTTGACATGAAACCACTGATTTTGGGGCGTTTGAAGGATCTCACATGTATGCTTCTCCAAACATTACAACCGTAACCTCTTCAAATCAAGTGTCAGTTGTTACCTATGCCACATATCTACCTAGTCCTCACTTCCTACTCCTAATTCATGCATTTATATCACCCACCTAAATCAAAATCTCTTGTTTCTCTTATTGGGTGAAAAATATTGAATATATATATTTATGACATTAATATATTATAGGCAATGCAATGTACGAGAGAAGCTTGGGAATAGAAAATTTAGTATAATCGATCTTATTCTAAAGTAGAAATATATATGAAAGATTAATTCTACTTTTTACAGGAAACAGCTAAGACAATATATCCATACACCTATTAAACAGGTTACACCAAATTAATGTCTGTGATAGTCCTCATTACAAATCATAGCGATTACATGTTTCTAACGGCAATCCTAAACCCGAGTTAAGCATTCTATTCATCAATTCACTATCTGCGCAAAATTGAATGATGACCAATTAGATAAATCTTTGAACGTAAAAGAATCCTTTAAAAAGCAACGTTTTATTTTTCAACACAATTCCCTAATTCTACATTTCAAATAATTTACTCGAGAAAATTTATGACATACAACGAACAATATACAATGAAATTCATTATAATATTAAGAATAAAGAACTGGTAAATTATATTGACATTGAATATCCCAGCTTTTGCATAAGGTTTTAATAAATTAGTACAGAAAATAAGGAAGCATAACGCATTTTACAACAGTAAGTTGCAAAAACCCACGTAGATGTCCGTGCATATTAGTTTACAGACAAAAATCAGTTTCAAGTTTCATCCATTTGATTTGATCGTCACAAGGTAAGATTTACCTTTGTCCAACACATTTAGATATTACAAAACCAAAATATAAACCTGAAAATTCGAGTCACGTCCTTTAATAGTTTATCGCATTCTCGACTCTCATATGCTTGTCATGCTTGACACCAACTCGGTAAGAAATCTATGAAGAGAAAATCACTGTTAAAATAATAATTAATACAGTTTCAAGCGAAGGACTACTTGAAATTTTAATGTATACCTAATCATTAAACCCTATAGACTGGTCCAAGGATACCACAATCAGACAGCTCTATCAGATAACAGCCCTTTTGTGTGATGAATTATTCTCCACACTTCAAGCTCTCTCCCGCAGGCGTGATGTGGAATGCTTCTCGCTCCTCTACCGCTATTTTCACGGAAAGTGCTCGAACGAACTACATTCCCTGGTCCCGCCAAGTCAAATCTTCACGGAAAAACACGCCATGCCTCTCACATAGTAGAAAATCACCCACATTCCATCTGTATTGCATCGCTGAAAAGTTACACTGGAAGAGCTTCTTCCCGCGAACCACTTCTCTGTGGAACCAGCTCCCAACAGGATGGTTCCTCGTTCACTACAATCTTAACCTGTTTAAGGCTGGGGTTAACGATTATCGTCCACACCTATACACACAAATAGTTTCCTAACGTAACCCTTTACCTCCAGTGGTCCCGGGACTTTTAAAGGGTGAAACTTACTGTAAAAAAAAAATAAATAATTCGAGCATTAGCAAATTCGAAAAGGATCAGATGATGTGAATAGAAGAAAAACTTCTATAAGGAAGATGTTAACATTACACACAACCAGAAACGAAAGGCTTTTCAGAAAACCGACATCAATGCTATAATCATCAATATAATGGACATGAACAACCAAATCTTCTGAAGATGTTTTGATAAGCAGAAAGTACGTTAGCCTTTCGGTTATTGAACATCTAAGATTAACTCTATGGAAACGCTTGACTTCACTAAATTAATCAAGATCAGATAAAAAGTCAGTTAATGCATCATAATTCCTTATATTGTTTCTAATACTTTTTTATATTTGCTATTTTACGGAGAAGGTTTGCTTAATTTCGGAGATAGTGCGTTTGTAATCATGAAAAAAGAAGTCGTAGAAATCAATACTCCGAGTGAATTTATATATCTGGCATGACGCAGTTTTCTCTATTCTAAAGCCTGATGAAGGTGATAGAGAGGACCATACTTACTAGAAACGTCTTGATTGTCGCTACAGAAAGATAGAAAAATATCCCAAATAAAAGTAATCATATCACCTGAATTCTTTTACAAGCAACAACAGCAAGAACTAAAATGGATATCACATTTAAGAGGAAGAGAAAATAATGACGTCCACCTTCCACACTATTTCGAACAAATGTTATGAATAAATATCCCATCAATCCTGGAAAAGGGAATAATAGACTTTAGGAACGTATTTTCCTGAAGAATTGTTTTAATAGAGATATTTTATTGATTTCAACCGACACAAGCACAGGATGCACGCTCAACGAATACCTGGTTTTTCCACATAAGGAAATATTAATATTACCATTGACAAAGATAATACTACATTCTACTCTGTAAACTGGCGCTAAAGAATCACAAAGAACTGTACCCCCACCAAAAAAAAAACTACGTCAATTGAGGGCTATCAGCTGTAGTAACAACTAAAAGGGATAACACATGTAACACAAAGAGTAAATAATTACATAATGAAGAAGTTAAAATTCTATAACACTTCAAATAAAAGGTTAGAAAAGAAGATCCAACATTACTCGGATGATCAATAACAGCTACTGGATTTAAGAAACCTGTTCTCCTAAAAAAAAATTTAAGAGAACGATTTTATAAATTTCAACGGGAAAATGTCTCTGCTGAGTTAATGAATACAAGTGGTTTCTAGAGAAGGCAACATATACAACACTTATCATTTACTTACCAACCACGTTGGTAGGATGTGAGATAAGGTCAGTTGAATTTGATGAGTCCGTGCGCTTCCTCTCGGCCCAGGTCCCGAAATAGCCTAGCCCACGCACCCCCGACACCATTTAGTGCAGTGAGAGAAGTACTGCCTTGTGCAGCTATTTCGCGAGACCGTGCACTCCGCAATATTATTTTCATTTGCGTTCGGTCTGAAGACTGAGTAAGAACTGAGTTGTGCTCTGTCGAAAGACAAAGACAAAGAGGTACCATGTAATTTATCCATCCGAGGGCAGATACTACACTTTGATCCCAACCTGATGGCAAGGGAGATAAGAATTGTCTAATATTATCTGCTCGGACAATGTAGATTGAATGTCTCCTCATCAGGCATCTGCTAATATGACCGTTACTGTTATCATATCACATTGTTATGTTTCCAGCATACATTCTTCAAAAACAAATTACTATCTTATGAATATATTATGAGAACATTGTCTTACGTGTTTTCATATTGTAATGACCAAACTACGCATGTGTAGACTTTAAGAAAGCTTTATTCAACTGAGAATACAAGGTTCGCATGTAGTGTCCTTTTATAGTCCCAGTAAACAGAAATATCTCTCTCAAACAGAAGAATAACAAAATAAGCTGAGACCACCCTTGCTTATCCGTAGCACATATATCGTTGTTTTTATTTCTTTTATTTTTGACAACATTCTATGTTTATTTTCACTATTAATCATTTAACAAGCAGATATATTTCTAACGTCCGACAACAGAAGTTATTATATGCAAAGTGGTTGAAAAATAACTCCCTATTTTATGTATCATGGACTGCCGTTTAACTATAATTTTTACAAGACGGGAGAATACATCATAAATAAAATAGCTAGTTACTTTTCCATCACCCAGTAGATCAAAAGTACAGAATTATGTGCCACTTAAAACATTTTGTTTTTTTACTCTTAATTTGCTTTTTCACTATGTAAGCATGGTTAAATACATATCATTGTTGGAAAATACTTTAAAGTCATCTTAAAGTTTCCAACATTACTGGAATGATCAATAACAGGTACTGGATTTAAGAAATTAGTTTTCGTAAAAATGTTTTATAATTCTTCATATTTCTTATTTTTTTCTAAATTATTTAGAAAAAAATTGTAAAAATTATGAAGAATTCAAAAATATGCATTTTTGTAAGTTCAAAAATTCTAAATATAGAAAAACCTATATGAAAAAATGTAAATAAAGACAAATTTACATACAGAAAATCTATTGCTATTACATTACGAAAAAAAGCTCTCGGATTTAAATAATTCAGTTTTGGATTTCAAAAGAAAATTGAGAAAAAAAAAACGTACATAGCTCTTCCTGCGTAATCCGTTAAGAAGAAAAATCCATGTCAAGTTTCATTAAAACCCATTGTTTGATTGTCACAGTACCATGAAGAGACACTTTTTTTAGCATCTCTTCAGGCTGTGAGATTTACTTGGTAACCATATCGACCAACATCTACTGAATATCATAGTATCTTTAGCAACAAGTAGATCCTAACCTGACCTATTGAAAAAAAGAAAGAAAAAAGTTAGAACCTTATCTCCTAGACAAGGGAGAAAATTAAAAAAAAAAAGAGATGTCTGCTGTGCAATTTACCGATAATGGTGAACTTCAATGCTACGACAATTAAAAGTTACTTGTTACATAGCGGGAGGAAACGAGGAAAATTTTTAAACTTTCATAATGGCGCTAATGCATGATGTTTGGAAGTATGTGATCCATCCTTTGATTGATATCTGTGCCATTATACACACACACACACACACACATATATATATATATATATATATATATATATATATATATATATATATATATATATATATATATATATATATATATATACACACACACGGATTGAAGAATCGGAAAACCTAGTTCAAAATCCAGTCGAATCCATTACATTCAATTAAGCGCTAATAATATTGGTAAATGTATTCATCTTCTTCACCCTCCAGCTATGGGTAAATAGCAAGATCAGGACAGATTGGGTTCTATAGCAAATGCTTTAAGAGGAGGACAACTCTGCATTCAAATCCTTGTGGTACGTATTGTACCATATATATATATATATATATATATATATATATATATATATATATATATATATATATATATATATATATATATATCAGCATTACCTTTTTATAAAAGTTTCTTCAAAAACGACTGATAAGATACTGTGGTTAAGTTTTTTTTATTTAATTTTTCTTGTGTCTTTTTATAAGATTCTTCTTTTTTAGACCTGTATTAGGTAGACATTGTCCGAATATTCTATGTTTCCGAGCCATTTTGGCCATACATTTAGCCATTATCAAGGATAATTTTATTTTTATTTTTTACTGAATATATGGATTTTTCTTGTATATATTGAGAGTTATAGGGTCGTTTTCTTTCTAAATACTGTCAAAAAATTCTGGGCGTGTTCATAGTCTATTTTATAAATGTTCGCTTTTTCTTTTTTTTTCATTTATAATTCTTCTTTCAGTTTTAGCATTTTTTACATGTAGATAAGTTTATTTTTATTTGTATTATCAACGGGTATTTTGCTTACAGTGTTTGTTATATGTACATAAATGAGACAAAACTTAACTTTGGCCAGAGAGATATAGCGTGAGTTTTCTTCGTAAGCTTGTTGTAGTATATTCAATATACTTATTTATCAATTTCATATGATCAGGATCATAGGACATATATATATATATATATATATATATATATATTTATATTTCCAAAGAACACGCTGAAATCAGAATGTTTGAAATTGTTCTGAAATTGAAAGCTAAATTCTGAAGATCCTTATTTCATTGGCGGCCGATTTTCAAATTCCTTTTAATAAAGAATTTGTAAGTATCATGTTTCAAATAATTTCTAAATTGTCGAAAGATTCCTTATATCCATGCAAATAAACAAAAATTCCCTTTAGAAAAATATGTGCTATGAGACTAAACCCTACTTCATCATTTTGCAACTTGTCATCCGAATGCAGAGAGATAGCTATTTATTTAAAATATTTCTGCGGAGAATGAATTTAATGCTTTTTCCATCATTGATCAGAGTGAAGAGATGTCGTTTATTTGGATCCCGTGATATATATTTTTTGGTGTGTAGGGCAACTCAACACCGCCGACTGAAGATCGTTAACTAAGCATTGGGACAATTCAGGACTGAGACAACACAAACCCGAGACAATTCAGCACCAGAAATACATTACTTTTTTTATAACCGTATAAAAGTAATTTATTAAGGAGTAAAACTTTAATTAGTAAATATATTTCTTCAAATAAGGGATTTGAAAATATTTGAAAAGTATTATGTAAAATATGAACAAGTGTTTTATTTTGAATTATTTTTAATAAATTAAACCCTAAAGGAATTTATTTTTTAATAAGGTAAATTGACATATAAAAAATAATTCAATAAAACACACTTGATTTAAATTATTTCTTAATAAATTAAATCGTATGAAGTACAACAAAATGAAGCAGTATTCTATTTTAAATTATTTTAAAAGTAAAACGTATTGTAATTTATTTTTTAATAATAAAGGAAATCGACTTTCTCAATTTTTTTATAAAATTAATTTAATAATTTAAGATTTATTTTATTAAAACTAATTAAACACAAAAATAGTTCATATTCTAATATATGCATATAGCTGGCCACTCTTATTCGTGGACACCCGTCTATTATTGCAGACGCTTCCTCAATTCAATTTGAACAAGGCCAGTACGCACGAGCCCTCGGCAACGGTACGCCCGAGCCCTCGGCCACGATGACTTGCGACTTCGTGCTAGCACTGCTATCGATATTTGGCCTACCCAATTTCAATTACAAGACTTTGATCAACCCATGGTATGGTTTTCGGGCATTTTCCAAAGGTATCACACGCTGAATCGATCCCTCAGGTAGTCTCCTTTCTGAAAAATTGAGATTCGAACACGGGTCTCAGGGTCATAAAGCGAACGTTCTAACCACACGGCCACTTGTCTTAACGCCTTTTCAAATGCCATATCTGAAGAAATCACTTTTATTCGGTTATAAAAATGTTACTTTACTGGTGCTGATTTGACCCAGTGTTGTGCTGGCGGTATTGAGTTTTCCTGCACCCGTTTTATTTGCTATGTCGAAAAACTTCTCTGTTACCCAACTTGACTATGCTATGAAGCCTGCTAGAGGGGCTCTTTAAGCCTAGAAAAGGGCAATGATATTCTCATTCACAATCATTTCGGTTTTTCAGCTTTGACTCCCTGATGTAGCCTCATGTAAATACGTACGCTGCCCACAAGGTGCATTCGCTGTTTTGGTCCTTCTTTGAATTTTCACAACCACGTGTTACACACACACACACACACACACACATATATATATATATATATATATATATATATATATACACACACACACACACATATATATATATATATATATATATATATATACACACACATATACACACACACATACACACACACATATACACACAAGTATATTCTAGCTATAACTTCCTTTAATGATTTTCCTCATTCGTTACATATGTTTACACATGCAATTCATTTTGTTAATACATGCATTGTCGTTTGTTTTATATATATATTTATATATATTAATTGATTTGTCTTACATATCTTTTATTTAGACCTGCATTGAGTCCGGCAATATTTCTTGTGGGAGAAATTTTCTATGAGCCCGTAAATATTTATTATCGAAAGCGTTGATTCACTCGTATGTCATGCAGAAGAGGATAGCAGGTGAAATGGAATTATTGCACGACAAAGATTTAGAAAGTCTCAAAAAATCTATATGACAAAAATAAATGTCCAAATTTAAAATATTATTATGAATTACTTGTAATTGCAGGCATAAGTTCCAGTATAAACATTTATAAATAATTATTGACTGATTTTTTTATCGTGATTTTTTTGTATTATATCAAGTATTAAAAATAGGGTTCGCAAATTTGAGGAGAGAGTTATCAATGATAATGTTCTGATTTGGAATCCACGGTTATCTCCCTTTAACGTCCTGTCAATTTTATTTTTAGATGAACTTTTTATCACATATAAATGGGTGAGGGGCAAACAAAATTTGGCTAGGAAAATGCAGCCCAGAAGAAATAAGTATTGAAACAACTGCAGTATAATGGTGACTAATATTTACCCAAACATACGACCATCCCACAAAAAACTCTCCTGAATGTTGATAACATTATTCAAGCTGAGCCGTTTACTAGTGATGTAGTACATCTGCTATGCTTCTATGTCTGTATAAGATGAGTTGAGATTTCACAGAACCCTCCTATTGTGTGTCACAATTGCTCTTGAACACAAGATGTAAAGTATCTATGATCAGTTCGATTTATATTGGCAATACATGATGCCCTTCAAAATTTTCAGTTCCGTTTGTGCTCATCAGTTTAATACATAAACAGTGACATACGATATTCTGTTGGACTTTATAAACTTAGCGAGTGTTTTCGCTTGCCATTCATACAACATAACCTTGTGAACTCGCCCGTCCTTCTCTTTAATCTGCAATGCTTGGAAGCCATTTTCATTTGCGAAAATCGTATCACTGGAATAATCTGCGACTTCAGAAGCGGAAGGCTTTACGCTTCCACATTTTTCTTTTATTCGCTCTTGTCATTCTCTTTGGAGCTCCAAATGCATTCTTTCACACAAACAGATTCTCGAAAGTGGGCTAAATGAAGCCTGTCCCTATCCTTGTTTTTCTATCTCTGTATCATATTAGCCCTGATCCTTGTTTCGATATGCCTATGCCGGCTCCAGTGAAATCGTCTTTCTAGCTCTAATACGCTACTCCATATCCCCAGTCTGTTACGCTTATATCTGTAACTGATCGGCACTTTCTCTGTCTTGTCTATCTAAGGATTGATCATATTCCATTCTATGGTTTCACTCCTCTTCTATCTCAGCATCTCATGGCGTTTTCGCTATACATGAATCACTAGTATATATGTTAACGGAAACTATGTTCTATCGAAGTTTGTTTGGTTTTACGAGTCCAGACAAGATATGTATTATTCAGAATAGTTTCATTAAAATGATTATTAAGCCTTTTTGTAGTTACTGAAAATAATATGTAATTTAATGCTTATTGTTCCACTGAACTTTGTTATAGTTTAGTATTAAAATTATTACTTAAAATGAAAATCTTCTTTAATCTTTTCACCAAAAACAAGGCAATGAGGACAATAAGAGATATGGTGTTATTCAGTGTTAGAGAATATGATAAAAAATATACAATCAAAGAGAGAGAGAATAATAAAAGAACAATAATTAAGAAGACAAAGTATAACGATTGACATTACATTTACACTTTGGAAGATCAAAGTTGCCTGGGAAGCAAGAAACATGTGTAGATTTCCTCAAATTAGAGGTACGAGAGAATAAACTGCAAACATAGAACTCATGGCCACATCTAAACATTTCAACTGTAAAAAGATGGAACCTTGCCGCCAATCTGGTACTGCGTTTAAATTCATAAAGTCAAAGTACGGCTAATTAATTCCTGCGTTTAAAATTCAAAATTAAGTCATGTAAAAAATTCCGTTGTTAAAATGAGAAATAGTTATTTCAACATATTCATTTTTTAATGGTAATAAATAAATTTAACATTATTTCTTATCACTAAATAAAATTTACGAATCATTCAGATTTTTAAAACTCAATGATATCGTATATAGACTGCTAAAAACATTAGTTTATTAAAGTAGAATTAACTTTTTTATAGATTTATTCTCTTCAAAATATGTTACTTTTTCATGTAAGAAAGCAATTAAAATTGATCTTTTACAATTATTGTAATAAAAAGAAATGAGATTCCTTTTTTAACGCACAATAAAATTTATAGATCATTAAATTTCCTTTTTTTAAATATTTCGGCAAAGAATGAAGAGAGAATTACTTCGTACTTGAGTAATCCAGTCAAAGCTGTTTCTACGAATTAATGGTGATCAAATATTTCAATGGATTGTCAAAGATTTTCTATTTTTTCATTGGTTTTTCACACTCAGTACTACTTTGTTGCTTAGTGGCATTACTGCGTTGCATGGGTTGATATTCTCTCTCTCTCCCCCTCTCTCTCTAACACGCACATACGCGCACAAATATATATCAACACAAGACAAATATTAATCTAACTGCATGTTAGGTGAAAAAAGTCATTTCTTTCTACGCTCCCTTAATCACAGCAGAGAAAGTCAAAATATTTAACAGAATCCGTGAACCTAAGGATGCTACTGGTTCATATACAACCCCAATCCTTGTTTTAAGCATAATGACCCTCAAATATTCCCGGTCCTAGCAAAACTGCTGCTTGAAGGAGAAACCATTTACTGTCCGCGGAAGGTTTCAAGTGAATACCGTTAACAAGAATGCAGGTGATCGCCCATCCCCCTCTCAGTACAGATACATAAACCTCTTCATGTCATTAGCAGACTTTTATTATCTGTAATCACCAAGAAAGTTGTTGATCATCTTTATAATGAAAATTTGAGAGACAAGCAATACGCATTTAGATCGACTCTGACGACTGTTGACACACTGACATTACTCAAAGAATCAGTAAGGCGATAGACAATTAATGCAAATCCAATGATTGGTTTAAGTATTTCAAAGGCCTTTGAAAAGATATAGTAAGGAGGGTTGTTGCACGAACTCCTTAACTAGGAAAACGCTCGCAGTCTTCTCAGTTATCAAGATCCTCCTAACGGTGAAATGTTAAACGGCCAGACCCCCAAGGTTCAAATAATCAAAGTCAGTTATTCCTGAAATTTCGCTTCTCGGTTCGACTTTTTCTGTCTTATATAAATGATCTGTGATTGTTCTTTTGCGAATATCAATGCTGCTAAGTCAACGATATATTGGTGCACTTCCAAAATCCAAGCTTACCAAATCCTATAAGCTGATCTCTCTTCTGAACAAGCTTTAACAGCTCAGCAGGAGAAACATAATCAGTCACATTCAATGTCTAGAAAGATAAACTCATGACGTTCCACCATCCCTTAGCAGATACTTACTCCAGAACACAAGGAAAGCGTATACAAAAGATCCTTCTCTGAAGATATTTGAAAAAGATTCGATTCCCAGCAAGTTCTGGGAAGTACACGACACTTCCTATTTGGGACATTTACAAGAGCCAGATCAGACCGAAAAGAGAGTATTTGTCGCATTTATGTGCAGCAGATGTCCATTCTTCACATTCCCGTCTCGACCGAATTGAAAACTGTATCGGCAACCCTGTGGGTGATGAATTATTTTCAACTTTAAATTCCATTTCGCCCACAGAAAACGTCGCAAAACTCTAGCTATTTTATCTCTCCGTGGAATATATTCAAACGGATTACATTCCAAAGTTACAGCAGTTCTATTTTTCTGGTCTAAATTCCGCCATGACGCGCACATTGTAGCGAATCACACGCTTTCCCTTCATATCCCATTGATGATATGAACATTCCATTCAAACAGCTTCTACCCACGAATCACTGATCTATTGAACCAAATCCAAAGGTGGCGATTCTACGATCACTACAAACGTTTTCATGACTAGGGCTAACAGGTAATATGCATTTTAATTTCATATCTACTTTTATATTTACATGGGCTGTATCATGTATATTGAGCATTTGATTTCATCAATAAGGCATATTGTTTAATCATATATATATATATATATATATATATATATATGATTATTTTTAAATATGATTCCATCACGACACAGAAATTACTATGTTACAAAACTAAACATCAAGGCCTAAAGTTTAATTTCAAAATCAAACTTACTGTTCTGTAAAAATAAAAGTATGAAAACTAAAGAAATTTGGTCGTATAACTGTTCTCTCCTATTGTATCAATACACACACACATACATCTATCTATCTCTTTCTCTCTCTCTCTCTCTCTCTCTATATATATATATATATATATATATATATATATATATATATATATATATATCACGCAAGTGTTAAAATAGCAATGACATTTTATTTCAACAGATATACTTACTAAAATTACACAGACATATCTTGAAATGCTGAAGAATAAATGCATTCAATAAAATCGCCATTGGCTTCAACAATGGCCTCCAAACAAATTTGCAATATCCTGTAAAAATTCAGGACGGTCTCTTTGTTTAAGCTGTTGAATGCTGCCATAATGTTGCAAATATAAGCAGTGATGTGGTCGTGGAAATTGCATGATAGTCATAATTGGGTTCTCCTACTTGTGTGGCATGATCCAGAGTCCTGTTCCCAAACATAGTGACTCCCAACAGCCAGCCACTGTCTTGACTCACGTCATCATAAACTCCTTTAGGCACTTGAAGTAAACTTCCGTGTTAAATAACTCCGGATTTTTGTGAGTACCTCAACTCACAAAAATCCGGAGTTATTTTGGCATCAGAACGATACCTTCGTAATTAACATTAGACTCATACAGATATTTTCGAATGCTCGGCACTGTCCTCAAATTGAAACTCAAACACTGAAATGTTCGTATTAGAGCTTTTGTCGCGAATGCCAACCATTACGGCATTTCTTTTCTAAATTTCTGGTGGGGAGAATTGCGTCATGTTGCTATTGTTTTCTTACAGACGGAGTTCTACCAACCCTATTCTACTTTACAGTCGACAAATTAAAAAACGACCCACGCACATGCACGGAATTAAAAATATAAAATGACCAATCGTAGTCAGTATATATATATATATATATATATATATATATATATATATATATATATAGGTGTGTGTGTGTGTGCGTGTGTGTGTATGTGCGTGCGTGTGTATCTGTGTGAAAATGAGAACAAATGATGTATAATTCCACTGACAGTTAAATTTGTTATTAGTTATGTTCCAACACTAAAAATGTGTATCCTCGGACGATGTTAAACTACTGGCGAGTGAAAGATTAATTTAATTTTAAAAGCAGAATAATTCCTCTTTTTTCGAGGAAAAAAAACAATAAAAATAAGCTTGTGGCTTTACCGTGATTAACAAATCGAATGTGGCCTCAGCGAAATTCAAACTCACTGAAAAAAATATTATAGGTCATGACACGAAGTTACCTGCATATAAATCTTAAACAATTTCTTTATGGACAGATACAAATGGTTACATTATTTAGTAAGATGTATAAAAGTCAGTTGTTCATCATTCCCTATAATTAAAAGCGAAATAAAAGGCCCCTTTAGTAAACTGGTAGATAACAAATTTTACGATTAAATAGTAAGCCATATAAAGTATACTGTAGTTCATCTACTGTTTATTAGTATTAGAAAAAGGTATTATATAATTCTAAGTTTAAACATATTGTAAAGTAAAATGTAGACTATGCATACAACTTACAGTCAATTCTTTTCTTTGGTTTAATAAAGAAATTTTTTTAGAGAATCTGATAATTTTTAATTTTTCATGAAAACAGTTTTCACTTAAGATCTACATGTTCTAGTTTTTTGTAAATTTTGCATTATGCCTTAGGAGTTTTATTAGCTTCATTTACATTTAAAAAATTAGGAAGCGATAAACGAATTTTATAATTACTATTGCTGAAGAATAAGATATGTTGTAACATCTAGACTTAAAAGAAACATTAGTACTACCAATATAAACTTTTTAAACATTTGGATTTTCTGCTGTAGAAATAGTACTTAGATAAATAAGAGTTGGTTAAACATTGACTTAGAAAGAGGCATACGTTAGAATCCTTGCAAATACATTCGTTAATATTATCAACAGTATTTATCTTGGAATATGCATTATTATCCAATTTTTTAAATTGATTTGAAATTTTATTATTGTGTTCCTTTATAATAATCTCCAGATTGTGGGTGCAGTTATAACTTAGTTTTAGTGTGTTTCTGTTAAATATTTTACTAAGTTAGTTAATTTTAGGGAAATGTTTACCATTTAAATGGAGGAACTTCTTGGGATGGCCAATTGATTAAATTGGGGGCGTGTACCAAATGATTTTCCCTTTCCCTGTTTCTTTCTTAGAGCAATATCATCATATTTTCTATACTTGATTTCAGCATAGTTGTAACCATTATTTTAAATCATTATTATAAACATGGCTGTATTTATCAAATACATCTTTGTGAGATGAGTTGTTGATAATCCTAAATTCTATAGTCGATGGTATATGTTTGATTACAGATGTAGGATGGTTAGAATTGTGGTGAATATATATTGGGTTAGCATTATTTTCCATATAAGTTTGGAATAAATCATTAACACAATCTAACGTAACACCATGAAAATCGGCTTGCTTAACATTAGTAGTTATTTTAACCGTAAGATTTTAGATTTTTAATCCTCTATGGATCATTTTCTTTAAATTTCCAACCTTAATTTTAGTAGAATTTCTTACTACTATACGATCATCATCTTTGTATAAGCCTATATATATATATATATATATATATATATATATATATATATATATATATATATAGTCGTAGATAAATAGTCAGACTGGGATGCAGAAACAATCGTCGATATAATGAATGGATGAATAATTTGGGATGGCAAGCATTCTGAGAAAAGTCAAGGAGAGGAATGTCTGATGTAAGATAGTACATCGAAAAGTTCATATCGCCACGAAAAAGATCACATGTGCTTCGATCGTGTTGATTTCTATTGTAGAAAATGTTATCGCTATGATTTATTTGATCAACTTTACAATAATAACTCATTAACAAGGTCACCATGAGAATTCATACATCCCTGGGGAGACATAAAAGCGTGAAAATTGAAATAATGATAATGAGGATGATAAAAATAATGATAATAATGAACTAGTCGGAAATATTCATTTGTCTAATTCTTTATCGTTGCGTATGAAGGAAAAGATCAATATGGCTTTTGGCCTCATACAAGTATCACCTGGCATTTGAAATATATATGAGGAAGAAAATAAATGTACAAATCATGCTCATTTAAAAAGTAATATAAAAAAAACATCGGTCTGGGATGTGAATACACACACAAAGGAGTAATGGATATCGTCTTGGATTGAGGAATCGGAGAGCCGAGTTCGAATTCCAGTCGAATCCATTACATTCACTTACGTGCTAATATCCTTGGGAAAGGTGTGAATCCTCATCTTCTCCCTCGAGCTATGGGTAAATAGCAGGAGAGACAGGGTTCTATAGCCTTGGATCTAAGAGAAGGAAAACTCTGAATTCAAAACCTGCGGAAGGTTGTTTGTGGACCTTGTGCACCAGGTCTCTGTATTTGGCCATTCAAAAACTGTTGATGGTCCTGCAGGAAAAATTAAAACTATAATCAAATGCCATGTACTGTTGTCGGGCTGTCGGTTTCCTGGGAACTGATCTGCTTGACCCTCATAGGTCGAATTCGACTGGAGAGCCGAGTGTGTGCGTGTGTGTGTATATATATATATATATATATATATATATATATATATATATATATATATATATATATATATATATATATATAATGAGTGCGGTAAAAATACTTCCCGTTTAATGGTGAGATATTAGCTCTGTTGTTCATGATGACGTTAAGCGTAGTTCAGGTTAGCAGTGTGGATATCCCGGTAAAGTAGCAGAGCGTAGTTCTTCCTTCTGTTTCTCTTCGCCTGACAAGCTGGCACTGAACATTGGGATAGAGTAAACAAAATGGCCGCCTTTATACACGACGGATTGAATATTCTACGACTTCTGATTGGTTAACCTTCTATTGGTGGATTATAAAGTGAGTGAAGTGATTTGGACTGTCTCAGTAGTACATGACATACACAAAAAACCGCAACAAGCTCGCTGAAGACACGTGTTACGCTAATCTCTTACGTTTGCTGTATTTCTTGGTGGTATATGTGGAAAGATTTTTTTTCTGCCACGCATATAGATTTCATATCAAATTCAGTTTGTCTTTTCAGTAAATATTTGCATGGCAATTGTTCCAATGTTCTTTATTGCTTGGTATCTCAACCTCAAGAATTTCAGCGTACTATTCTAATAGATTCTCAGCTAAGAATCATCATTTTACTACTGAAATATCGAGATCTAACCGCAAATTATTTTCTATTTTTTCTTGCCTGTAAAACTCACTTCCGGTTTCTTTCTTCTCAAGCATCTACGATCTTCAAATATTCAAATGCAAAAGCAATCGATATTTTCTTTCTTCTTGAATCAAGATCATTTATTCTTTTTTCTGCCATATTGTATTCTGATTCGCTTTCTCTCTTAGTAACGCCTAGCGTCTTAATGGTATTATTTCTTTGGCTGATGAAAACAAGTATATATGTCATCGTGGCGGAAGGCTTGAGCGTACTGGCCTTGTCTAAATTGTTGGCCACACTATATAACACGTTCTTTCGCAGAAACTGTAACTAAGGTTTGTTCAGCATATTTTCAATATAAATTACAGGAGGGCCCTGTCGGTGTTGAATAAACACAATTCGCCTGAGCAAGCATCTGTAATAGGGATTGGCTAGCCACCCTAGTAGACGGGTATCCTCGAATATGTGTGGTAAGATATACATTTTAACTCATAATTAATCAAACCTCATAATTTCCTTCATATTTAAAGCAACAATATTACCTAAATTTTGTATATTGAAAGAGCAGAAGAGGCATTTTTATAAACCACGCGAATTAATGAGAGAAATACAGGTATTTCAATAATATTTTCTAATATATTTTTCGAAATGAAAGAAGCCATGTACAACTGATTTCCAAACTTTTATATTTACATACATTCTATGCCCGGTATTGAGCACTTTAACTCAAAACTATATCATAGCATAAAAACTATATTTCATATCTCTCACTCACACATGCACACACACATACACATACATACACACACACACACATATATATATATATATATATATATATATATATATATATATGTCAAAGTAAAGTATTGTTAAAGCAACAGATAACCTGT
Organism: Acanthosepion lycidas; assembly: GCA_963932145.1. Taxonomy (NCBI): domain Eukaryota; kingdom Metazoa; phylum Mollusca; class Cephalopoda; order Sepiida; family Sepiidae; genus Acanthosepion; species Acanthosepion lycidas. Next base: position 81,408,283 of record OZ010605.1, read on the forward strand.
CAAGTTACAGAAGAAAATAAGAAATAAAAATAAAAACAAAGACCATTAATTTAAAACAATTAAAAAACGATAAAAAATCTAAAGAGGCCATATTCTGAAACTAAAGCAAGCAACTCCACAGAAAAAGTGATAATATTTATATTGTATATATTACAAGTGCACTACTGATGGATGCATTTAGGGCCATTGTTTTGAACTTTAAAACAGAAGAAGTTTAGAACACTAGCAAATTACCTGCTGTCTGTTTTTTTCTTTATGTACAATCAAATATTCGTTTAAGAGATTTTACAATTGTACTAAAGCAGGTTCAAATTACACTAATCGTTAAATCAATCTCGAAGCTGTTTGTGTCTGAGGATGCGTTGTTTGCAAAACATTTCCAAAGCGAACAATTTAAAAAGTAATAAATAATATTTTTCTGTAAAAGTCATTTGATTATAAGTAAAATTTGTAGAAAACAGATTTTTCGATAATTCAATATTATGTGATTGTTAGCTTCCTACCAACGTTTTACGTCGATGTCTAACTTATTTGTATTATTTCTAAGAGTTCTTTGCATAAGTACTTTAACCTTGGAGCGCATTATTCGTCTTTGTCTGCATACGCGAAGTTTGCAAACATTTTATAGACATGTTCTCTTTAAAGATAACAAATAGAAAATTTTTAAAAAAGCTATTTTTAAAAGACATCAAAATATATTACCCATATTTCCAAAGTTATTTGTTGCTTTAGATTAGGAAATTGATTTTAAATTTAATTTTGTTTTAGGAGGATGGAATATTCAATAAATATTTTTGTATTTCGTATTTATTGGTCGTTTTTACCTAATTACTTTATTTCTATGAATAATATCTTTAGAATGGAGGAAAGAAAATACGTCCTAATGAAGTCGAGGACTTATCGCTCACTTTAGTAAAATACTTGAAAAGAAATTATAACATCCCAAGAGGATGTAATTTATTGTAAAAGAAATCGTTTTACAAGGAAACGAAATAAGATTTACCCACTACCGTCTTGTGGTTTTGGTTAGTGTTTTTATGGCAGATTTGTTGCTATATTTTATAAGTTTTCGTTTTCTTTTCTTTCGTTTCCATGTATATTTGTTTAATTCTTCTATTTCATGTATCGTTTTTCATTCTAAATTTGAATATTCATCTGTTTTCATTTCTATTTATTATCCATTTCTAATCATAACTCATTCCTAATATTCATTCATTCATATTCTTAATTCATTCATATTCTTCTTTCATTCCTAATATTCATTCATTCCTATATTTTTTTTTATTTCTATTCTTCATTAATTTCTAATTTTAATTCATTCCTAATAATCATTCATTCATATTCTTCATTCGTTTATATTATTGTTTCAATCCTAATCATCTTTCATTCCAAATCTTCATTTTTCATAATCTTTAATTTCTATTCTTCATTCATTCCTATTCTTCTTTCATTCCTAAACTTCATTGCTTCTTTTACTTTAAAAATGTCTATTCTTCTTTTCTTCCTATAATTCTTTCCTTGGTATTCTTTCATTCGTAATTATTCTTCCATTCTTATTCTTCATCAATTCCTCTTCTTCATTCATTCATATTCTTCTTTCATTACTAATCTTCTTTCATTTGTAATCTTCATTCATTTCTATTCTTTCATGTCTCTGATTCTTCATTCCTAATCTCTATTCCATCCCTTTCTTCATTGATTTCTATTCTTCTTTTATTCCTACTCTTCATTCATTCGTTTTCTTCATCCATTCCTATTCTTCATCTATTCATATTATACTTTCATTCCCATTCTTCTTTTATTCTTTAATTCCTATTCTTCATTCATTCATAATTTTCATTCATTCTTATTCTTTTATTCCTATTATTCTTTCATTCTTAACCTTTATTCCTTTCTTTTCTTTATGAATTTCTATCCTTCTTTCATTCCTACACTTCATTCATTCGTATTCTACATCCATTCCTATTCTTCATCCATTCGTAATCATTTTTATTCGTATTCTTCTTTCATTTTTTCATTCCTATTCTTCATTCATTCGTATTCTTCTTTTATTCCTATTCTTCTTTCCTCCTTTTTTCAGCTTCTCTCTTATCGTCGGTTTTCACTTGCTTTTTTGACTCAAATACTTTCCCATTCAGCGGTCCTACAATTGCTTTGATTTTTTTCTGCTTCTTTTTCAATTTTCTCTCTTTGTTCTTCTATTTTTCACATTATTATTACTATCATCATCATCATCATCATCATCATCATCATCATCATCATCAGTAGTAGTAGTACTACTACTACTGCTACTAGTAGTAGTAGCTTTAGTAGGAGTATAGTAGTAGTTTAAGTGGGAAACGTTTTATTAAAGGACAGAAAATCCGATTCGGAATTCCAAAGGCCCGTATGGATAACAGAAATATACCTTGCAAAACCTAAAAAAAAAAATATTACGAAACAGAAATATTTCGTTAGAAACGAAGATAAAAAAAAATGAAATGTCATGTGATACAGTCCTCCTACATGGCAATGTTTGCTTGTGGATTTATTCACTGACTAATAAGAGACTTGGAGTAATAAATATAGTCCGATTGAAAGAGGCTAAAAATAATATAGACCGAACATGTGAGTAACGAGGAAGTCTAAGAGAAAATAGAAAGAGAAAGGACATTTATTCTTAACATCAGGGAAAGACAGCTGGAACTTCTAGTGCAGATAATGAAGAAAGAGAGCTTGGAAAATGTGAGATTCAAAGGACAGTTCGAAGGAAAAAAGGACAGTTTTTTAAAAAATGTTTACAGGCAATTGTTTACTGCAATTAAGCAAAGAGCTGTATGGGTGTTTATTATTATTAGATAAGCGTTTGTTTAATAATAACATATTGGGTCTTAAGTAATGGCCTAATGTAATCGAAGCATGTGTTTCTTGATGTTTCCAATTAATTAAACGGAAGATAATTAATAAAAATAATTAACTGTGTGACAATGTTTCTTCTCAGTAATTTCAAATCGACAGAGTACGCTTAGTTCAACATACCGACCAGGTAAAATGCATACCCGTGAACAATGTTGGGTATATTACGGATAGGAATAGAATTTTTGCCTTACATCTGCCTTGCCTTTTTCTTATTTCTCCGGATTCAAATATTATTCACTGATATGTATTATATATGATTTTCTCATAATTAAATTGAATCGGTTCAAAAAGCATCAATATATGCTTTTTCCCTCAGGTTAAAAATTAGCTGCCAATGGAAGTTATTAGAAACTCATAATAGGGCACAGATATCTAAAAGCACTTTAGTATAGCGAAAAATGTATCCTGAAAGCCAAGCCAAGTATTAGCTAAAAGGAAAATTTCACTCAAACCCCAACTAAAAAATATTAGATTTTATATACTGCTAATTCTGCCGCACCATCTATAAAGAGTGATCTGATTATACAGGATATCCAATTAAAAAGCGGCAAATTTATTATCGCATGTTTTATCTTTGAGGAAAAATTGACCTTCAATAACCTTAAGCAAATTTCTTCAATATTCAATACCTTGAATAATCATTCAACTTTCGTGTAATTACTTAACTGTGATTGGTTCATTTTTGATTGATTACTTGCTGGTCGGTCTTTTGACACGTCATTTAAAGTTTATTTGCAGACAAATCTTTGTCTTTCGTTTTGCCCTTATCTTATGGATAATGAAATCACTGATTTTGAAATTCAAGTTATCGTAGTTTTCAAAGAAGAACATCCGACCTGGGGATAGATAAAAGGTGCAGGAATTCATCCTGAAGTTTTCACTGATATCTGTCGTCACCAGTTTTCAGCGGATGTCTCACGTCTTTCTCATTTTACCGTCTATATTTGCCGTGTTCCCTGTACTTTAAGACTCTACTTTAAGCATGAAATTAACTTTTTATTTGATAAATTCGTTTTTAATAGAAACGTCATAAATTCTATAACATCTGGAAAACTATTTGGCGTTGTACACCTGTTTAATAAGAGAAGGACGATTTTCCAATATTGACTTGCGACGGAAAATCCAATTCTTACTAATCGTTTGGCGTCGGAAGATAACAATTCCAAAGAATCGTAAGACTTATATACCGGCTGCGAAATAACCAATCAGCAATACTGTTTGCAGTTTTCGGGCGTTAGGAATGAATATGGTGAATATTTACAGACGGCTGTTAACATACTTATTCAGATTAGCGTTTCAAAATATATCTTGTTGGCAGATCGGAAAACAGCACGGAAATTGTGAGACACTTATCAGCATAGTTTGTGAATTATATTTACTTTGTGCTAATTACAAAGGAGGACAAACAAAGGCACAACGGTAATAACAATAACATAGATAATAACAAAAGATAAGCTAATACGATATATATATATATATATATATATATATATATATATATATATATATATATATGTGTGTGTGTGTGTGTGTGTGTGTATTAGTGTGTATATAGGATGCGATTGGTAAATTGTCGCCATTTTATTTATTTAATTTCGAACATGGGTGTTGATTATTTTTTTTATCTTGTCAACTGCACAGTATATAGAGTCAGTTGGCACCTTCTGTGAGAAAAGAAGCAACATGACGCAAATGATCCGCCTGAAATTTGCAAACAGTTTGCTATAGTGCTTCAAAATCGCGCCGGATGAAACCAATTCCAACATTTCAAATTGTTTTGGTGTCAATCTGCGGAGAGTACAAAGGATTTGGAAAGAGCTAGATGAATATAATGGTGATTACGAAGGTACGGCAAGTCGTAAAGCTCAAAGTATTCCGAAATTCGTTGTTGATCTTTTTTGAGCATTTCAGATTCAATACGGAGTCCTACATCAAATGCCTTCAGGAGGTAATGCTGCCCTGAGTCAAGAGGGTGGATGCTGGAAGATTTTATGTTTAGCAACAGGACTCTGCCCCATACCACACAAAAACCTTGTAATGACTCTCAGAAATTTCTGCAACCACATCAACCCTTACAACTGGTCACCTAATTCCACCAGAATGCACACTGTTTATTATGTGTGGAGTGCAGGTGAAGGAGAGACTAACAAAACTCCTTGGAATACCAAAGATGAACTGAAGGCAACGAGTATGACAGTATTCACGAATTTAAAGAAGGGGACCCACCAGAAGAAGTATATATATATATATATATATATATATATATATATATATATATATATGAGATAAGAGGTTACATTTCAGGAGACGTTACAACGATTCACTATTTCAAATGCCGGGGGATGTTCTTCATATTCTTTAAAACATACACGAAATCTTCCTAAACATCTACATTCAACAAATATAAAGTTAAAATAATAATAATAATAATAATAATAATAATAATATATATATATATATATATATATATATATGTATGTATATATATATATATATATATATATATATATATATATATATATACATACATATATATATATATATATATATATATATATATATATATATATATATATAAAAAAACAGATCGTGATAGATACAGAGATTGATATGTCTATTTGTTCGTGTATACATATATATATATAATATATATATGCATATTATTCTTAACTACAAGCACGATTCTCAGTTTCATGCACGCCGCAATCTTCAAGTTCTGAGGATAAAGTAATCAGGGCGGAATTCTCTTCTTCTCTCCTATGAGTAAATTGCACGACAGACCAGGTACAATTGTCATGGATGGTAACTGGTCTACCGCAGAAAGAAATGCCACCCTACTGCTGTGAAAAATCTGACTCCTTAGTTATCTATCGAAAGTTTGACAAAAATATCAAGGTAACATCTATCAAAAAATTAATTACACTTGTTTAAACAAAGAGATACTGTTTTTATCCATTTCGTATTACAAGTGACATCTTCAATATGGTATCTTTTATTTGTTATAAACTGTTGTAGACGATTTTTAAGTTTATTTTCATCTGGATGTTCGACTGCTTTCCGGTCTTCTAGGTGGCCTTCTCATAAGCGCTGTACCTGTGGCCCTGAAATTTTCAATCCACCCACTATCGATTTTATATGGGCATCATTCTAATTAACATGAAATTACAATGTAATATAGCAACAAAAATTCTAAGTAGAAATATATGAAGCATTATTTGACTAATTCGATTTAGCGATGAAACGTATATTTTCTTATAGTGGATTGTTACAAGCGAATGGGTAGATGGAATGTGTTTATTTTATTATCAGATATAGATTCATCAATCTTAAAAACACTTTTCAGCAGCAAACGCAAGGGATGCACCGGTCAAAGCCATGAGGATATTTACAGGTATCTGAAAAAAAAATATTATGACATTACCTAGGCGAAAAAATCATTGAACTTTCCTAAGTTTATTAGCACCAGACAGGAGACAGTTTAAATGTAGGAGGTATTTCTAACACACCCTTTAGTGTAATAAGGTGCATGGAAGGTTTATAGTCCTGGGTATGACGATAATATCAATCATGCAGCAAAACCACTTATCGGAATGTTTTCAGGACTATAAACTACCTCTTAATAACTGTTGTAGCCATGTCTACCCGTACCTAAGTTGTTAGCTACTGTTTGGGTCCAAACAATGGACAAATAAGGATCACCCAAACAAAAAACAATACACTACGAAAGTATAAAAATATATATTTATAGTAAAATGACTAACACTATATTTTTAAATCAAAATGTCTAGCAATACATTTTATAGTAGAAATACTAACAAATACATTTTAGAGCAGAATAGTCAACAAAACATTGTATCTATAGTTGGAGACAGACAACTGCATTTAAAATATATTTAGTTGAAGCCATAAAATTGTTCAAAATATTTACATTTCCGCATTAAATCACCGATAGAAGTAGGAATGCCATGAAAGGAAATCGACCAATCAAAATGAAAGAACTGTTTCATTACATCAGTTCATATAATATCCTCCAATTACTTAAAGAAATCAAAATGCATTTAAAAATATAACTTGAGCAAAACTACAGCATAAAACACATAACATCACCTAGAGTAATCATATTCACACAATCATTTCTATGTACAAAACTCAGTATCATCTGCCATGGATTGAATTATAAAAGCAGAATAACATGTATCATATGTTTATTTCTTCAAATTTCTCAAGATAATAAAATTTCGACATTAAATGACCCATATTTCGTTAAACAAGCAAATCAATAGAATTCTTGAGTTCTTTTTTCAGCAATTACATTTTTATATCTTTGCTGAGTCGTTTCGAAACTATGTTTGGATTTTTTAGAGGAAATATATGAAGATCTTTACAGTAGAAGGGAAACAATTATCTCAAGTTTTGTTCGTCGTTGTTACTTTAAATTATTTATAATATCAATGCAATCGCCGAAAATATATAAAACGAACGGTAAAATGTATATGTGCATTTTCTCAATTTCTACAATGTTTTACTGTTAGGGTATTGAAGACTATGAATATTTCTGTTTATTTTCAGACCTCAAGAAAAAAAATATTAGAAAATGTAGTACTTATTTATGATGAACAGGAATCTATTAATGATAATAGGTAATACTGAAAAAACATTGCATGAATTTATCTATATATTTTTTTTATATAGCATATGATTTCAGTGGATTGATTCTCTAGTTTCTATACATCTCCTCGATTTTGTTTTCCTTAAATAAACATTGATTCTGCTCCCATGGATTTTGTTCCTTTTTCTTCCACTAATTTACCCTCTGTTTTAACGTAACTTTCTCGGTGTTTCTACCTTTTCCTTACTTTCATCAAAGCTAAGCCTGGGTATGACGATAAATTACATCCGGCAGCAAGATCTCTGATCGGAAGATTGAAGGCTTTGACAGTTGTAGAACCACTTCTTAATTACTGTTATTACGATGTTCACCCTAACCCGGGATGGTCACAACTATCAGCAAATTAGCAAATAGTAACCAATAAAAAAAAAACATTATGAAAGTTTAAAAATACAATATAATTGTAAAAATACGAAGACTAGGCGCGCAATAAAAAGTTATAGCGATTTCACCGAAATCCGTTTAAAATAATATCAAACAGACAATATACAAAAACATTCTTGATATTAAGCCATATAATATCTGACCATTTCTTAAATAAAACCTTTTCTAAAATATAACTTTAGCAAAATTACAACTTAAAACGCAGATCACCTCCTCTAATTGTAATCTACACAAACATATATATGCACAAAAGTTTAATACTATCTACCATGTATTCAACTGTGAAAGTAGAATAATATATATATATATATATATATATATATATATATATTATTTGAAAGCTCCCAAGAAAATTAATTTCGACCTTAAATGAACCCTATTTTGTTGATAAACCGTTAAACTGACAAATCAAATCAATCATTATGTCCGAAGGTATTAAACACTTCGAATTTTCTTTCTAAGTTACTGAAAATATCAGCTTTCTCTTTCGTATTGTTCGCAGTCGTTTCTTTGAAATTAATTGTTCTTTTTTCCATTCTCAAATGTTTTGCCCATGCTATGCACAATTTGGGATTATATTTACTTCGCTTCTCCGCTTAATATACACCGCGCTAAACCACTCATGTTACCTTTAATAGTCACTCAGTATAGCCTAAACTTTATAGAAAATATGTCTGGTGTAGACATATAACACATTTCTACACAATGCATTTTCTAGAAAATAAAACCTCCCCGTATGATCTTAGAACTTCTCCTTAGCCGTCATTTATATGTTTGAATCTGTACTGAGAGCAGACAGAAAAAAACTAAATTAACTTCAGCAGAAGGTACTATAGTAAAGTGAGAACACAAGACTAAAAATATTTTGTAAGACGACAGAATGTATAGTTGTTAGCAAAATTAACAGAAAATTTCAAATTGCAGATAAAATCCTGCGAGTTAAAAACATTAAACATCTAAGAATGACAGTGAATTTTAGACAACGCTTTATTCGTCAACGGTGCTAGATTGCTCTACTTCCACGTGCCATGGCTCTTCTGCTTGTCTGTTACCCTACTTAACTCAACTTTCCGAATATTTGTTCAACTACAGTAGCTAGGTTTTGAAATCAGATATCTTTGTGTCAAGTCACTGGATCCAACCAACGCATTTATCCACTGGAGCATTGGTTCGGTTCACTGACTTGACCAAAAGAACTGTGAGTTCAATAAATGCCTACTGCTGTGGTGAACAAACACTTGAAGAGATGAGTTAAAGGGAGATAAATGAAACACCAGGAAGAGGCATGACACGTGGAACTAGAACAATCTACCCAGGTCGGCGAAATAAAGTGTTCAGTTCGCAATTCAAATCATCTGAAGAAGGACGGAGCATACAACGGCCGAAAAACGTGAATATGGCAGTAAAGATGAGGGCAGCAGTTCGAACAATGTAAATAATGTAAATAACAACGAAATTTTTGAAAAATTAGAAATAAAAGGAACACTTATACTTAACATAAGAAAGAAAGAGTTGACCATTCTCTACCTGATTGATTTTGGCATCTCCTTGTAGGTAAATCAGGATTATTGTTCTCTCTTCTGCAGACAACCATGTACGCTGCTTTCAAACAGGTAATTGTTGATAATTGTTTCTTGTTATCTTTACCTACACTGTCTATTATTTCGTTCGATTTTATTTCTGAATCACCTATCTACGTGGTCTATACAGTTAAGGTTACGTTCAATAATAATAAATTCTATTAACCAAGATTAATTTTTTTATGCGTCTTTCTTTATCTGCCCCTTAATTCTCTCACGCTAAGTAAAGCAAGTATACAGATTTCCCAAGGTTTGGAAGTTGTCAGCGTGCTACTTCTTGAACTGCCTAGAACATTTTTCAAAAATAAACTTAACGGAAGCACATAAAATATTTGATCCTCGGGAGGGAGCAAATGAATAACAATTTAATCGGACAGCTCTAATATTTCATTGATGCTTAGCAGAATACTGGTCTGAAAAAATTTCTACTACTAAGGGGTATATGGTAATTATAGACGATTGTATTAGGACGCACACAGAGAAATTGACGTTAAGAAATTTTATCTCAGTCTAAAATATTTCGTCGTTTTGTTGACTAGCAGCTAAGGTAAAGTAAGTTATTCAAAACGCCTACGCACTTGACCAAAACGGAATGAAATAAACAGATAATAAATGAACGACGTCAAGATCAAATGCCAGTTGTACCCTTATCTAAAAATTCACATCTACAAATGAGGGTTATTTACATGCATCAAATGCCAGTTGTACCCTTATCTAAAAATTCACATCTACAAATGAGGGTTATTTACATGCATCAAATGCCAGTTGTACCCTTATCTAAAAATTCACATCTACAAATGAGGGTTATTTACATGCATCAAATGCCAGTTGTACCCTTATCTAAAAATTCACATCTACAAATGAGGGTTATTTACATGCATTACTGCTGTCTCGGTACATGCTGTGCGTTGAAATTTCCGGAATCCTTTTAAGGAGTTGGAAGCCACGTGTCGTGATGTCAAGGTGGGCAGAGGAACAGTAGAAGAGTCGGCGTTCTTGCCGACCTAAGGCAAGATCTCGTACGTCAGTTGCTTTGAAGGATGTAGCAGATGATGCCTCAAGTTTCGCCCACCTATCAACACAGGCCGTGCAAGAAGATATCTGAATAACCAACAAACTATTCGCCTTTTAATTTCTCGGCGTGATGATATTTTAACCTGCCATTTTCTTCTGAAATTGCACGGTTTCCTATCCAATGCTCACCGACGCAGATAGAAATCGAAGAGTTACGTATGTGTTGGTTAAGAAGATCTGCCCCGTTGTATATCTATAAAAGAATGCACAGATTTCAGAAAAGGACTTGGGTGAGTTACGTTCAGTTACGACACTGATACAAGGCAAGTATTTGGGGACGGCATTTTGATCTTAACGAGATTTCACAGAAATTGACCCCAGACAAATAATCCAGGATGAAGACAAAAATATTCACATTACTCCATGTCGTTAAGGATGTGACACAAGGTTGTTTTAATGGGGCGCTGAACCGTATAGAAATCCGAAGGACAAATATTGTTCAGTAGTCACGACGAGTGCCTCTCATACATTCATATCCACTAACTCTGCTACATAGTTGAAGCATTAGGGACGAGGTCCCCTGTAGTTTAAAATAGAGATCAAATGAAAAAAGTTGACCTTAACTCAAATCCTAGGATAGAAATGATGTATCCAACCACCTGCGCATGGTGGTAGGATGCGAGAAAAGGACAGCTTAATGTGGTATAATCACTGGCCACTTGTATTCCAGGATACCCGTCTACTAGGGCGGCTAGACAATCCCTATTGCAGACTCTCGATCAGGTATATTTGTGTTTATTCCACACACACAGAGTCAACCTGTGGTTTATACTGCAACTATGCTGAACATATCTTAGTTACATTTTTTGGGAGATAGCGTATTATGCTCAACAATCTGCATAACACCAGCACACTCTCGGTCTCGATGATTTGTCTCTTAATGCTGGCTCAGCTATCGATAACCACAAGTGTTCCGTCTACGCAATTTCACTCACATGGCTTGGGTCAACCCGTGTTATGGTTTTCAGGCACTTTACCAATGGTTTTTGCATGCTGGAAACTCACCCCGTCCTCCAGGCAGATGACATCAGGGTGTCTCCTTCCTGAAATATCTACACCACGGTGAAATTCGAACCCGGATCACATGATCAAAAAAGAAACGTTCTGATTTATTTACATCCGGGCCAAGGACAAAATTGTCAAGTCTGCAGCTATGCCGCCATCAGTATCCATCACTACTTCATGTGTAGTGCAACAAAGACACCACTGCTGCAGGTTTGCAGTCCCCGTGAATCGCCTACTTCATTATTTTAAAATGAAAAAGAAGAGAACCGATATAAAATTTAATCCCAAACACCAATGCTGAAGAACTGAGAAACAGGACATCTAACATCCGGGAATGTATCTAATTATCTAAAGCAAAAGTTCTGACATTTTTCGCAAACACTATACTTGTAATGAAACAGTGATAGATTTTATTTGAATTACCAACTCTGTTCAAATACACTATTAATATGGAAATCGAAAATACCTCTGATATCAAGAACAGGAATGTCTGATGATCATCAAATAGACGTTCGTTTCCCTGTCTATAATTCTTATTTATGAGTTGAAATTTATTGATACAAAATCCTTTTTTTTTGTTTTTAACATAACAGCATAGATTTATTTTATTCAGAAATGGAAACACATTGGCGTATATGTTGTTATAAAAATCCGATGCCCTATCACAAATATATGAGACTAATATTCTTTTTAATCAAGCGAAAGAAGTTTAATTGAAACCCATATATATTCCATGTTTATAAAGCAGAATATTATCTGACTGGCTTAGTCTCCATCAAGATCTTCACTCTTGAAATGTCCTGATATTGAAAGCGAACGTCCGAAGGAATCAATACAAGTACAAGTGGCAGATACTTGCGTTGTGCTGCAGTGATTATCATGGTGAGAAATCGGAGAGCCGAGTTCAAATTCAAATTGGCTTAGTTACATTGACTTACGCGCAAATAACCTTGGGACATGTATGAATCCATCGATTTCCCTTCTAGCCATCTGGGTTCTGTAGCCTTAGTTGAGAACCAGTCTACTGGAGAAAGAAATGGCAATCTACTGCGGGAAAATCTTCTGCCTAGTCAATCATGGCTCAAAAGAGACATGATTGTCCAAGCATATATCGCGTATGACACTTAACTGACTGACTAATAAATTAAAATATCGGCATATTTTCTTATATTTTCTAACACTCAATAACCTATGTGTCTTAGTGGCTTTATTGCCTCATTTTGGATGAAATGATTAAAAGCAATCCACTTTTCTTTTATACATGTGTTTCTGACTTTTCAGACTAGAATTATGAGGAGCTATCCTTACTTACATTATGCACATTAAAACTATTTACCGCAGAATTGTTGTAATTATCACTAACTTTCAACCGTTGTACTCTCGGGTCTTTATCCAGTGTTTATCGATCCGGGGAAACCTTCAGCAAATTTCTAGTTAATGAAACATTTATTAATCTCCATTCAATCGATTATGACAGTCTTATCTATACTATAGACATAAGAATGGAATTTGTGTCAGTCATCCTCTAGCTACGTCCTGACCAAAAATATAATTACTGGAGAAGTTAGACAAATCTCTACCGGCTCGAGGTTATGTGAATGTGGGTTGCAATTACAAGACAATGTTAAGAAATATAGAGGCGACAAGTGGACTGACATCAAAAGCTCTTTGTTAAGGACTATTTGAAAGTGAAATCTCTAGAGATATTGAACAAACTTAGAAAAGTTCAAAATCGTACGCTTTTGCTCAAAAAGGTTTTAGTGCAGCGGACGCACCCTATGGCAACGCTAATAATCAAACTAAAAACTCAGTAACAACCACTGTTTTTTTTCATGCATTTTTGTGTTTCTCTAGTAGTAAGAATAGGCGTGTCTGTCCAAGTCGGAAGAAGACATACCAGGAATATTTGAAAATTGATTGTTTTTTCGATACTTTGTTATTCTAGAAAAACTATAGCGCTCTACCGGTCCATTTATGACAGCACAATTTAAATATTTACTTAATAATTCCGTTTATCTTTATTCTTATTATTGTTTATAAATTATAAGATTACAATATTTGTCTATATTTCTGAGATGAGGTATTGTAATTATTTCACATTCTATGCTTCCTCCTGATGTCTTGGTATCTACCTTTAACTCAACAATCCAAGTCACTGGATCCAACCAACGTTTTGATCTACTGGGCCATGTGTCCTTGTGTCGAAACAATATAAATAATGTATATAATTACAAGATTGCAGTTAAATTGATTAATATGAATGAGTTGTATATCATGAATGAAAATCAGAGGTCATTAGAAGCGAAGGATAAGCAGTATGGACGAAGATTTTTACTTAATATAAAGAAATAGAGTTTGTAGTTTTCAAAGTGCTGTTTGTGTGGGCTTCAGAAGCTTTCCTTAGAGAAGTAATCTTTAGCAATAAAGGTCTCTACATAGATACTTATTTTTATATTTGAATCAGGGAGGAAATAGTGTAAATGAACTCCATGAAATGAGTGTGACCTGCCCTAGCTCTAAAAATCTGAATCCTCGTTAAAGTATAGAGACCATATATATATATATATATATATATATATATATATATATATATATATATGTGTGTGTGTGTGTGTGTGTGTGTGTGTGTGTGTGTGTGTAAAAGTGAACATAGAAGTCAACACTTAGAGGCGACAGTCTGTTTCATGCTATATGCAATCGTCAGGCCACTAGTGCTGTTATTTTTCTCGGCTATTTGTATATATACGGGTCAGTGGTGCATTGTGGGTAGTCTATTTCAGCAGTTATTTTACCGGAAGTCGTTTATTTGTTTATTTATTTATTTCGGTCAAATTATTTTGCTTGTTTTTATTTATTTTTTTTATTTCTTATCTTATATATTTATTTATTAATTGGTGTTTTTATTAACGTTGTAAAAATTTGTTTATATCACTTATTAATAGTTTTGTTTTTGTTTGAAAACTTAATTTTGGGGCTGATTGTTGTAGTTTATTCTAACTATTATTTTGCCGGGAACAGTTTTAATTTGTATTTATTTGGATAGATTATCTTTTTTTTTTTCTAACGGCAAGTTTATCGGGATTGGTTTATTTATTTATTTATTTGGATGAATTTAGGTCAATTTATTTTACTTGTTATTATTTATTTGTATGTTTTCTCTTTTCGGTTTTCGATTTTGAAGTAAAGTAGTATTATTTCTTTTTTTATCGTTATATAACAGTTATAGCGATTTATTTCGTCCGATTTTTTGGTTTGATTTTTATAGTCTAACTAATATTTTGGTCATAATGGTTTGCTGATTTGTTTATTATTTAGTTTCTTTGTTTGGGTTCCTTGTTTTTTATTATTATTATTCTATTTCTTCTATTCTAACAAGAGTGATTTGGTAATTTGTTTGGGTTAATTCATTTTGCTTATTTTATTGCTATTTTGTTTATTTGT
The DNA here is from genome assembly GCA_963932145.1 of Acanthosepion lycidas. Classification (NCBI taxonomy): domain Eukaryota; kingdom Metazoa; phylum Mollusca; class Cephalopoda; order Sepiida; family Sepiidae; genus Acanthosepion; species Acanthosepion lycidas. Next base: position 81,423,334 of record OZ010605.1, read on the forward strand.
TTATTTACTTATTTTTATTTTATTTTATTTTTTCCGTTTTTGATTTTTAAGTAGCGTTGTAAAAATTTGTTTTCATGTCTGCATTATGGATGGGTAAAATTCTTTTATGTCTAATTGTAGGAATCAGCAAATTTGTTTGTTATTTATGCTGTGGAACCAGTCAATATTTGCTTTTTTGTTTTTCCACTGGTTTACTCCTAACTTCTTCCTCAGTTCAGAATTAATTCTGTCAAGTATCGTTTAACTAATTTTGATTTCTATGTTCACTTTTATATTTCCACACGCTATATCTCTGATATTGATCACTTTATCGCATAAATATAGCACATTCTTGAGACTATATTTTATATATATATATATATATATATATATATATATATATATATATATATATATATATATATATATATATATATGTGTGTGTGTGTGTGTGTGTGTGTGTGTGTGTGTGTGTGTGTGTGTGTGTGTTTTATGGGACCTTACCCATAATAACATTATGGACTATTCTATACGTAATAAATACTGCGCCTCAAGAGGAAGCAGGGAGTTCCGTCTGAAGTACTACTAAACCTGATTGTTCGTACGAATACTTTTCTACCTCTCTGTATATATTCCTGTTTGTAATATATCTGTGTTAATCCATATCCGTATTCGAGTTCTTCTTTATTGGTTCTACTTTGGACTATCACCGTGGTACAAGGAACCGGACCATAACAATATATATATATATATATATATATATATATATATATATATATATATATATATATATATATATATATATATATTGTTGTTTGATTTATCAACTCTCTCACGATTGGATGCATAATTTATACAAAATTATCCTGGCCGTTGGTTTCAAAAAGTCAAATCTGTGGTTGAATGGAACAAGAAATGGCTCGTAAACTTTAATGCCTCAAAAACAAAACTGATCTATTTTACCCACCACAGAGAACCCTCCCTGCATCCCATTAGAATGTCTGATGTTCAACTCCAAAAGAACGCATGCTTGGTCGCACACGGTCCGCTGACCTGAAAGGGAACAAATACATTGAATCAATAGCTTCATCTACCGCAAGTAAAGTTGATTCTCTGTGTCGCACTTGAAAGTTTTTCCCGCCTGAGTCCATCCTTCATTATATATATCAACCATTCACAATTGCATGGAATAATGCTGACATATAGGTCTGGAGACCCCGCTGTTCGTCTCGAGGTCTAGAGAGGGATGTGCAATATTATTGGTCCTGATCTGGTATATCGGCTACAGTCACTTTATCACAGACATACCGTCGCTTCCATGTCTCTTTTAAAAATACTTTCACGGTAACTGCTCCGGCAAGATACTTTCGCTGGATCCCAAACTGCATGAATTTAAGCGTGCTACTAGATTGGCATCTCAGTCTAACCTTTTCGCAGTCCAAACCATCAAATATAGCCGTCTCTTCTACTCCAATAGTTTCATGCCTCGCACCTCCTGACTGTGGAACGATCTTACTCTTGCTTGCTTCCCTGATAGCTAAAATCTTCAGTTATTCAAATGCAATGTCAATAGATATCTTCAGATACCTTTATATAATTCCCCGTCCTTCTCTTCATCCTTTCTTTTTTCACTCCTTTTTTCTAATGCACACACTCTCTCTAACCCTTTGCCTCTAGGGGAATACTTATAATAATAATAATAATAATAATAATAATAATAATAATTATTATTATTATTATTATTATTATTATTATTATTATTGTTTAATATTCTTGTTGACATTACGCTCACTACAAGGCGTTTGCTGACTTTACTTATGAACGCTTTAGAGAGCAACTTGTTACGAAGACATTTTAAAAAGACTAAATATGCAACTGTTCATCTCGTATCCCATCTGACATACTTTCTTCGAACATAACCTATTAATTATTTAACATTTTTATTCCTATGATCATCTTCTAAAGAACACATGTGCAACAATATCTGTTATCGATTGCTCAACCTAATTCTTCATTTCAGATCCTGGTGCCATCGGTGATTCGATCGCTGAAGGTTCTTACTTATCTTCCTCTTGATATGTTCTTAGAAGTTTGATCCCATTTATATTGATGTGCAACCTCTTGTTTATTTTCCCAGCAATGAGCACAAAATCTGAATCATTTTTCACATAATTGTATTCATAATATTTAGTCACTTCCAATTTATTTAATAATTGAACGTATTTTAAAATTGGTGAAAACGTGTTTGTAATAATATTTTCGGTTTTAAATATTCAAAAATTAGTACTCAACTTAGTAAATACAAAGAACAGGTAATGGTGATTTTCATGCGCTATTTAAACACAGTCGGGGTATGAACTTGCAAATCTGCTTTAGAGATTTAAACGCTGGCATGTGAACTGGATTCCGATATTTTAGTTCAATGTCATCGACGATTGTTATTGTTATAAATTAAAGAGTGATGTTCAAATATTGCAAATAAAATTATTATACATAATTATTTTATCAATAATTTTATTAGGATTGTTTAGCAGTGTGCCTTCATCAGTAGAGTAAGGGGACTTTGAGAAACGGAAAATAGCTTGTGTTTTTTATAGGTGCTTGAACATTTTAAAAATAATACAGAACGCGGTTCAGTTATTTGCCATGTGTGATACACGTTTAGACTATTAAGTATCTTTCAATACATGATTGAGGCAGATTCAGTAGTTTGCCATTTCTTTCTGTCTTAGACAAGTTGCTATCCAAGGCTACAGAACTCGGCCTGTCCTGCTATTTATCCGTAACTGAGGGAAGAAGATTTATACATTTCACACTGGTATTAGCACGTAAGAGAATGTAATGGAATTCAAACTTGGCTCTCCGATTGCTCAGTCCGAGTCGCTTATCCATTACTCAACCGGGCCTAATGGACCAAAAGAAGTCATGATAAAGTCCTGATACTATGCAAAATTTAAGTAACGATTATTCCATCTTATTAATATAAGTGTAAGGTGAATTGCTAAGGAATTGTACTTTAAGATTAGCGTGTTCTTTTTTTGTGTTACGAAAATCATAGCTAAAACTTCTGCTGAAAGAAGAATATTGTGATCCTGAAGGGGAGATTTCCTAGAAACAGATAAGCAGCTAGAACTTCCAGGAGCAGTGTTCATACCATTCAAATTATGTGTTATAAGAACAACGAATACAGGAAGACCACAAAAGAGTGATCAGAGAATGTTTGTGAGTGTCTCGATTGGAGATCCAAAATTAATGGTAGACATATGAGGAGCTGATACAGCCTCAACTTTCAGGTTTCTGTATATGCAGTATGTAGAGTATAATAAAAAAAAGACTTCAATGGGCGAATTGTAACCAAAAACATAATAATTAACTAAAAAACATCAGAATAGACGATTGAAGTGCTCAAAGGAACTTCTAATATGGAACGCTGGAAAGTGCTAAAAAGTAATTTTAGTGATGAATGCAAAATAGAGTTACATTCCAATGCAAGAAAGTATAAACGAAAACCGGTGGGAGGATGTAACAATAAATGATTCAACACAAAGTCGGTAAAATATGGCGGTGTTCACGTAAAAGTGAGCGGGTTGCGATAAAAGTGATGTTAAAAGAAAATTGGTAAACGATAATGGAAGCCTAAACACTATCTTCTAAACTTCTGCTTGACTACACCAATGGAAAATTTATTCAGAATGACTGTGCTCCCTGGCACACATCATGTTCAACAAAAATATTTCTTCTAAATGAAGATGTTCAATATTTGGAATACTGGAGCAGCACAAAATCGGGATCTCAATATAATTGCATCATTGTGGTCGGAACTAAAAAGAAAATTCTCCAACACAAACCAAACAATCTCCAAGACATTTAAGATTAAGGCCAAGAACAATAAGAATATATAGACTGTGATCCATTCAATGAAACGTCATATTTATACAATTTTTGGTGCCGAATGCAACAACAGTAATTACTAAATACATAACTTGAATTATATACTTTCTATAATAATAAATATCATTTTCTAGAAGAAAAAATATATTATTTTACTTAAATAGCTGAATGTAGACATATTTTCACTTGTGATTCTCTATTTTTGTCATAGCATTTATCACTGTGCCAAATATGCAATATCACTCAATAACAGGTTTTCTGACCATGAAATATATAGAGAAAAATTCTCGATTTTTGGAGTAAAATTAACAAAAGCAATTAATTTAAAAAATTGTTTCAAAAGACTCGTTTTCCACCAGAATATTAAAATCTTCAAATTACAGAAAATATTTTTAAGTAAATAATATTGATTGTCGTCAGTATTCATTCTTGAGTTTTATATGTTGGTTTCTACATCCAATAATGTAAGCATCCGTGTTGAATCTGAGACCCTGTGGGAATATGAATGGAGGCATAACATCGCCATAACTAGCGATCACTCCAAAAAACTTCGTAATGACCATTTCCGAAACCTTTGCACTGTCCTCAGACAGATGTTTGTAGTGTATCTCCCTGTGCGAATGCCAAGAAACATTGCATGACGTTTTCTAATATTTGGCAGAGTGAATTTCGAATTGCATCATTGTGCTTTTTTTTCTAACAGAGGGAGTCCAGTTGAGCCTACTATATTGTGCAGTCGACAACCCCACCCCCCAAAAAAAACAAAAAAAAAACCACCAAAAAACAAAAACCAGACGATGCGCATGCGCAATATTAATAACTTAATACAACAGCAATTTGCCATCTGCACGGTTTCTTGTACCGTTTACAATGCCGAATCTTTATCTATGTACGCTTTCATTCCGACTAATACATGCAACATCGACTGTTGGTATCTTCAAGTTCATAGAATTGTCTTAAGCTGATCTGTGCTGAACTCCGATTGAACTTGGCACGTGTTACCACCTCTCAGATCAAACCTACGGAATGCCAAGTTAATCGTTGCCTCTACAAGCTATTAATGCATATTCTAGATATGGTAATGGAATTATCTGAACATAGTATATGGGCAGATTCAAGGGGAGGTTATTAGGGGAGGGCATAGGTCAAAGAAGGCAATCATAGGAGCTCACAGACACAAGCACTTGATGTGACGTGTAAGAGAGGTGATATTGCATGCTTACACAGAGCAGGTTTCGACATAATTTCAGAACAAATCAGAATCCCAAGTAAGATCGGTTTGAAGAAATTCGAAAATTCTTTTCCGCATTATGCACTTAATAAATATATTTATTGCGAAACGTCAAAATCAAAAAAAACGCTGGCTTAAAATACACCAGTCTACCGATTTCAGTCAGTATCATCCGTGATACACGCCTGGACAATCATGTCTCTTTTGATACATGACTATATAGGCAGTATATTGTCCGGTAGAAGGTTGCCATTTCTTTTTGCTTTAGACTGGTTGCCAACCAAGGCGACAGAAGACAGCCTGTCCTGATATTCAACAGATAAGTGGGGAAAGAAAAAATGGAGCCATATATTTTCTCAATGTTATTTGCGCGAACTCCATGGGAAGTACAAAACATCTCTCCAATTTATCCTTCCGAACAGATATCTATAACACTACAAGGCACACCCTAACAAACCAATCAATTCTTCAAGACACTTATTTATTTGTAATTATATTTCTATATACCTACTGGCCAAACGGATAGTGTTAGCAGCATTACAGCAGATGCATGATATATTTCTGTTAGGATATATATATATATATATATATATATATATATATATATATATATATATATATATATATATATATTTCGGGGGAATTGAGATAATCATATTAAGTAATCATCTAGTGTAGAAGAAACCTCAACAGAATGGAGAAAGCACTGGATGATCCGTTTCCTCGTCTTTATGGATATATATATATATATATATATATATATATATATATATATATATATATATATATATATATATATATATAATCATTGGATTCATTGAATTATAAAATTGACAATGCTGGACAATATTGATAATGGTCGGCACAAAACAATACATATCAACAAAATAAATAATACAGTTGAATAATCTGTCTGTATTTTTTTATATTATTCGGACTATTGTCCTCATCTTTGCCGCAATATTTATTACAACGTTTCGGCCGCGGTACGCTCCGGGCATCTTCAGGTGGCTGGAATATCGAACTGAACTCTTTATTTCGCTCACTGGAGTATAATGTTCTAGTTCTACGTGCCATGTCTAATAGATGTCAGATATGAGTTATCGTCCGTCACTTCATCTCTCCAAGTACTCCACTGCCATAACTCTGTATTGAAGTCACAACTCTTTTGAGTCCTCTAACTGAATCGAACCAACGCTTTTATCCACTGTGTCAAGTATCCTTAAGGACATCTGTGTATCAATTTCTGGGACTTACATAAGCAACCATTTTTTACCAGTGCTTATATTACTATGTTTTATTAATATTGCTTTTCTCTGGTACTCTTTATTACCTGTTCCTATGTTGTATTAATTTCTCTTAGTCGCCTCAGGAGATTTGTGTGGCATGGCATATGTGCTGTTTCCTTAAATTTACGAATTTATATCCTTTATATCCTTTGTATTTTCTCCGATAACCCCTTCACATAAGCCAGGCAAACTGTTTTCTGAGTGTTGATGTCCTCCCCTTGTAGACACACAGGATCTGCGGTCCATATTACATCAGGACAACCTTCAAAAGAAAGACATCTTGAAAATTGCCCCTTCCCATAGAGAAGAACATGACAAAGACTATGTGTGCACCATCCCGTGCAGCTGCAGAAAGAAATATAAATTTGGAGACAGGCCGCCCCCTTAAGGTAAGGCTTCAAGAACACCAAAACTGTAATACAGGCGGAATTGAAAATCAGTCGTGGCTGACTACATATGGAGAGAAAAAGGAGTTCACCGCCCTCTATGGGATGAGGTTGAAAACTTAGACGAAGAACATCATTGGAAAATTCGTAAACTTAAGGTATCAGCACATATGCTAGGCCACAAAATCCCCTGAGCCAAACAAGCATAGAATGAATACAATATGGGAACCAGTAATTAGGAGTGCCAGAGAAGAGCAATAATAACAGCAAAAATTGAAATATGAGCTCTGGCAAAAAACATAATGATAACAGCAAAAATCGCAATATGAGCACTGGTAAAAATGATAGCTGAATACATTAAACTCATAAGTCCCAGAAACTCATACACAGATGTCCTTAAGGAAACATGGCACAGTGGATAAAGGCGTTGGTTAGATCCAGTGCAGGTCCCAAAAAAGTTCTGTGTTCAATAACTGGTTAATTGGAAAACTTGGAAAGGTGAAGTAACAGGAGATAACTGACAACTGATATCTATGAGTCATAGCACGTGGAACAAGAACAGTCTACCTCAGCGAGCGAAATAAAGGGTTCAGTTCGAAATTCCAATCACCTGAAGAATGCCGGAGCGTACAACGGCTGAAGCGTTGTGATAAATATGGCAACAAAGATGAGGACAATATTCCGAATAATGTAAATAGTGTATAATTGAATAATTATCAGAAACTTATATATAATTTGTTATAAACCTTTCAAAATGTGCGACAGAAATCTATGAAAGAATAACAACCTTAATATGAATCAGGAATTCGCTGTATAATCTTTAGAAAGATAAAAAATAAAAAATCAAATAAAGAGAACATATCTGCGTTAGAAAACACATTTAACACATTAGTTCTTTGTTTTATCACGTCTGCTAATTCTTTCGACTTAGATAATGCGCATTTAATTAAAAGAGGTAATAAGTTAATAGAAAATACAGAACAAATAAGTCACAATGACAATTGAATACTCAGTATATTCTCCACTTTTGCAAATTACTTCGAAAATTCGTTTTGTACTCTCATTATTAACTTCTGCACGAGGGTGCTTGGGATGCTTTTCCAGGATGCATAAACTGCAGCACAAAGAGTATCCAAATTTTCAAATTGCGATTCATACTGATAAACATCGTTTGTCATTCTTCCCCAAATATTCTTGATTGGGTGTAGATCTGGAGAGTACGGTGGATGGATCAAAACCTGAATGTTGTTTTCCATAAAGAAAATCCTCCTTCGACTTTCGAAAGTTGTAGATTGCAGCATTGTCCTGCTGGAAAATTCTGTTTTCTCCATATAGACGAGTGCCTTCAGTAATTAGCGTTGCCTTTCTTAACAAGTCAATGTAATTATTTTTTTTATTATCAAGTCAATATAACTAGCAAATGTTAGACGATCTTTAACCTCCTGTAACTCAAGAGTTCCATTTTACGAAAATGGACCCCAAGCCATTATTGATCCACTTCCACTGTGTTGAGAAAATTTCCTTTGGGACATTATTTGCATGCCTGTGACGCTGAAAAGTGCCTGGCCCATCAAGGTTGAATTTTATGTCGTCTGAAAACAACACATTCTCCTATTTATCCACATCCAAAGTTTGATAATCGGAAGCAAATTGTAAAAGGTAGGTTTTATGTCGAAGAAGAAGGCTATGCCTCTGCAGCAATTTCAAGTTATTAAAACCTTTCTTATTTAAATGTCGTCGAATTTTTCGGGACCCGCATTCCGCATCTGTATTGGCTTTTATCTGATTTGATGTTAAACTTGAATGTATCTTTTCTCGCCTATGCGTCTGTCTATAAATGATGAAATTTTATTCGGCCGACATCTTGAATTTTTAGAAGCATACGCATTCGGATTATTAATGAAGTTAGCAATGATATTTTTGCTATATCCAATTTCATTTGGAATGACTCATTGTGAAAAATCTCGTCTTTGAAGTTCAACAAGCCTGTCCGGTTTGAACTTCCTAAAAATGTTACCCTTAGCCATTTTGAAAATGAAATTTAATGCTAAAAATGAGGTAAGAAGTTGTCTACAGGACTGAAACTAAGAGCACACTGACTAGTTCTATAATTTAAGTCCAGTAATTTTTCTCACACATTGTTTATCTTTATGGCCAACTAAAAAACATACTTTTTCAGTGTTTGTTTAAATTAATCGATTAAAAGCTGAACATTTTCATTTCTTTGTTGATGAGCGACATTTTCTGATTAAATGTAAATGATTCGCAACTATAGTTTGATTAAAGCAACATTGTTTTATATATTTTAACCCTTTTGAACCTAGTCTGAAGACTTCAAACAGGAGTGTATATATATATATATATATATATATATATATATATATATATATATATATATATATATACATGGCGTATTATATTTAGGGATTATTAATAAAATTTTACAAAATTTAAATTTTGACAACATATTTGTTTTCAAAGTAATAATGTTTTATTATTGTATTATATATATAAAAAATTTAAGATTTAAAAATACGTCAAAAACGACATTATTATGTCATTATTTTTGCACCAACCTAATATTATATATATATATATATATATATATATATATATATATATATATATATATATATATATATATATATATATATTGTGGTGATATATTGTGAATTTTACAGCGGCACCGTCGTTGCAGCACTTTCCCTTACATATAATTTATTTAATATTATTACTTTGTATTTATTAAGTTTGGAATTAGAATTATATATATATATATATATATATATATATATATATATATATATGTATGTGTATATGTATGTATGTATATATACTCAATTAAATTTTATGTAATTCTCGGTATGTATATTTACCATAATACGTACATTTTCAGTTCCTCGCATATAGATATTTAAACTAATCACTATATACTTTTGGTCGTAGGAAAACTTTTATATATATAAGCCGAAACTTTGAAATCTTTCTAAAAGCAGACACTGTTTCCGATAAACAAACTATTTCCTCTGCACTACTTCGACAGCCAAAAAGGATATATGCGAAAGGCCATATTTCGTTTAACATCGGGAAACTTTAACTTTGTCATAATATTCCTAAATTGTTGCAAATCCTGTTTCGTCGTAAACATATATCGTTCTTTTTTTATGTTCACTATTCGTTTTGAAAAATTCGGCTATGTTTGGCTTTTGCGGACAGAACTGTCTCGTCGGAGGAAGTAACCAGTTATCTTTTTGAGAACAAATCATTAAATACTTCACGAATGTTGTTTGTTGATTTCAAAGATAAACTTCAGACACCTGTCTGGCAGAACACTCTAACTCTTTATCATATAGTATGTGTTCGAGTTTTCTATTTTATTAAAATAATCATCATGTTTTCAATGTTTAAACTAGTTGATAACTATCATCATTAATCAGTAATTTAGTGTATCGCTTAAATAATTGTTTAGCTTCTTGTTTCCAGACAGTGTACTATTTAATATTTTACAATTTGTTTTTAATTATCTCCTATAACAAGCTATAACAGTTTAACATTTATTGCATATTCAACGTTTTTAAAAATATTCTACTCTTAAAGTTATATAAAAAGTTAATATATCACCATATAAATAGAAAATAGGTAGAAATTATGTATAAAAATTTGATATCCTGTAAAATCACATTTTTGGGAAACTGGGGTATATTTTTACAGTATTTTATGTTTATGGTTTATGAAAACTCATCCAGATTTAGGATTAAATAAATCCTGTTTCATTGCATGTTATACATTGAAAGATTGACCATGTTCGAGTCCTGACGTAAATCATTGTTCAAATGTTTTCACAACTAATGTGTAGAATTCTTCAGAATTCCATGTGGGAACCCAACCATGAGAAATGCTATCTAGTATTTGCGAAGATGTTTAAATATCTGTACGTAGCTCCAAATTAGAGATTGCATGCAGCAGAACAGAATCTGATAGATGAAAGCGCCACTGAATTGAAAGACTGGTCAAATTAGAGCCCCGACTTAAATTATACATCAAATGTTTCCATAACTAATGAGTAGAATTCTTCGAAGAATCCATGCAGTCTTGAGTTATGGGAGCCTCTAACTGCGAGTAACTGTGAAGAAGGTGAATGATTTATTTTTAGTGTATAGTTCAAAATGTACAAGGTTCGGGGGCCACTCGAGGTAGAGTGTTACATTAAGGGTTTAAATTATAGATATTGGGAGGGGAGATATTGGTTAATTCTAAACATTAACAGGTTAGATTGCAGTTATCAGGGAAGCACATTCTTAGGTATTTTTTTCTGCAGAGCTGTGGCTTACAGGATGAAGCTCTTTGAGTGGATCTTATTTCTTGTCGATGGAATACGGAGAGAATGTGGGTTGTTTCCTATAATGTAAGAAACATGGCGTGTTCTAACTGTGAAGGCTAGACCTGGGGGGGGACCAACGAATGTAGTTCCTCTGAGCTCTTTCCAGACAAGTAGCAATAGAGCAGTGAAGCGCTCGCCGCACCCCGACTGTGAGAGTTTGGAGAGTAGAAAATAATTCTTCTCCAATAAGGACTAGGAATCGCTTTTGAAATCTGGAACTTTTGAAGACTGGAAAATAACAGAGCAGATACAGCCCAAATATGGAAAAATTCTCCATTTTGGGCCTGATCTGACTCTTATAGCAGCAGATGATATTATGAGGCGTTAAGTATTTACCTTAGATGGGGAGAAGATGATTTTATCAACATCGTTAGCGATGGGGATCGTACGTACGAGTTCCACTTGATGCCAGGTGTGAGTTTGGGGTCCAATATTATCCCAAAGCATGGTGCCCCATCGATTGGACTTCTAGTCATTTTGACTGGCAGTAGTTCGGGGTCCGAAAAGCGGTGATGGAGTGTCAAGAAAATATCTGACAATACGCGTAAGAAAAGGTGTGTTCTCTGAAAGAATGATCTGACAAATTGTTTATTATATTAGGTTGGTGCAAAAAATAATGACGTAATAATGTCGTTTTTTGACGTATTTTTAACGTCAAAAAACGACATTATTACGTCATTATTTTTGCACCAACCTAATACGATAATGGATATGTCCACATTCACATAAATACAGTATTAAATACTGTATGTTGGTCTGCAGTTAGAGATTCGTCTCCAGCTGTGCTGGTCAAACTCTCTGCCTCCGGGCATAGAAAATCCCCAGACGTGGCTATGTCGAAGAGCAGATTTTTCGTCTCGGGAAACAGCTACCCGATCCCATTTTATATGGGGTCTACGGGGAACTTTTGGCCGAGCCTACGGGCTCTGACACCTGTCATTAAATTCGGCCTTGTGCCACATCTGAACGCGTGGGACGGTTGGAAGATATCCTACAGTTGGAGATTCATTGTGGAATTCACTTGACTCACTTCTAGCAGCTGACTACTTCTTCTACACGCCACTGGCGAATATTATATGTGCTCTTCTTGTCTAAGTATTATCGTTCATTACCAATCTTCGTTTGATCATTCTATTCAGTAACCTTCCTTAGGTTAAAAATGTAATATAATTCTGATATAATTAAAATATATCTTACGGAACGATGTAATCAATACACATAAGAAGTGGCATCTTCAATAAAATTATGGAAAGAGGTCGCTAATATGATTTGCAAAAGTCTTGTTTAACATGATAAAATAAAAATCTGGCCTGCATGAATAAATAAATATTTTCGTTACAGATAAAGGAATGTGAACGGAACTATTATGTAATATCAGTGAATGCTGGACAATCACCTCACAGATGAAATGAAGATTATGTAACAGAAATGAGGTTCTACGAAAGGATGCTGAGAATACCATGGACTGAACATGTGATCAACGATGAAGTTTTAGAGAGAAAAAAAAGGAGACAAAAAGGACACATACTTAGTATCAGAAAGAAACAGTAAAAATATCTAGTAAACATAATAAGGAAAGAAGTATTGGAAAATGAGATACTCATTGGACAGATTGAAGGAAAGGGAGAAACCTACCCAGCGAGCTAAATATTTTGTCGAGCATGGTTTAGGAGAGTTTAAAAAAAAGCCAAAATCAGAGTAAATTGTGGAGAGACATCCAGAGGAGATACGAGGCACAGAAAAAAGATGTACATAAAGTAAGATTTGGTCAATACGAAAAATCTGATCAGTCCGATAAGAAAAGCCAATACACTTACAGATAGAGATGGTCAGTGCGATAAGTAAAGATTTACTTAATACACTTAGTAGAAAAGGACCCCTCTACTTATAGGAAAACATCTGCTGGCTACACTGAAAGTAAGGACAGTACAATACACTTAGGGAAATGATCTGCTCAATATACTTTAAGAAAAAATATTCTCGATTCATTTATGAAAATATATGCTCAGTGGACTTAAGAAAGGGCATGCAAAATACGCTGAAGCAAAGACTTGTTCATTATAGGTAAAAGCTAAAATACTATCAAGGTGAGTAAAAATTACTTGCTGCTTGTTTAACTTTATCATATATCTCGTAAGGCGTAAAATAAAAACATTATCAGTAAAACTAAATTGTGTGAAAATGTTCAAATTAAATTTCGATTCTATGTTTCAAAATACTTTCGATGGCGATTTTATTCCTGGAAACCAGTTAATATATTCTTACGGATTTTGTTTTGTTTTTAATTTCGCTGAATGGAATTATTTGAGAAGTAGCTTTTAGGATTAAAATTTGCTTCCACATACCATGGAATTACCAAAATTCCTTCTTGTAGAACTGCTTTATTTTAGCATTTAATTCTTTGTTAAAATTTTCACTTTAGCTCTTTTCCCAGTCTTATTCTTTCCTTCTGGGAAGAAGCGTGGATTTTTAATGTGGCTTCCCGATCCTTTCTCGATGATGAATTTGCTTTTCTTTCTTTTTTTTTTTTCGATTCAAATTAAGGTTTCCAAATACTTAGGAAATTACGTAAGTTTGAGAACGCTTAAGACATTGTTTTATTAAAAGGATTTAAGAACTCGAATGTTATCTTTTTCTTTAAAGATTTAATTTTCTTTATTGAACTTCTTAGCAGAAATCCGAAGTATTTTACATATCTAACAACGTTTACACACACAAACTATCAGATACAATAATGCTCACTCACATTGATACAGGGCACTTGCCAGAAGTTTATTACAATTTCTTCGCTGTATTGTTTTGGTTAATATAGCAATATATCAACACTTCTTGGGTCATTTAATGTTGAAATCGTTTTTCTACGACAATATTGTAATATTTATCATGTTTAATAAAATTTATAGGTAAAATTGATCGTGTTTATACTTGAGACTGTCAGTATATATGTTAGTATTCTACATACTTGAGTCACTGGGAAACATTGGCCGCATATACTCGATTTCGTAAGAACAAGAATCCGTAGGCCACCGCTATTGGAGTGTGATTTATCCTATTTGCACATGGGCGTTATATATATATATATATATATATATATATATATATATATATATATATATATATATATATAAAGAAAGAACAGTAAGGTATATAATCCGGTGTTCTTATAGTTATTTTTTTTTATTTTTACAAAATAGTGCTAATTTTAAATTTTGAAAGCATTAATATTATATATTAACTGATTTAAAATATGTTTTTCGCTACACAGTTCTAACCATGTTTCAAAAATGGAAACTAAAATTTTCGAATTTAATTTTGTAACGGGTTACAGGTTGTGGAAGAATTAGAAATATAAACATTACTAAGGAGCAAGAACGAAGAATAATCAGGAGGATAGTAGATGGCGATTGGCGTTGCATTTAAATTCTGGTTGATTAAGTTGGCTGAATTCCATGGAGCCGGAAGGGAGTTCCAAAAACGAGAATTGTGAGAAAAGAAACTGTTTCATAGAACTTACGGTTATACAGGGCCAGCTTAAAGGTAAATTGATTAGATCTCGGCGACAATCTAGTATTGCGCATAAATTAAAAAACGAATATGTATCCTGTTGAAGAGTTAAAACGAACAATTAACCTTAAATTATTTAATAAAAGGACACAGCAAGGCCACCATAAAGTGGTGAGAAAGTGACAGAAATCGAGAGGCCAGATCAGGACAAGTAATTTCGCTGAGTGTTCTTTGATAGTTTTCAAGGTTCTCTAGATAAATAGTTGGAGCACCAGACAATATGTGGGAACAATGTTCTAAGAGGCCAACAATATATCCTCGCCAACTGCCAAATATTCAATAGTATTTAATAAATATTTGCTCCAGTTAGTAAATTAATAATGATGATATTAATAATTAATTGCTTATTCTTCATCACTGTTAAAATTTATCCTGCGATTAAATCAATGAACACTAGTGATATTGTAATAACTAATTACACATTCAGACAAAACCATATGAAAAGACAATATAAAATAATAGTAAATACGGATTTTGAAATCAATAGAATTTTTTTATTTATTTCAGTGTATAGTTATATTTTTTAATCAACGATTTCTTATTTCTTGTGCAGTGTCCCTTCACAACATAGACGACCAAAATATTCCTGTCCTTTGTCAGTCTATTTTTAATTCTGACCTTATATTCCCCTGCTGTAACTTTCAGAATAGAGGTAACACATTGTTTTTAAATTTCATTAAAAATCAATTAATCACCAGTTATTTACCATCGCCTGAAGAAGTACAATCAAAGCATTGGAACATGAAATCTTTTGGGTAGCGATTTCGACATGGTTTTGTTAAAATCTCTTATAATAAAAAAGTAATATATTGCTTTATTTTGTATTGCGTACTTTTTTTTAAAAAAAGTAAATGCTACGAACAGCCTATTCGTTTTCGCTTCGGGAAATATTACAAGGAAACCGCTTTATGTTTCATAGCTTCCCTATGTGAGATAAATAGTGACACATATATACCTATTTTATATGAAATAATGCCTATATTAGGATACTTCAAACTGCAGCTGTTATCTCTTACCAAGTACCGCCAGTATTACTAATTATTTCGTCCTGGGTATGACGATAAACTACATCCGCGTCCTGAGCAAGACGATAAAATCCATCCAACAGCAAGGCCTCTGATCGGAAGGTTTTGAGGATCATCGAACCACTTCTCAATTGCTGGTGTTCCCAGGTCCAACCCTGATCCGGTGTATTACCACCGGTTAGGTTCCCAGCTATGGTTTAATAGTTAACCCCTAAACTGGGGTCAAAACACTATGAAAGTGTAAAAATGGGTTTTAATCCCAGAAATACTTTGTAAAAAATATTATTACCAGCAATAATATTTTGAAGAAAAATTATTACCCGATATACATTTTTGAAAAAAAAAATATCTTGTTGGCATTAAATAACACATTGAGTTTGATATGTCGTAAAACAAAATAAACCAAATCAATTATGATGGCAAGTACATGAAAGGCGGTGAATACAATGACCAAAACTTTGTCAGGATAATAACAATATTAGCATTATAGACAGAGATATTAAGATAAAAAATTTCAGTTCAATATAGCCGATATAACTGGGAATATATTTTAGACATTCCTCTGTTTACATAAACGTGGGGAACTTTATACATGGTCAGAGACATTATTTAAATTATTCGGACTATTGTCCTCATCTTTATCGCCATATTTATCACAAAGTTTCGGCCGTTGTACTGTTGTAGTTCCACATGCTATGTTTGATGGATGTCAGTTAACAGTTATCTCCTGTTAATTTCCCTCTGAAATTTCTCCACTGCCTTAACCGGGTATTGAACTCACACTCTTTGGATCCTGTCACTGGATTTAACCAACGCCTTTATCCACTGTGCCATGTGGCAGTGAGCGAATTAAAGGGTTCAGTTCGACATTCCAACCACCTGAAGAAGGCCGGAGCGTACAACGTCCGAAACTTTGTGATAAATATGGCGACAAAGATGAGGACAATAGTAAATAATGTACATAGTACCTCATCTCAGAAATATAGACAGACTCTGATGGTCAGACACAATGCCAGAAAACATGAAAATATCATCACAGGTAAGATTAACTCGAAGTTATTGCAAGTGACATTTTTTTCAAAAAGGATTGGTTTTTATGTTCAGACATTTCCATTGTACATCTATATCAGGCAGTCAAACTTTAAAGGAAACCTTATTTTAAAACATCTGCATGTCTCTGTTGTTGTTAGTTTGATGTTATCGAATTTGACATGAGAACGGCGTTCCCTATTCATATTCATAGGGATTATCTGGCGTTCATCTTCTTGCAAAATTCCAAGAAACTATCTTATATATCCTTTACTTATAAGATTAATAAGGCAATACATCCTCAATAACTTTGAACCCAAAAATCCTAAGTGCAGGAATATTCAGTTTGACCTACTGATGTTCGCGACACCAGAGAAGCTTCTTTTCAAGTTTCTCATTACTGGATATATCTATTCATCGTTAGAAAGGACTAAGACGACCTAAGAACGTATCAAATTATTTGAAGTTATTCGAAGGAACACGATGTATAAATATATAGATAAGAATATTGTATTCTTGTTGGAAAGGATATTATAAAATGTTTCTCAACTGAATGTTAGTACACATGGCCAAACACATTTTTTTATATTTCACATCACAACAAATACGATATACAAGCTTATGAGCATATCACGTTGAAACACCAGTTCTCATAGGACCACCGAATATAATATATGAGCACGTGGCCGTGAAGTTATCTAACCATGAGATTTGACCATGGTCGATTTGTCAGGAAGGCGACTTCTTAGTGGCGATCTTTGGAAAGTGTCTGGAAACCTTACCCAGGTATTGTGACTGAAATTGAGTAGATGGGACCTTAATAACTGTCGGTGCTAGAACGAAGTTATAAGTCATCGTGACCGAGAGTTTGAGCGTGCTAGCATTTTTCACATTGTAAATATCGCTAGATAACGTGCTCTCTTGCAGAAACAGGATCAAGGTCCGTTCCGCATATTTTGAGTATAAAACAAAATGCTTTCGTGTTCTACATAAACAAATGTGCCTGAACAACGGTTCGCTAGCCGCCGTAGTAGATTTGCATCCTCAGAAAAGTCTGGCTGCGCCATTTACATTTTTTATCGAATATATGCTATGTCGAGCTTCGTCAGTACCTAAATGGGTGACCGCTTGGGAAATACCAGGAGCTGTAATCGTAATTACGCAGGCGGCCTAATAGATAATAGCTTGGAATTGTTGATCTGAGAACCGAGTTCCAATTCCAGTTGGGTTCGTTATATTCACTTCGCGTAGATATTCTTGCAAATGGTATGGATTCACCTGTTTTAACCCTAGCTATACGTTAATAAGTAAAATTTATATCACTATATAATCTACAATCTAAAAATATTTTCTGGCTTTAAATAACCCGAAAAATATTGATCAGTCGAAACAATAATTACTTTATATAACGTATATGATTTACATTGGCATATTACCTTTAAAATTCAACATGGAAATAACACCTATATCTATTATTAAAATGAGAAAAAAAAATAGCAGAAATGTTCTCTGACTTCTACCGTATGTTTTAAGTATTTATTCATATTATTTGTAAGTTTTGGTGAGTATGTGGTTTAATGTATAATGGCTTGGAATTGTTACTCGGGGCCGAGTTCCATTTTCTAAATAGGTTCCTTATATAATACTTACGCGAAAAGTAATCACCAAAAGGTAGGGTTCCACGTCTCCTCTCCGTGGGTTAATCAGTAAGACTTGTATCAGTAAATTATTATTATTAAAAATAATTCTTACTCTCTAAAAATATCTTCTGTAAAGGATAGATAAACGGAATTAATAATAACATTGGCTTATCACATGTTAAATTCAGCTGGCTTATTACATGTTAAATTCAGCTGGCTTATTACATGTTAAATTCAATTGGCTTATTACATGTTAAATTCATTGGCTTATTACATGTTAAATTCATTGGCTTATTACATGTTAAATTTAGTTGGATTATTACATGTTAAATTCAATTGGCTTATCACATGTTAAATTCAGTATAAATATGATATCTATATCTATTATTAAAAAAAACGAGAAAACCATAAGTAGAAATATTTTCTCAATCCTAATATATATTTTTTTAATTATTCATTCATATTACTTGTAAGCTTGGGCTTGTGGGTTCTGTAATGAAATGAGGAATCGGAAAAGCAGAGTTTCAATTCCAGTCGGGTTAGTTATATACACCTACGCGCAAATAACCTAGGGAAATATATGAGCCCAATTCTTCTTCTTCCCCCAGACATGGGTTGTTAATTACTACGACTCGTATCAGTACTTCATTGCCATCATAACAAAATGTCTTAACATCTAAGAATATTTCCTGACTTTAAACAATACGAAAATGATTGATAATCCGTAAAAAATATAATATATATACTAAATTTAATAGGAAAATAGCATCTATACCTATTATTAGATCGATATAAACTTGAGTAGAAATATTTACTCAATTCTACTGCATTTGTTAAATATTCATCCTTATTTCCCTATATCTATAATTTAATTGCATCGTAGTTTTGTATTATTTCGATCTTGTTTGTATTATTTAAATCACTGATTTTCATACTGGGTTGTCCGGAAAGTTCATGCCGATTTTTCATTTTTCATCTTCTAATACTTTAAATTTACCGACAGATATAATTTACTTACATTTTCAATTAGAGCAATCTACAAACTATCTCTTGAGAAAGAAAGATTAAAATTCCTTAATTCTTGTCAAATTTGTATCCCTATGAAAATGAAAGATTATAACGTGCATATTAGACATTAGATTTTTTTTGACCGTAAACGAAAAAAAATATATATATATATATATATATGCTGTGTAAGGTGAAGGGGTTTCATCTGAAAGATCTGTACGGAAGTGGTTCACTAAGTTCAGATTTGGTGATTATAGCCTTATTGATAAGGAACTATCAAGGAGACCCCCCCACTACTACAAATGACGAGGAAATCAAGATATTGATTTAGAATAACCCCATTACATAATATGGGAATTGGCTGAAACACTAAATTTATCAAAATCCACAAACCATGAGCATTTAGTGAAGCTTGGGAACTTAAATCGTTACGATTTTTGGGTACCACATGATCTCTGTGAAAAGAATATTTTAGATCTCATTTCTTTTGTGATTTTATGTATAAATGCAATGAAAATGCAACCTTTTAATGCAAATTGTAACAGGTGATGAGAAACGGATAATTTACAACAATGATCAGTGGAAAAGATGCGGGGATAAGTGACATAACTTCAACTATCTCAGTAGCAGGTCTTAATCCTAAGAAAATCACATCTAGTGGGATTCGAAACGAATTCAACATGAGATTCTGCCAAGTAAAAAGTCAGTTGATTCAGAAATATTCTGCTAGCAGTTGGACGAAATAAAGGAAGCGATTCAAGAAAACGCCTATAACCGGCGAACGGGAATGGTCTAGTTTTCTATCACGATAATGACAGACCTCATGTTTCTTTGGTGACCCGGCAAAAGTTGTTGCAGCTTGTTTGGGATGTCCCCTGATATTGTCTCTTTAGTTTTTCTTTTATTCAGTTTCTTTCAAAACAACCTCAATGGTAAAAAAATAATTCTTTGGATGATATTAAAAAAAAAACACCTTATTGAGTTCTTTGCCAAGAAACTAGTAAAATTCTACGAAGATGGAATCTTTAGGTTGAAGGAAAAATAGAGAAATGTACAACAAAATGGTTCATATTTACACTTTTTGCATTATTCGGACTATTGTCCTCATATTTAATATAATGTTTCAACCGTTGTACGTTCCGGCCTTCTTCAGATTCCTGGAATATCGAACTGCATCCTTTAATTTGCTCACTAGAATAGACTGTTCCAGTTCAACGTGCCATGTCTAATAGAAGTCAGTTATTAGTTATCACCTGTAAATACCTCAAGGACACATGGCACAGGGGATAAAAGCGTTAGTTAGATCCAGTGACAGGACCCAATACCTGGTTAAGGCAGTGGAGAACTGGGAGAGGGGTACTAACAGGAGATAACTGATAAATGACATCCGTTAGACATGGGACGTGGAACTAGAACAGTCAACTCCGCTGAGTGAAATAATGGGTTAGGTTTGACATTCCAACCACCTGAAGAAGGCCCGAGCATACAACGGTCGAAACGTTGTGATAAATCTGGCGACAAAGATGAGGACAATAATCTGGAAAAATAAATAGTGTATATAATACCTCGTCTCAGAAATATCGACAGATACATAACGACCAAAACGTTGTAATAAATATGGCAACAAACATGAGGACAATAGACCGAATAAAATAAATAGTGTACATAATACCTCATCTCAGAAATATATATATATATATATATATATATATATATATATATGTGTGTGTGTGTGTGTGTGTGTGTGTGAGTGTGTGTGAGAAATTAGTTTTAAGCCATCTAAGACACTAGAATCTGTCTAAAAAAACTTTCTCCACCTGTTGTCAACATGATGAGTTTCAGACGATTATTTTTGCGCGAATTCTCGATAAGTGCTGTCTGTCCCACTTCTCAAATTCTAGAAAACAACCATGCTAAATGCAAAAACAAGCAACGTGTAAATAACTTGAGAGGAATTTCAGAAAGAGGAGCTTTGGTAAATGCAAGAAGATTACACTGGCTTTTTACACTGAACATTTTGCATTGTGAGTGAAAATATGCAAATATTGCACAGAGGCAAAACTAATTGCAAATATTACTTCGAATTGCCTACTATTACCTTTCTTCATTGTTTTTTTTTTTAATTGTACTTTAACTGTTCTTTATTTTATTCTTTTGTGTTTTCTCCTTATTTATTTTAGTTTCCATTTTTTCTTTTTTCTTCTTTTTACTTTCATTGTTCATTCTAGTTTTCATTCTTCAATTCTTTTCTTACATTCCTAAATTCTTGATTGTAACGAATTTTTAAGCTTCTCATTTCTTAATTTCTATTCTCCTACACATTTCATTCTTCTTGCATTAAATAATTTCATAATTTTCATTTCTTTGCTAGGATTTTTCAAAGACCACCTTATTTCACTATAAAAAATACTCTCAATTTTGGCGAAACATTTCTTACTAACTTGTTCATTAAAATGACCCTTTTATAGACTTTTGACTTTTATTAGCCTTCTATTAGATAGCAAGTGTGTGGTACCCACGGCACAGTAGTTGTCGATGACAGTGTCATTGCAAATAATGGATCGCTCCGTTTACTTATTTATATACTTTTATATTCATTTTCTTTGTTGTTTCTCGTGTTTTCCATTATTGCATCTTTCTAATATTTACTTATGTTTCTTCATCCTCGTTCGTTTATTTTTCTTTTATTTATTTCCGACTCATTAAGGTTTAATACATTTTATATTTGGCGGCAACATGTCTCTCCAACCCAACCTTCATTTATTTCGTTATTATCAGGAGAATATTGATCATCAGTCAGTCTGGTAAATCTGGCAATGATCAATCGACGTCGTTTCTCCTTTAAACTTTATTCTTTTATTATTGGAAATATGAGGTGCTGCAAGTTTAGATGTGCAGTTGGTGTAATGGATACCGCCTTGTAATTGGAAATCGGAGAGCTGAGTTCCAATTTCAGTTGGTTTTGTTATATTCACTTACGCGCAAATACCTTTGGGAAAGGTATGACTTCACATTTTCTTCTCGATCTATGGGTTAATTAATATGGCGTATATCAGTATATCATTATAACGTGAAAATAATCTTACAATCTAAAACAAATATTTATGCCTTTATAATAACCTGCAAAATCTTGATAATCCGTATAAAATAAATAAATAAATCTAAGCAATATCAAATATTTCCTCAATAGTATAATTTCGAGACATCCAGGCATGATTTGCTTATCTTATGTTTGCTAAGATCTGAGTTGTTCCTTATATATTTATAATGTTAAATATTACACTGTCATTCATTTTTCATCTATCTATCTATCTATCTATCTATCTATCTATCTATCTATCTATCTATCTATCTATCTATCTATCTATTGTTGTTGTTGTTGTTGTTGTTATTATTATCTGTGAATGCAATGTTGCCTGCTTTGCACCCTGTAGAGCCGGGATCAAACTCTGGTACTTAGGCTCTATAGGAGAAGTGTCATTTAATTGATACCACTTTTCTTATCATATGTTCGTAGTAGGACTATCTTCTGAGCAAAGTCTAGGTTGATGTTACCTTGAGACTGCTAGCATAATTGTCTATTCCTTTTCTCACAAGGCAAAGGGCTCCGATTATTACTGGTACAGTCTCAGTATTCATATCACAGATAAATCTCGATCTCCAGCTCCTTGTATTTGGACAATATCTCGATAATTTTCATAGGGGTGTTTCTCTAAAATGCTACTCCTATATCAATAAGCATACACTTACTGAAATGTTTTTGTCAGTTATGATATTATCATATCTTTTGGCTTTTATTTTCTTGTCAGTTTGAATTGGCATGTCCCAGAATATTGTTATATCGTTATTTTGTGTAAGTTTTTCTGGTTGCAGTTCATACTATCTCTCAGTGCTTTTGATTTTGTACTTCTTGCATATATTTGGGTATAATTATTTCTGCTCGTCCCAGACATCCTGAGTTCGACAGTTTAATTCTTTTTTCTGGAGATTCCGAATTTCGGGTTAGTTCCATCCTTGATTATGTGACAGTGATAGAATCTGTTTGCGAGGCTTTGGTCTTGAGATGCAGTAATTAGGCCTTCTGTCACAGTATTCTAGCTGGTGCTGCTCACCAACTGATGTGTTTTCTCTTGGCCCATATATTTCTCTTTTCGTTCTTTATGTATTTAATATTTAATGACTAGTTTTTCCATTTTTTTTTTTCATTTGATCAAGTTTTGCTTTCTGCTTTAATTGTTTGTCGTGGGTGGTATTCGCTTCGTTTTTTGTTGGTAGAGCTTTCAGCTATATTATGATGTTTCTTGAAAAGTGCAGCTTCTTTGTTGATGGTGTGTTTTGGTGGTTTACTGGTGGTAGGATACGGTTATTGTTTTTTTGGCTTTTTGTGAGATACGCTTCCATAAGGTTTTACAGTGTTTTCAATTTAGATTAGAACTTAGCCTCCTAAAGCTCTTGGTACCTAAAGTCTACCAACAGATGATCTCGTGTGGTGTGTCCTCATTTGGGTAAGAATTTTTTTGGTTTTGATGTTCGGTCATTAAATGTAACCGAACTTCTATTTAATAATGTGGAAGTTATGTGTTACTACATGTATAGCTAAGATGTTGATAGCCTTCATTTTATTGGCCACATCACGTTCGCATTCTAGTATCAAACACACTCTTCTAAAATATTCTTTTCTGATATTTTTCTTCATAATTGAATGTTGTATTCCGTCACCTTCATCAAATTCGTAAATATTTGTATGTACCATCTTGGTCTATTACTTTAATCTTGTTGTTGATATCAAGATCTAAATCTGTAAGTTTTGTAAGTTTACCGTCTTTGAAGGTGTCTTTGGCACCTTAATCGATTTTGAACTCCATCATAATCTCTTCGTTAAAGTTTTTGACAATCATGTGAAGGTTTTTGTTGGTTGTCATTCTTGGTTCTTTTCATTCTATGAGTGTGCTACACTCTCGAATGCTTTTCTATAATCGATCTATGCAATCGATAAGTTTATTTGTCTTGTTTTCACCACTTCCAATATTGTTTTATTGCTAATTAGTTCACCCTGTCACACGTAATTTCCTCTTTTACAACCCTACAGTTCTACTGGGAGTAAATTGTTTTTCTAAAAGAAGTTGTATATTCTCTCAGTTATGATAGATGTGCGGATCTTGTACATTGTTGGTAGATAGGTCATGGGCGTATAGTTCTTCGCGTTATTCGTCTCTTCTGTTTTTTTGAGTAGGTATATTACTCTCTACGTAATCCATTTGGGGCATTTTTCTGGGCTTATGTTTATATCATGGTATGCCTCTGCGCGGTCCTGGTGGGAGCTATATAGATTTTTTTATAAAAAAAAAAAAATGTCTGTTCGGTGTATTCCTGGTGCTTTCCACTTCTTTTAGTTTTTTTTTTTTTGTTTTTTTGTTTTTTGCCGGTTGTTTCACCAATATTGATATTCGTCCATTTTGGCAATCTCTGTGATTGTTGATCCTGTTGTTTCTTGATCAATATCGATCTGCATTCTGCAGTTTTTACACATCAAAATCTTCTCAATTTCCTGGACATTAGGTGAGTTATTTATCTCAGTTTTATTTTTTCTTAGTCGTAGATATAGTTTCATCGCATGATCTTTAAAGATATTATTTTGTCAGAGGAATCTCTGTCTTTTTTATAACGCCTGTTTCTTTGTGCTTCGCTTGAAATTCTTCTTGCAGCTTTTCCTTAACTTTGGTACGTCAGTTTTATTATTTATGTCTAGGCTTTGTTTCATTTGTCTCCTTTATCTTTCTTTAATTAGATAATTCTCTCTTTATCCACTTTTATTTCTTTAAATACCTAATTCAGAGTCTATACAACATTGATGAAACCTTTCAACTCATTTTTATCCTTGGCAAAAAGTTTGTGCTCATCCCTTTAAAATAAGTGATTAAATATTTTGTTATTTAATTTGTATCCGTGGTTATGCCTATTTACTACATGAAAAAGTGGTACAAGAGAAAGAAGGAACAGAAAGGAAGACATTGAGTATTCTTGAAAATTCCTCATCGCATATTCAAATCAGTAGCCTGACTCGAGGAAGCAGCATGAGTTAGATAACTGAAACCTATTTCTTTATTATAAATATTATAGCGCAAATTTTAGTATTCAGTTTGTCGGTAAATATTTTACCTGATGTATTTTTTGTGAGCATAACTGAATTCTCACACTTTTCCTATTATAAATGTTATGGCCCGGTTCCTTATACCACGGTGATAGTCCAAGTTAGAACCAATAAAGAAGAACTCGAACACGGATATGGAATAACACAGATATATTACAAGCAAGAATATATACAGAGAAGGAGAAAGTGTTAGTACGGACAATCAGGTTTAGTAGTAATTGTCTGAACGCGACTCTGTTTTGGACTGCCTCTGACACGACTGACTGACTCGCTCGTCTGACTGACAGACTCCTGACAGACTTCACTCCAGACTTCAGACTGAACGGTATTTAGTCACACCCACCTAGGAGGGCATCATGTGGCACAAGGCCGGTTTAACGTGGGGTTTCCGAGCCCGTGGGGTTTCCGAGCCCGTGGGGTTTCCGAGCCCGTGGGCTCGGGCAAAAATATACCCTTTGAACCCGTATAAACGGGTTCAGGGTCGGTCTACAACCCTGAAAGAGAATCCGACCTTCGGCGTAGCCTCCTTCGAGTTCCTCCCCGCCCGTAGGCAGAGAGTTCAACCGATCAGCCGGTCAGCCGGTAGCTCGACTTCAGACTGAACGGTATTTAGTCATCCCCACACGAGGACATCATGTGGCACAAGGCCGGTTTAACGTGGGATCACCGAGCCTGTAAGCTCGGCCAAAAATATGCCCTTTGAACCCGGTTTGGACTGATCTAAATTAATCAGCGCAGCTTCACTGTCGACTTGTTCTAAGATCAAGCGTACCATATGAAGGTTATCCTGAATAGTCCTACCCTTCACAGCACAAGTCTGTTCAGGGCCAATCAGACTAGACAGGACAAGCTGCAAACGGTTGTCTAAGATCTTCGTCAAAATCTTTAAGTCAGTATTTAACATCGTTAAAGGGCGAAAGTTCCCTAACCCATCCCCACCGTCCTTGTCCTTACGCAGCAACTTGATCACACCCGTGGTGAAGCGTTGAGGTAAAGACCCCTGCTTCATCCAGTGGTTGAAAATCAGCTCCAGCAAAGGAACAAAAACGTGCGACAACCTCAAGTAAACTTCGTAGGGAAGACCATCTAATCTCGGAGACTTATCCAGGCCAACCTGCTTCAGCGCATCCCAGATTTCCGACTCTGTAATGCGACACTCGCACCTAGCCACTTCAGCTGCCTTGAGGCAGGGAAAGTCAGCTAAATAGGCGTCGAACTGAGCCGAGCTCAGACCGGGCTCCCTGGTGAAAAGATCCTGAAAGTAATCCCGAAAGACCTCACATATGCACGCGTTTGTAGCCACAGTTCGCTTATCCGGCAATGTGACGCACGCTATATTTCGCCTAGATGCGTTTCGATTCTCCTCTGCACGCAGTTCAGCGGCCATATTCGTTGCCTCAGAAGACATTCTTTTTAACCTAACCCTAACTACCAGAGCTTGATCCTTCTTGATAAGCAAGGAGGACAACTCTGCCTTAGCTACAGCTATATCCCCACTAACACGGGATTTCACATCCCGATCAACTTTATTTTCCAAAACCATTTGCGCCGCTAATCTATCTAGATTGAGTCGACGACTAAAATCGGCAGCAAACGTTCGAATTTTAGATTTTAAATTTCCCCACCAGGCATTTCCCACAACCGCACCCCTCAATTCCCTTTGTATCATTAGTAAAAGCTGGTCTCGGAAATTCTGATCACTAAATAGTGAACAGTTCAATTTCCAGTAACCAGCCAACCTAACCTTAGGCTTATCTAAGTTTACACGGACCCGGACAAGCCTATGATCCGTATAAACTATGTAATGGAAACTTGGAAACCCTAAGAGCCCTACATCGACTCTCCTAACTAAGACTCGGTCCAGGTAGCTCGCAAGCGTCCCAGGAGCCGAGTTGCCACTAGTTGTCCAAGTCCATGCTACCTCCCGAGGGTGTTCATTCCGGAACAAATCGACAAGATCAAACCCATCGATAAAGTCCGGAAATGGTTTCACATCCGGGTTGTTAGTACCTTGTTTTTGCCCTATACGATCTATATCGGGGTCAAGGACGGCATTCCATCCTCCCGCTAAAACTACCCGACGAGACGTCGTCAAGAACGGCGCGATCTGCCGAAACAAAGCAGGCCGCTCGGAATGGGTATTGGGCGCATAAACCCCACCGAGACGTAGAACCTTATCCTTTATGGTAACATCCAGCACGCAAAGTCTGCCCGCCGGATCCGCGAAGACAACGGTACAAGCAGCCTTCAAAGACTTGCTCACTAGCCAAGAGACACCCCTCGAACGACCATCAAATCATGCTGAATAAGTTAATTTGAGAGCCCTATAAATGGATGGGTGAACGAAATGGATTCGCTTCATCAGATTCTGGGTCGAGAAGATAGGCAGCTGGGGGCATCATTTTTAGCGACGACTGGGCCTCCTCTATCATGCCCCAAATCTCCCGCGTACCCCGGCCAGTTCTAATCACCGTCAGAATTCTTTGAACAGAAGGGAAATTATCGGGTTTTTCGATATCTACACCATTTATTTGCTTAAAGTTCCACAGAACTTTCAGATCCTTCGGGTTTCTCGTCTTCCCGAACACCCTTTCCGCCTGGTCCCGGGATACGCGGCAGACGTCTTCCCCTGGGAGATAAGGTGGTTTGATCTTTTTTTTTTCTTGTCAGTAAGTATTTGCGAGTCCGGGCTTCTGACCCTTTTCTTTTGTGGTGATTGAATGGGTGTAGCTATGGGTGTGACATTAGGAGTGGTTGAAGCGGTCCACCTGGACGGCGTCCTCACCGGTGAAGGTTTAGACGAATGAATTGATTTTGCCGGGGAGTTTGATACAGATTTGGGCGGAGGTGGTTTAGTGAAAGTTTTTTTTTGATGCAGAAGGGGAAGACGGGGCAGAGTGTAGGGGGCCCGGTTCCCCCAGCGATTTTTGCTTTTTAGCCCGCGTTTCATCCAATTTGTCCTTCAACTTTTTCAGGTCTAAGATTTTTCTCCAGCTTTCATTTATCTTTTGCGCATTTGATGCGTTAACTTCATAAGACGCAGAGGCGTCGCCCTCAGAGCTGGTAGAGGGAATGGGGCTGTAGATGACATTGTCGCCAAGCACCGAAGCAAATCCTCGTGGGTCAAGAAAAAAAAACAAGTTCGTCGCACTGCAACACAAAGAATACAATTAGAAGAGTTCAAAGCAATCCGTCAGAAACAAGTCTTAGACGGAGGGCTGAACTCTCTGCTTCCTCTTGAGGCGCAGTATTTATTACGTATGGAATATTCCATTATGTTATCATGGGTAAGATCCCATAATACATTATACAATATTCCACATATCTTATTGAGTACCTATTTGCAATAACACCGCGATTTTAAAGTACATGAAGTACCAAGAAATGTAACTCGAAAACATATATGAACGGAGTTATGTAAAAATATATATCAGTAATTGTTATAACATAGCATCTCCCGCTGACATGATCTCTGCTAGAGATGTACACGCATTCATTAAACAAATTAAATACATCACACTCTCCTTATGTAGGCACATACTGTTTCTTCTACCATGCTAATATTTTGTGACACTTGATTTCGCTATGATCTTTGAAATTCGTTTCTTTCAACTTGAAAGAAAACAAATAGTTAATAATATGTTTTTGGCATTTGTAGAGCCGTGTTTAATGATTATTTCTTTGCTTTTAAATCATTCATTCCTCTCCATATACAACTATACTGGGTCACAATGACAAGAAATTTCGTTTCACTCTTCAGATATACTCTGATCCAATACATATTATTATGCATTTATACTTCTCGGCTTTCGTCTTTTCTCTTTGAAGCTACACACCAAATGAATAACTGTAGATCTGTTTAAAAATGTGTCAGAACAAAGAAAAGAAACCAAGATATGTTCCAATGTAAGCAAAACATTTATTTTCACAGCTACAACGGAAGTATCAGCCAAACTTTGCAAGTTAATCTCTCATATTATATTCAGAGAGAAACGTGTACATCCGCATTTAGGAGAGACGTTCTTCTCGCTTTTATTTCTTTTTTGCACTACATCACTCTAACAATCAAACGCTATGGATAACATCTTAGACCAAATCGAAAACAATTGTTGGTCCCATCATTTTTTTGTCTTTCTTTTCAAGTTTAGCGTTGCGCATCACAGGGAATGGAAAGTATATGACAATATATGTGTGTATATATATATCTTCGTCATTATAAACACATCTGCTCAATTTCCGGTTTTTGCGAAAATATAATGAGAATACAAGAACGAGATGATTCGCAAGTTTTATCAAGTAAAAGAGTTGACTAGAATGATTTTACAATATGGTGTATGGGCAAGGTAAGACTAGTTTCGTGAATAGTCAATGATAACGCTAATGCTAGAATGATTATCATAACTTTGTAAGGTGGTCCGTAATAAGGACAACGCTGTTTAATCTAGTGACTTCTCCGTCTGCAGAAGCGATACTTCTGCTCTTTTTTTTTATTCACACATTACAATATGGCCGACACGGTACTTCCGTGTTTGAACAAAGCAGAGACTGTTCTTCCGTTTCCTTACTTCCGGGTTGCGACAATGATTATTACTATTATAGAGAAGTAATTACAGTATATCAGTAATACAGCTTTTGTTATAAGGAAAAAAAACAACCATATTTCTATTAGAAGATCCTATGACAATTCGTATACTTCTTTTGTTGCAAATGTCAGAATGCATGTCTTCTGGTGTCTTTGATTTTTATGTGAGTTTAACGTGAAATTACGAGTCATTCTCTTAAAATGTTTCGTAAGATCAAGATTACACATGGATGTTATTCATGTTGTGACACTTGTTCATAAACATTTAAACTTTTACTTCTATACACTATCTTTCTCAGAAAAGTGGCCAGAAATAGCTTTTCGGAAAAGGCGAATCTTTTCTTTTAAGGAAACGAGTAATGATACCATTACCATTATTATAGAAATATCCACTTCAATTTAGGATTTTCTACGTACGCAAAGCTTCTCTAATGACATAACTACTACTGCGATTTAATGTTATCTATCCTTCTTTGAAACTTGTGGAATGGTGCTAAATATCTCAAAGAACTGTACCAAATATAAGAATCCATATCACTTCATCAATAAGCACTACAATGGTTTCTCTCCTCACTAAAGCCTAGAACATTTGGCTTACGAACATCTCCCGTTCGAACTTCGGTTCCCATGCGATAATCGAAGTTCACCCTCGTCGAGACTGGTCCGTACTTAGATAGTGTCCGCTTGATAATCAGATACTATTTGGATGTTTGCGGTGATCTAATTGATAACTGCTCAGAATTGGAAATCGATGAGCCGAGTTCCAATTCCAGTCGGGTTCTTTATATTCAGCTAGGCGCAAATACACATGGGATGGTATGGATCCACTTCTTCCCCTGTCTGCTATGTGTTAATTAATAAAACTTGTATCAGCAAATCATTATTATCTCCAAAATATCCTTACAATCTAAAAATATTTTCTGGCTTTAAATAACATGCAAATGTTTGATAAACTATAAAAAAACAAAACAAATCAATCAATAAAAACTTAAAATATTCGCCCGATTATTTTCTCTAATTCAATTTCAGTCAGTGTTATCGTATATTTTGATCTATTTGAACTTTCCTCATTTATTCGCTTGGGTTTCAATGAGGTGATATCTTTGAAGTCCTAGGAAATTTTTTTTTCTTGTTTCTAGGAAAGTGTCTGATTGGTGTATATGGAATTGGTTTCTAAGAAGAATTCCCACTTCTTATCACAACACCCTGTGTGCGACCATTAGGCAGAAATAAATATATATTTTCGTTTCCGAATTAATACTTTTTTTTATTACATATTTGTTTCATTTGCTTCTGCAAAATCAAGATCTACCAGGCGATTATAAGTCCTGTATTTTTCCTTAATAAAATTTATTTTAATAAGATGTTTCTCAGGAAAAAATATAGACAGATATTTCTTCATCTATCCTTATCATTTTTCTATAATCAAAAAGTTCCCATTTTCTTGGGGGTACTTGCTGACCCAGGTCACCTTCAGGGAATTTCTAACTCAAACCGTTATTTGATGTGCCATGTTAGATCGTTCTTGCTCTACGATATATCACTAGTTATGTCATGGTCCAAGTTTGTACTACAGTGATGGTCCAAGTTTGTACTACAGTGATGGTCCAAGTTTGTACTACAGTGATGGTCCAAGTTTAGAACCAATGAAAGAATAACACGAACACAGGTATGGAATACAAAGATATATTACAACAGAAATATAATACAAAGAAGTAGAAGTATTAGTAATGACTATCAGATTTGGTTAGAGTGAATTATGTTGTCTCAACAAGTATGTATATTCCAATATTCTTACAATATGCTCTCAGTTATCTCTTCTCGTCTTACAATCTCCCCATACCTCTTGAGAAGCGCAGTAATTATAATGTCAGGAATAGTCTACTATTATTATGGGTAAGCTCACATAACATCCCCACTTCCGAAGCTTTTGCGTAGCAGTGGTTTTTAATATTTTTGTCTCTTTGAATCGATTTCCAAAGGTTCTCTGAAATTCATTTTTCTGGATGATTTCAGGAATATTTTTCTAGACTACTAGGATAGTGGTAGTCTTTTATCGCTGCGTTCAAAACCGTTGAGAAATCAGCGCATACTGGAATCTCCTCTGATTTTTTTTTTTTTTGATGTAAACCTTGGGTGCGGCCCATTGACTGTATTCTACATTTGTCAATATCCCGGTGTTTTCGAGTCTAGCCAATTCTTGATCTATTTTTTTTCTATTGAAGCAAACGGTACGCTCCTTTTTTTCTTGTAAATATGTTGAACGTTTTCTTTTATTTCTATATTTAGTTTTTATAATTCCGTCACATGTTGCTTCTAGCATGAAGTCCACAAATTCAAGAACATTTTTCCACGTGAATGCTGTGGCCTTTTAAGCAGTGGCTTTCATTTTGCCAATCTTTGATAAATTCCAGATTTATCAAGGGCATGACCAGTAATTGTGCTTTTACAAGCTTGTCCCACCTGAACTGTTGATCATTGGGGCTCCAGCAGAATTACCATGGGCTTCTTGGTGACGTTTAGATTAATACACGCCTGTAGAGAGAACCCCTCGCCTTTGTTTTGTATTCGGTTGTGCCATAGTCTTTGGATTATCGGATAGTGTTCCGTGTGATGTTCAAGTCATTGGATATTATTTATAACATAACCCTGATTTATACTTCTTCGACTGTTTTCAACAACAATTCGATAAACACTTTTATATTTATCATACTGTTCGCTCGCTATAGTACTCAGAATGCGAGTGCACCACTGTGTGTAAAAGAATTAAATTGAATTCTATAAGTGTCTGATGAAATCTATATATATGCGCACCTCTGATATATATATATATAATTATTTATTTAAAAATATAATTCCAACTCGCTACATAAGAGGTCTCATGTTTCAAAACAAGAGCCGAAAACTTCAAAATAATATTTGAATTAACTTGAGTTAAAGTAGGCTCTGTTCAATCTTCAAGCGAAATTCAAGCAAATCCCTTTCATATAGAGATATAATAAAAGAATAAAATAAAAATAAATAAATAAATCTCCGTAGACGCTCAAGCCAGACTATGCAAAAACTTCCTCCGTCGTAAATTTAGCCACCCCCACCGTACCGTGACCCGGCATGTATGAAAGTAACTCTATACTGATTCTAAACAATCCGCCCTTGATGTTACCATGGAAATTTTTGATTTCAATTCTGACCATACTATTAAAACTCGTACATTTCAGAAATAAGTCATTCCCAAAAAAATTCGCTTAAAGATGGAACAGAGCCTACTTTAACTCAAGTTAATTCAAATATTATTTTGATGTTTTCGGCTCTTGTTTTGAAACATGAGACCTCTTATGTAGCGAGTTGGAATTATATTTTTAAATAAATAATTATATATATATATATATATATATATATATATATATATATATATATATATATATATTGGCTCCTGAATTTCAGTTGAGCTCTCTAGGGAGTAGGTTTGGGTTTGTAAACAGTGACTATTATAGCTTATATATAGCGAGACTCTTCGCATAGCGAATCGAGTCACTGTCATTTGGCCGTGTTTCTAAAAATAAATACGCTAAAAATCCACCTGCGTCCCTGCCGTGCTTAGTGGTATAATCTCCGGCTGATACCAATTCAGTCGGGTTTCGATCCGAGCTAGAGGCAACCGGATATCTAGCCACACTGATGAGCTGCGAAACTGTCTGTCTGTGGATGACGTTATATATATATATATATATATATATATATATATATATATATATATATATATATATATATATATATTTGGCCACCACTCTCTGTTCAAATCACTCTCTTTGTATCTATCTGTCCATAAGATTTTATATCAATTCTCTACATTGCCCTAAATTCTTAACAGAATAATATTGTCTACTATATTTGTATCAGTCGGTTTGTTCCAGTTTCGTAAATCATTAGTATAGCATACTACATCCTTATATACGTACATCAGTATGTATGAGTACCAACAAATAAGAGAATAAAGCTTAAATGTAGATTCTAACAGAAGAAAAGCAAATAAAGAAAAATAGAAACTAATCGAGCCAATTTGAAAGCTGAAAATGGGCAGATAAAAGGCTTACACGGCAGTCTCTTCGGTGTGTAGGGCCACGCGACACTCGCGATAAAATTACTCGTAAAATTACCAAAGCAAACGTCAGTGAAGAAAATAATGATGATGTAAATTGAGAACATTTTCTTCAGCAGACAAACCTTTTACTTTGACCGAAATCGTCTTCGTTGCCTGAAAAATTGTCGTTAGAATATTTTTTTTACTTTTAAGATGGGAAAAAAAACAAAAGGGGATGAGAAGAAAAAATGAAAAAGAAAAACCCTAAAAGAATAATAATGAAACAGGAAGAAGAAATGTAATTAAAAGAAAAGGTAAGAGAAAAAGAAAATCAGGAGATGAAAAATAAATGGAAGGAGAAAAATGGAAAACGGAAAGAACTAAAAAGAATAATAATAAAAAAAGAAAATATAAACACTAAAAGAAGAAGAAGAAGAAGAAGAAGAAATAGAAAAGTCATGATAAAGAAAGAACAAGAAAAAAGGAAACAGAAAAAAAATATTTAAGGAAAAAAAGAAAACAAGACCAGAAAAAAGAAAGGATATCTCGAAGTAGAGCAGAAAAAAGGAAGGAAAAAGAAAAGAAAAAAAAAGAAAAAGAAAGAGAAGAAGAAAGGTAGTAAAATATGAAAACGTTTAAAAGAGAATAGACGAAAAATGAGAGATGAGAGGAAAGGAGAAGAAAAGAAGCAAAGAAAACTGTAAAGAAATAAATGAAAAAGAAGAAAATGAAACGAACGAAGAAGAAAAATGATGATAATGAAGAATAAGAGGGGATATAGAAGTCGCTTAAACTGCTTGGAATCAAACAGGAGAATTTAAATGATCAAAATAAGAAACAGTAGAAAATTTAGCGATGCAAAGAGACCAACATCTTTTACGAGAGTTAGAGAATTAAAAGTAAAAAGAAATCCAAAAGGAGATGATGACAAGAAGAACAAAAATGAAGAGGAAATGGTGGATGGAAAAAAATGCAGGAAGGAACAGAGGTAAAAAGCAATGCTGGTTGTTATTTGCCGATTTTTTTAGACAAGTTGAGGAGATTCAGCATCAAATGAGACGAACAACTCAAAGAATAAAACGACGCCATTTTATTTGTCTTGGTCTGTTTTCACCATTTTATTTTGTCATATTTATATTTTATAAAATGTTCTTTGAACAATT
Source organism: Acanthosepion lycidas (assembly GCA_963932145.1). Classification (NCBI taxonomy): domain Eukaryota; kingdom Metazoa; phylum Mollusca; class Cephalopoda; order Sepiida; family Sepiidae; genus Acanthosepion; species Acanthosepion lycidas. Next base: position 81,458,734 of record OZ010605.1, read on the forward strand.
CTTCTTCTTGGTATACAAAAAAAAAGTAAGAAATAAAAAGTAAGTAAGAATAAAAAAAAAATCATTTTCTCCTTCCAAAAATAAATCATTTACAAATCTTCAAATTATATAGGCTAGAAAAACATTCCGAATATATTATACGTTTTGTTGTCTTTCTATGCGATAGAGTACTTTCATCAACGTCAGTAACAGAAAATAACGAAACGACAGAGAAAACAGACAACGCAACGACAGAATTAGAAGCACCAGTATTAGAAGCAGCAGAAGTAGAAACAGCAGCAGCAGCAGAACTAGAAACAGCAGCAGAAACAGAATAAGCAGCGGCAATAGATGTGACAGTAAAAACAAATGAAGCAGCCAAAACAGCAGCCACTGAAGTAGAAGCAGCTGTAATATTAGTAAAATCAGTAGCAACAGAAAAATAAAGAGCACCATCTGATATAATAAAACCAGCAGAAAAATGATGTAAAAGCAGCAGCAAAAGAAATAGAAGTGACAAAAACAGAAGCAGAAGCAATAGTAGTACGAGCCTCAGTAACAGAATAAGCAGAAGAAGCAGAGACAAAATTAGAAGAAGCATCAGCAGAATTATAAGTAGCAGCAATAGAAGAAGATGTAGTAAAATTAGAAGAAGTAAAATCAGTTGCAGCAAAATACGCAGCAGCAAGTATAAAAAGCAGCAGCAGAATAAAAAACAGCAGCAACACAAGAGTGGAAACAACAGCAAAAGAATTAGAAACAGCAAACAAATTAGAGTTCGATACACCAGTAAAAGAAGTAGTTGTTACAGCAGAAATAGAAGGACATGCAGTAGTTACAGAAGTATAAGGAGAAACAAGAACAAATGCATTAGTAGCAGCAACGGAATAATTAAAAGCTACAGAAACATAAACTTTAGACGCTATGACAGAAGTAGAAGCAACGTAATCAGGTGTAGAAGCAGCAGCAACAGAAGTAGAAGAATCAGCAGCAGAGTTAAATGATTAATTATCATTGTTAATGTAATTTTTGTTATTGATGTTTAATTTAAATTTTTTTCCTTCAGAATTTCTCTGTTATTATTTTAATTATTTTTCTTATTAGAACGGGCGGTATGCCAAAGAAGTAGAGCTGGGCTACACACATGCGAATCCTAGCATAATCATGAAGAAAATCTACTTTTTGTATAACAAGTACATGCATCACAGAAAAATAGGATAAACGGTCTTGACAAAAGCAGAGCATAACATTCGAGTTCGGGGGTCTAGGTCTTATACCCCAGTCAACTTAGACGGTTTAGTGGTGTCCCAATTATCTAATTAAGACATCTAAATCAATGTAGCTTCTCCAAGACATCGAATTAGAAAAAAAAAAAAAAGACAAGAAAAACATAAAGCAGGCTGTGATGTTCCTCGACTCTTGGTGTTTAGAGGATATGCCCAGCTTCTTAAGATGTTCTTGGTTTTGAAAATTGTTTTGTAGCATATAGGCCTTGAAGATTTTAACTTTAATTTAAAATCATAGAAGTATTAGGTTGGTTAAAAAATAATGACGTAATAATGTCGTTTTTGACGTGAAAAAATACGTCAAAAAACGACATTATTACGTCATTATTTTTGCACCAACCTAATAGATAGGTTTGACTATCTTCGGGTGCACTCTTCTTCCCAGTCTTTTGAACAGGTGTAGAGATTTATCCCTTGTTTCCTCTTTAGGATTCGGTTTCCGGTTTCTTTATCTCTGTAATTCTAACGTCTCTACCTGAAAACTGAAATTTTATTCGGTCCTTTGGATAAAAGTAGAGATTTATCCGTTGTTTACTGTTTAAGATTTCCGGTTACTTCAAAATACGTTTTTATTATCCTTCACTCCGAGTAGTCCCTTGCGTGTTAGTGGCATTATCTTGTTTGTTCTTAGGTGATTAAAAAAGACAAAATATATCAAGCACATGACTAGCAAATGTGTTGCACTGAAAGGGATATGTAATATGGCACTTTTTAATTCCCAAACATAAATCTTACTTATTATAAAACGCAGATTGTGTGTGTGTGTGTCTGTACGTTTATATATTGGATCGGATTTCCGACATTTCTCAACCGATTTCAACAAAACTTCACAGGACTACGTAAAATTACCTTGCAGTGGTTCTGACAGCGCCAAAATTGGAAAAACACAATTGTTTTTGCACGAAATCGATTTGAAAACACGATTAAGAGGCATTACTGAAAGGGAGACAACTCATATCGAGTTATACTTATTAATATCGAGTTATCGAGTTATACTTATTATAAAACCCAGGTTGGCTGTTTGTGTGTGTGTGCGTGTGTGTGTGTGCGTGTTTGTGTTCGTTTATATATGGGATCGGATTTCATACAATTTTTCAACCGATTTCAACAATCTTTGGCAGGTAGTGTTTCTTATTGTCTTCCATGCTTTTTCTTTATTTTTACATTCAGAATGCATTAGAAATTCCATTTACAAGACAATTATTTATAATAAAATTCTATTCAATCGGTAGACTTATAACGATTGAAAACAATGTTTTTGTTTGAGTTTGGGTTTGACCAATTCGTAAAAAAAAAAAAATAATAATTATGACATGCGTGTCCGTCAACCTTAAACAATAATCTTTGTCAATTTTATTTTTCAGTCTTTATGATGGTCGATACTTGATCTATCTCTTACTGTTACATCCCCGGGCAACGCCGGGCGCTACTGCTAGTCATTTATATGAGGACACATCCCAGATGTTTACTATAGTATCATTATTTTATTTTATTTTATTTCTGGTGTAAACACATTTCTTTCCGAGTCCCGCCCAGTAACCTAAGGTTAAAAATGGCATAATTTTCACTGAACAATTAAATAACACACACACATATTTTACTTAGATAAAGTCCGTCGTAAGGCGTGGCTTGTACTCGTGAGAACAATTTTTTTGTATTTCTTTAAGGCATGGGCTTTTGGAAATCACTTCAATGAATCTACTGGAATCTTTTTTCAACCAATCCGAGGGCTTCAACTACAACAGTGATTGTTGATGTTCCCATGTGCCACATTTTTTGAGATTTCGATTTCAAGGTCTTTGTATTTTGATAGCTTTCAGAAGATCTTCAAAGATACTTTGCAGTCCGCAGGGGCAGCCATATCAATAAGGAGACACTTTTTTTGCGGTCTCTAATAACAATGTCTGTGCTGTTAAATTTGATTGTTCTATCTGTGTGCATTGTGTAGTTCCATAAAATTGTAATATATCCTATCTCCGTAACTGGATCTGGTTATTATTATTATTATTAATATTATTATTATTATTATTATTTGTATTTTTACTTTCCGTTGAAATAATAAAAGGAAGTAGTAATATTTATTAGTGCTACCAAAACGAGCATATTAAAAACGAAAGAAATACATTAAAAACAACAAGATCAAAAGGAGGAATTATCATCAAATAAATCACTTTAAAATGGTGAATGGAAGCAATATAAAAATAAACCAATTCATGACAACGTTTCAAAAGCAGTGAGTAAGAACAGTGGAGTGATGGATAGCGGCCAGGATTGAGGAATCGGAGAGTTCGAATTCCAGTCGAATCCATTACATTCACTGACGTGTTAATACCCTTGGGAAAGGTATGAATCCTCTGCTTCTCCCCCCAGCTATGAGTAAATAGCAGAAGAGACCGACTTCTATAGCTTTGTATTGTAAGTGCTCTACCGCAGAAAGAAATGGCAAACTACTGCGGAAACACCACTGCCTCGTCAGTCAATCATCGAAAGATAGATGATCGCCTAAACGTGTATCACGCATGGCACATAACTGAAGTAAGAACTGTCAGAGAATTATTGAAGGAGAATAAATTATATATAATCACACAAACATTGTTCCTTGCATTAATATCATTTTTGTGTAATATATATATATATATATATATATATATATATATATATATATATATATATAATGGAAGAGTTAGAAACAGGAACAATTGCTTGGGAGCGAAAACTGAGAATGATTAATCAGGAGGATAATGGATAGCGATTGATTTACATTTAAATATTTGCAGATTAAAGTTGGCTCGAAAGCATGGAGTTGGATTAGTGTCCCACATGTGAGAAGTGCGAGATAAAAAGCTGTTAGCATAGAATTTACGATAATATTTTGCCGCATCATTTGTGAAACCTCTTCGTCAATTCAAAGAGTTTAAGAACCATAGCAAAGAGTGCATAACTCCAACAATTACCGTGTAAGTATTTACAGAAAACACAAAAGGAAGGTGGTGGGAAAGTCACTTAACCGAGGTGCTACATCGGGGTCAATAATATCGCTGTTTCTACTTTGGATTTTGTCAAGGAGCTCTAGATAATAGGAACTCAAACTATGCATAGCAGCAATATTCAAAGCATGGACGAATGGTAGACTTATAAAGCTAAAAGATACATTCTGGACAGAAAAAATAGTCTCACACATCACAGTGAACCAAATATACTAGCAGCTGACCTAGCAATGGTTTCAGTATAAACTTTCTACTTCAGCTAAGAAAATTATCCAAAGAAGGCGCAGCGCGTTACTCTACAGGAGGTCAGCATAAAGCATTCTGATGAGTGTCAGAGGGTTCTCTCAGATAATTCATAGAGGACAGTTAGGGTTTTGTAGGGTAGAAAATAACCCAAAACCTACCCTGACGTATAAACTATAGACGCTAGAATTTCTCAAGCGCTTTCCTCCAGTCGTTTCTTAATCTTTTCCGGACCGTAGACAGAAAAAGACTGTCAACTTTGAACATTCTTTGATATATATTATATTACAATGTTAATATTAGCCGTTTCCCTATAAGGAAACATTGTGAAATTCATTGATAGAACAACCAATGTCTCCTTTCAGTTGAAATTGGTAAAATATTTGACTTGAAATAATTTCACAATGATGTTTCTCAAGTTCAATTGTTGTTATCGCATTTTCCACCATTGATGCGGGTTTCAATTCTAAACAATTATTGGAATTAATGTGGAATGTCAACATCTTGATTATGTCATTATTTTCTCTTCGATTCACATATGGTATCCGATTTCCACTTCTAAGAGGTTATCCATTAGTCCACCTGCACATTGAAGCTTATAGTACCTGATATACCCAAGTGGTCACCATCTCAAATCGCTTAACCTCGTAAGTGAAGAGAACAATTTTTTCTGCGTGATATGTCCGTAGGCCGAAAATTCTAGGCTTTGGTGTGAAGAGAAAACTATATACAACGCAAAGATGACAATTATATTTATCGTTTTCAGTGTTCATCGAACAGTTACCCATCGCTGTATACACACTTTATGGACAGAATTCAAAAACACAGAACAGAAAAAATACAGAACACGTAGACATTTTATTCTACATAAGGATGCTGAGGATAACATAGACCAAACATGTCAGCAACGAAGAAAGTTTTAGAGAAAATGGAAACCAAATGGATTCCTATACTTAACATCAGAAAGAGAGAATTGAAATTTATATGGCACATGGAGATGGAAGAGGAAAAATGTGATATTCACCGGTGGTTCACGGGAAACCAGGGCATCATCTATATACCACTCTTGAGTGAAAGTATTTCAGAAGGATGTTTATGAGAGATAACAAAAATACAACAATTATTAAGGGCTACAAATGGCAGGAAATTGTGGAGAGACATGATCGCCAAAGTTCTGAAGGGATAATGCACATAGAAACGAAAGTGAAGAATACACGCATATGACTTAAAAGAATAAATCTGTTTCTGCTTTGGTGTTTCAGGTTTTTCCTAATACTTCGAAAATTAAAATTGCTTTGACTAATTTGAGTGTATAAATAGGATTGATGCCGTTATGTTTATCCAATATATTTTTCTTCTTCTTCTTCTTCTTCTTCTTCTTCTTCTTCTTCTTCTTCTTCTTCTTCTTCTTCTCCTTCTTCTTCTTCTTCTTCTTCTTCTTCTTCTTCTTCTTCTTATTATTATTATTATTATTATTATTATAAACAACTCCAATAATTATACTAGTCGATTCCGCTTCGTTAGATTGCCACATAGTTTTAATAATATTTATGTATATTATTTTATATATATATATATATATACTGCTTATCCGTTAAATTTATAGATAAAAGTTATTTCAAGAAATACACTGTTTCAATAAAACAGTATTAATTGTATTTACCGGCTCGAAATAATACTGTTTAATTAAAAACAATGGTTTTACTTAAATTATATCTATAAAAATAATATATGAACAGAAATATATATGAAATAATTGTTGGAATAAATCCATTTCATTATATATATATATATATATATATATATATATATATATATATATATATATATATATATATATATATATATATATATATATATATAATTTTAAATGTAGAGGTTCCGTTTCTTTGTTATTTTAAACACTGTGTATTACGTCTACCTCTCTCTACACTCTAGAAATATATACACTCCGCCAAGGTTCTAACATTCTTTCTCCTATAGGAAAAAAACCTCGTTCAATTAGGAGTTATATATATATATATATATATATATATATATATATATATATATATATATATATATATATATATATATATAACACTCCCAGATTGTACCCAGCAATGTTTTGTTTACCGTTTTAAAGAATTCACATTGCGTCATTCAGATTTTCTCGAAAGTCCATTTCGTATCCGATGTTCTAAAGAAATAATTTATTTACTTTTAATCCAACATCACTTACATATGAATTGTGATCAATCAAAAGTCAGACGTTATTATTTTTGAGTTCATATTGTAATTCACTCGATATATTTATTTGCGAATATATTTCTATTGAATTCCTTCAAAGATTATAACTGATTAATATCGATTATAATGTACTTTAAACGGAAGTAATTCAATACATAAATTGTCAATTTCTTGATCTTTTCATCATCTAAATAAATATATATGTGAAACTTCATATCGATCTACTGAATGGTGTTCAAAATATATATTTTATCTATTTTCTCCTACATTTAATCAATTTTCATCGCCCCTCTGATCGTAATAAATTCGGATTAATAAAATTTTAATTTATTTTCTTAGATATTCTGGAAACAAAGAAAATCAAAAAAAAAATCGTAAGCCCATAAGCCAGTTATCTCCTTTAATATATAATATATATATATATATATATATATATATATATATATATATATATATATATATATATATATATATCTTTTTTTTTCAATCTGTATCACCCCATTCAAGAGAGTAAAGCCACTAAGACACTAAAGGTTACAGGGTGTAGAAGAATTAAGAACAGTAACATTAATAATTTTTTCGGGAAAAGGAAAGAGTAATCAGTAAAAGAGTAGATAGTTATTGACACTGTATTTGAATTTTTACAGATTAAAATTGGCTTTGAAGAATGAAGCTGGAAAAGAGGACTTCAAGCGAGAAGCACAAAAAAGAAACTGTTAGCATAGAACTTCCGGCTGTATATAGCCTGCTAAACTGTCATTTGACAAGATCTCGATGCCACTCTAGTACTGCGCTTAAAATAAAAATTTCTAGGTTCCATAATTACTATAATTATCAATGAAGTTGCATTAATTTTTTTATTAGGAAATATATTTTTTTTATTTAAAAACAATATCAACTTCTTTTCTTTTTATGTGCCATTTCCTTTCAGAGTGTAGCAGATCATGGCTCTCCACCTACCTCTCTCCCTTGCAGCTCTCAACAAGTTCCTTCATTTTTCTACATCCCCCAGACCACGTTTTCTCAACCACTTGCTGAAGCCCGCCAGGTATGTCATGCGTTATTTTCCCTTGTCTCTCTTTGCCTCTATCCGACCAGTGCGTATCAGATTCTCCAGGCCTTCCTTCCTTATTATGTATCCCATAAACTTCAGCTGCCTCGTCCTGATGTTAAGTATAAGCCTCTTCATTGTTTGCCTTATCTCTATGATCTCAGCGTTGCTGAAACGTTTGGTCCATAATATCCTTAGCATCCTTCTGTAGGATTCTGAAGGGCATTGCGTAGTCTATGAAACATAGGTGAATGTCCTTCTGCATTTTTATTGCTCTTTCTGATAACATTCTGAACATGAATATCAGGTTCCTTGTTCCTGTATCTTTAACGAACCGGCACAGTTCTCGTCCTATCTCTGGTCTGATTCTCCTGCGATCTACAAGTAATACATAAATTTAAAAGATTTAAGACTTTATAAATTATTCTAATTAAATCTTTTGAAAAACTGAAAAGAAATTCTTGCAAAGTTTCATTATTCATCAAAAATATATTTTTTTCAATATTGCCCATAATAAACCTTATTCATAAAATCAATTAAAAGCTTTTCTCTTTAAATAATATCTTAGATTTATTTCATTTTTAACTTTTATGATTCAGAGAAGTTAATGCCGTCGTCATCAACGAAATAAAATTGATAATTTCTCCAAGGGATTCTGCATGTAACAGTTATAAACAAATATTAATTTCTCGAAATTTCATAAAACTACATAATTGGAGAGTGGGTACCAAATGTATAAAACATGTTTTTAACAAGATTCTTTAAAAAAAACACATTTGTAGAATAATTTATTTAATTTGTGAATAATCCTGAACGTTTTATTTAAATTCAACAATTATTTGATTTTTACAAGAATTTTCAATCCAAAGTGTTTTTCACTGAAACTAATACAGTAAAATTTAAAATTTAATATATAAATATTTGGTCTAATTCATATGCTGCTTTAAAAACAATTTTTTTATCAAAAATTTCAAACGTTCGAAAAAGGATCAAAACATATTTAACAATCAAACAATCTTTTGATCTAGCCCTTAGTAATAACATAGAACTTTGTTTTTATTAAGTTTTGGGATTATTTATTTTTCATCATCGTATGCCCATTATATAGCAAATGTCAAAATGTGCCTACATTAAAAATACTTGTTTTTACCAACTCGCTATACATGCTGCAGTTATTTGTAGGTAAAATATATATCATAGCTTTTCCCTTAATATTTTTCACAGAATTTTTCAAATCTTATTTTCTTACTTTGTGAAATGTGATTTTTAAATCACCTGTTTCTAACATAAAATCCAATAAACAGTTGTTTAATTATTATTATTATTTTGAAAATAATATTTACAGAAGAGAAGATATGTTTCATTTTTTGTTTTTCAAAAGAAGAGATTTTCAAAGATGAAAAGGTTGGGGATACTAGCTAAAGGCCATCTATATTTTCTTTCCTTAATGTTATGTGATAATCTGTACATTCATGGAACGAATTCGAGTTTTGCAATAAAATAATTATGAATGTACTTACAGCATATTCATACTTTCCGATCGCTTATGAAAACGGCGCATGCGTTTATATTTATATAAAAAAAAAAATTACGCCACTTATATAATTTTATTTTAATCGGGTACACAAACAGGGTAATAAACTCATTAACACATATGGGTTTACTGGGTGTAGAATAATTAATCAGTTTAGTTGAAATCATGAAGCCAGAAGGGAAATTCCACAAGCAAGAAAAAAAAACCCGAAAAAACTGTTAGCATAGTAATCACAGCTATATCTAGCCAATCCAGCTGTAAATATATGAGGTCTCGATGCCAGTTTAATATCGAACTTAAACTGCTAATGTTTATTTGTAAAAAGCACCTTAATATTAAATACTTTGTTATTATTATAGAGAAAAATAATGAAAATTCATCTGATATATATATATGACACGATTTGTAACTTAGAATATAGAACATAGTGTCACGAAATGACTTAATGTGGATGTTTTCTGAACTTAAAATGTATGCTTTCATTTTTTAGTACCCGTTGACGTCATAGTAGTAAGAAATGTTTAATAAATAAAATAAAATAAAAATATTTCTTACATCCTTTGAACATATCACTTACTTATCACTTCATTAACATTAGCACCGGGATTCTGAAGAAGAGCTCAATCACTTTACTTTGTTTCTGAAACTTGATACTTGGATGTGCAAAACGGAAAATCAAACACCCTGGACCAAAGCGAAGGACAATATAACTTGCACTTCGCTAGAATTTCAGCCTTCAAAGTAAACCGCGAAAATAGGGCTTTCAGGTTAGTATTATATAAGCGGTACATGCTATTTCACTACTCTAACCAGCAAAGAACTTGTAGGGACATTATTATTATAAATGAATGAAAATTAAATATAAAATAACAAAAATGAAAATGAAGATTACAAATAAATTAAAACAGTAACACAAAAACGTTGTTTAAAATAAATTAAATAAAAATTAAAAATTCTTGAAGTACGCAAAAAAACCTCTTCTTGATGATATGTGGACAACCCGCTGAAATTCAACCTCTTCACCACGAACATTCGTATGGGCTACACGTGTCCAAACTTTCTCTGTGATATGTCGTGTTATAATACGGAGTGACTTCTCCCTATTATCACATGTACCATTAAACACTTGTAACCTAAAAAATGCACGAACCAGTACACATAAAATATTAAAAAATGTATGAAATTAACATACAATTTACCATGCTTTCTTGTTATTTCTGTACGTTTTATTTCCTGTCAAGTATATTTTTTTATGTCCGTGAACCTGAGACCAATTTCTGATGATTTGATGGGAGATACCCACAATCTAATCCGTAGGCTGCCTGCTGCAGAGAAGTAGGTCTGTGTGCGGGTGGGGGTTTCAAATTACCCCAACGATGAACTCTACAAGAAGAATGCAAGTTTGTATTTCTATGCAAAACCTTCCAAAACAACGTTCACTAACCTTTTATTCTTTTTTTTAATAAAAAAAAAATTCTACGCCAACCTACATACTTTGCTGTATATTTTAAGTAAATATCTCCTCACGAGAATAAAGTATTTCATTCAACTTCATGAAATAGTATAAATTTGGCAGCTGAAATATGAAACTATTCTTGGGAATCATATGATTCTTGTCACACAAACCATCTAGAGATCAAGAACATACTTGATAATCTATCAAATAACACGTACATTTAATAGCAAATTTAGGCATTTGTTATTAACTGTCCTTTAGCTTTGATCTTCAAGATTATCTTTTTACATAATTAACGAAATGAATAATGCAATAAGATACTGTTCTCCATTACATAGCTTTTTTTAATAGCCAGCAATTCTAGGTCTATTATTTTTTAATGCGGATATTAAAGCTATCTTATATATATATATATATGTACGTTTAAAAAAACGAAATAAATTAAAAAAATGACGGAGGAAATAAGGAAAAAAATCCTTAAAATATAAGACTTCACTGACTATAGAGTTTACTTGTCAGAACTAAGTTCTAAAGTTTAACATATATTTATTAAATAAATGCAGTTCAATTCGATAAGTGTATATAATTGAAAACTAGTTAATATTCATGCAATAGTCTCTGAAAACAGAAATTATTTTTTTGATTTTGAACAAAATAACATTTTTACTTAGATCACGTATTATTAAATTTTATATAGATTAATAATCTAGTTTGCTAATTAAATTCATAGTAATTGGACCGCTACCTACAGAAGCCATAACAGATATACTCATACGATGTGATTTCATAAAATGTAAAAAATAATAAATTTATTGAAAGTCATCATCTTAATCGATAATATTTTATAAAAAAAAAACAAAAAAAAAAACACTACAGATAACGATTTTTTGTACATATTAAGTGACCGCATTGTATGAGAATATTTCTTTTGGCTTCCAATGGTTAGAATTTACAATGAATTTACATAGCAAACTTGATACTCTGTTAGGTTTTAAAAATCATAATAAAAGTCAACGTCAACTTAAGCTATAGTTATACGTGAAATATGGACAATTATTTTTGATCGGAGTCACTCACTTATATGCCATATGTCATGCGTGATACACGCTTGGGCGATCAAGTATCTTTCGATATATGACAGACAAGGAAGATTTTTCCCGCAGTAGGTTACCATTTCTTTATTGCGGTTGACCAGTTCCATTCCATGACTATAGAACACACTCTCTCCTGATATTTACCCCTAGGTGAATGTAATGGATTCGACTGGAATTCGAACTCATTCGGACTACCAATTGTAAAATTCATTAAAAGATACAAAGTATCACGCAAAAGTGAAAATATATGAAAAGTCATCCGTTTTCGATATAGAAAAAAACAAAACATTATGGCTCGATACCGGGAATTGTGCACCTTTTAACTATTTACCAAGTTGTTGAATATAAGAAAAGTATACATGTAATATATTTTTATTCGGAAATTGAAATTCATCATTGTATTGTTATTACTGCATAAAGACAAGCGGTTTTACTTAATGACAGTCAGTGTTATATTTTGGTTGTTGAAGTCGGCTAGGTATACTGTGGCCAAAATATGCTTCGACCGACATGGACGTGCATTCAAGAAAATGATAAAAATTAATTATTAATGAAAACGTGATATTTTCTTGTCCTTTCTGCTCATTAAAGTTTTACAATTCACTTGCACTCCCAATAACAACTTGCTTTTTAATGGCATTTATCGTAATAAAACACAGGTAATGACTATTTAAAAAAATGCTCTTTGAAAAACATTACTTTCCATACCCCAGTAGCCAACACTCGAAAGTTAGTGTTTTGTTGTCGAGCGGTTCACACACCTCGCGGGTCTTTTGAACAGGAGTAGGGGTTTATCACATGTTTCCTGTTTAGGATTCGCTTTCCGGTTCTTTCTAAATTCAATCCAATTTACTATACTTTTAACGTATCCTCCTAAACACAAATCTGAAAAAAAATATTTACTATTTATTTATTTTTCCACGATAAGAATAGGGAGATTCGCCCCCGAGGTTTTTGAACAAAGGTTGGGGTTATCCCTTCTTTCCTGTTTAGGATTGGATTTCCGGTTCTTTCTAAATGCTTTTCATTCTCTTTCACTCTAAGTAGCCCTTTAAGTCTTAGTGACCTTATCGCCTTGTTTGGGATGAATCCATTCAAAACAAATTAAATTTGCCAGAACACTTTTGTTTTGAGATTATTCATTGGAGGTAATGTATTTACCAAACAATAATATTAGTCATCACGAATGTGTATTTCCTATGATATCTTATTAGTTAATCGAATAAAATGCCTTGGAGAAATAAAAAGGAGAATTTTTTCTCTATATATAATGGGTGTAATTAGAATTAAGTTAGTGGGAATGGACAAGTAATCGATTAGAATTTTCTGTTTTAAGAATAAATCAGTAACGATTATATTGTAGGATTGGCCCAACATTTTCCACATATGTTTCTATTAATTTATAACTTCAGTGTTGTCTGTAACACTTCATGGTTCCACTCTGCGTTGTAGATAAACCGTATGCTCCATCCAAATATAAAGATTCCTATTTTGAAACGATGAGCTCGGCAAGTGATACTCTGATGGAATTCTGTTATCATTTACGAAGTCGCATTTGCAAGTCGAGGACCAAAAATGGTCGAATTCCTTACATAGCTTATTTTAATTTGTAATTTAAATGAGTAACTTGCTCAATGGATCTATGCGCTGTAAGTGTGGATCGAGTTTTAAATGATTCATAATAAAATTTCCATTTGAATGCCATCAAAGTCAAAGATTCTTAACTCAAGTAGCCGTTATTTTCTGTTTGTATTCTTTTAATTAAACAATTTTATATGACCCGAAAAGATCCATAATTTATTTTCTTTGTCAGAAGTTCGTTCTTTAATCGTTCGTAAATCTGTCCTCGAGCTTTGAAACGGTGTACCACACAAACAAACAAGAACCGAATTAACTTCAAAGACGTTGCACAGAATTACCGAACAACATGCAAAAGAGGTTATTAGGTTTGCATCAACATAATATACAGTCATACATATGAAGACACTTGCATAATATTGTGTTTTTGCACACAAACACACATGCGTATTTGTAAAGATCTCAATGGTCGGTTGTATACAACTATTTCTCAGATCGATGGTTAAAAATGTTACTGAGAAAATGAGGTGTATAGGTCGCAACAAAGAATATATTTCTTTGAACCTCATGAACTGCAGTTACAGAATGCCAAAGAACTGTACTAGATAACAGAAACAATATAACTTGAGGATTTCAAAAAGCAGCAAAAACTAAAAGAGATGACATGAAAATAGAAGAGGAAATAATGAAATCACCATCAAGTTGCCGTTCAATATTACCTTAAACAAAAGACAAGAAGAACCCCACCCACCCACAATCAAAACCGGGAAGAATGAATAATAACAGCCACTGCACTTGAGAAAAATTTTCTTTGCAAAACTCTTTTAAGAGAAAGACTTTATGAAGTACAATCGAGAGCAACACTTTATTTTCGGACAATAAATTATCAGGAAACGGTTAATATTACCTACAACACACACACACACACACATTGACACGCACTCACACATGTATGTGTGTGTGTGTGTTGTCATCCACAGAGAAACTATTTCGCATCACAGCTCATCAGTGAATCTAGACGTACGATTGTCTCTAGATAGAAACCTGGCTGAATTGGTGTCAATCGAAGATTCTACCCCGAAGCCGTTGGCGCACGGAAGGTACGATGGTGAATTGAAGCTTATTTATATTTAGATACACATAAAGTGATTTAGGGAACTCTATTCGCTTTCCAGAAGAGTCTTGCATTATTAGCCGTAAATTTCACTGCTTACAAATTCACATCTCTCCCCAGAGAGTTCAACCGAAATAAAAATTTCAGAAGCACACACAGAGACACAGACACATATGTGTGTGTGTCTGTATTTATATATATATATATATATATATATATATATATATATATATATATATATATATGTGTGTGTGTGTGTGTGTGTGTGTGTGTGTGTGTGTGTGCGTGCGTGTGTATTTTATGAAAGTAAAAGCGAAGGACAGATAAATTGATAGTGAAACTCTGTCTTTATAAACTAATGCCCATTGATTTGAATATATTCCTAAGTGTTTTTAATGTGTTTAAAAAACGAAGAAAGTTTGGCTTCCATTTTTATTTTCATGACGTTACTATGATGATTTTGGTAGGTTATTCTTGAGTAAATTGAGAAGAATTAGTCGAATAATTAGTTGAATGACAAGTCACTTGTATCAAAGTATCAAAGAATGGAGACATTACAGTAAATTGTAACAATTCTAATCACATATATGGATAACTGTGCAAGTCGGCTGAAGAGGCAGTCAAACATAATAAGTGTATGCATGATGAAAGCAAAATCGAAGAGTTATGTATATATATATATATATATATATATATATATATATATATATATATATATATAAGCAAATATATGGATATTGATCCGACAGTATGAAGAAAAATATACGGAAAAAACAAACAAAAATCCTTATATGCAATTATGCTGTTTTAATGTTAATATAATGTCAACGTCGGACGTTTCAGTATAATATATTTTAGGAATATGTCCTGAAGATGGTTTATTAGACCGAAACGTCCGACGTTGACATTATATTAACATTAAAACAGCATAATTGCATATAAGGATTTTTGTTTGTTTTTTCCTTATATTTTTCTTCATATATATTTATAAATATATATATGTACATACATACATATATACATACATTATATATATATATATATATATATATATATATATATATATATATATATATATATATAGACAGATAGATAGATAGAGAGATAACAGTCGGAAAGCAATATATACAAACTTAGATAGATAGATAGATAGATAGATATGCAACAGGCTTTAATACATAGATATGAAAAGACTGTGATAGCTGTGAGAATATTTGTATATATTCAGGGATAAGTGTAATTATTCGAGAGAGATCTATATTCCTTTGCTATACTTGAAAGGTAGAGTTAATTATTTAGTGCAACGATAATTAACATAAATAATATTTTATCTGAAACAAAAAATCTCATTTGATTCCAATTATTAAATTGGCAATTTATAAATTAACTGAGAAAAATTTAATTGACCATTAAAATGAATTTACACTTAAATTTTATTTACATTTTAACGTAGGCAACTTTAACTTTTTCATTTTTTAATTATTGAATATTGGCAATTTATCAGTTTAAATATTATTATTAATAATAATAATAATAATAATAATAATAATAATAATAATAATCTAAAATAATAATAATAGTAATAATAATAATAGTAATAATAATAATAATAATAATAATAATAATAATAATAATAATAATAAGCTGACGTAAACAAAACCCGTACCCATCAGTGGCTACGTAGTGCAGGGTTGAAAGCGGAAACTGAAGGTTTTATCCTTGCTGCACAGGACCAATGCTTGCTAACTAGGAATTATCAAGCACATATACTAAAATATTGTGTCAGCCCAAAATGCAAATTCTGTGATAAATATCCAAAAACGATTGATCATCTTGTATCAGGTTGCACGATATTGGCACCCACTGAATATAAAACCCGACATGATAGAGTGGGCCAATATCTGCACTGGAAAATCTGCAACTTCTACGGGAAGGAAACTGAAAGAAACTGATATGAACACCACCCAGATCCGGTTACGGAGATAGGACCTGTTACAATTCTATGGGACTACACAATTCACACTGACAGAACAATCAAGGCCAACCGCCCAGATATTGTTATTAAAGACCACAAACAAAAACGGTGCCTCCTTATTGATATGGCAGTACCTGCTGACTGCAATGTATCTTTGAAGATATTCAAAAAGCTGTCAAAGTACAAGGACCTTGAAAAAGAGATCTCGAAAATGTGGCGTATGGGAACATCAGCAATCGCTGTTGTAGTTGGAGCACAAGGACTGGTTGGAAAAGATTGCAGTAGACTAATTGAAGGGATTCCTGGAAGTCCATGCCTCAAGGAGATACAAAAAATTGTTCTGACAAGTACAGCCCACACTTTACGAAGGGCTTTATCTATGTAATTTTTTTTTCTTTTTATCAGTGGAAACTGCCATGATGCCATTTCTAATCTTATGTCCCTGGGCGGGACCCGGAAAGAAATGTGTAAACGCCAGAAATCAAAGAAAATAATAATAATAATAATAATAATAATAATAATAATAATAATAATAATAATAATAATAAAGAGATATGAAAAGAAGAAGACTTTTAAAAATTACAGTATATGCTGGTAAGTTGAGAAATATAGGTTTTCCTTAAAATGTGGTGACATAGAAAATCTCATTAACTATATTTTTTGTATCCACAGAATAAATATAGTTTTGACGAAAGAAAAAGAAATGACTACTTTTTGTGGGGTATGCCAAAAGACTATGCGTGCACAATGAATATTACAGATGCAACACATTTGATTGAATGCATAAAAAGTGAGTGACAAAATTTACTGCAATATGGTGTTATTGCATCAAGTTCGCGTTAATTTTGCAAAGCGCATCAACCTTGCCAATATTTCAGTTAAATAAAATGCTGTTTAAAATTTAGTTTAATAAAAATATGAATTTTTGCATCTGTGTCCACATTTAGCGACGCACTGTGCAGCGATAACTTTTTTAATTGAATTTCTAGGACGAGGAGTTAATTATTATCACAATGTTGCGGTAGCTGTGTCCTTCAGCCTTCATCAGGGACATATCGATCTAGATAACTGACAGTGAATTTTGAACTGAACCATTTATTTAATGTGCAGGGCTATACTGTTCTAGTTTCACTGCTGATGACTAGGGATATATTTACTGCTCAGTCATTAGTCGCCCTGTTTTGACTGAGTTCAAGTACAAACTGCTTGGCCCGAGAATTTGACTTACAATTAGGATATTGTATTTTTTTGATAGTCTTTAAACCATTAGGTGATTTTTTTCTAACCTAGTAGATGAAGTTTTTTGTACGTAAATTTGTTGCCATAGTAATGGTATGTTTGATCTCTAGGTTGAGATAAAGGCAAGAAAAAACTGTGAGGGTCTAAATATAAAAACTAGATGTGATATCTATAGACATGGGCAGTGTAACGAGAAGAGTCTATTCGCGTCGATTAAATAAAGGGTTTCACTCTGTATGTTAACAAACTGATATATGTCCAATGATGGCCGGAGGATAGAACGAACGAAATCTGTAATAACAGCAACTAAGATGTTGACACTAGCCCGTATACCTTAGAAAGTGTATCTGTGAATTATTTGTTTACCGATTGTCCTACAGTTTATCGTTGCATGTACATCTTATATGAAAAATATGATGGAGGACATCTATTTTTCTGCCAAGATTTCTCGAATATTAAGGCTGGTAGATGTAGTTGGATAAAAAAAAAATACTGCTTAATTAAAAAAACAAAGGTTCTACTCGAATCTGTCTGAAATATTGATTAACAAAGTAATATAAATATATATATATATATATATATAAGTGCGTGTGTATAATGATTTACTAACCATTACACTACTTCTAGGTGCCCATATATATATATATATATATATATATATATATATATATATATATATATATATATATATATATATATATATATGTATAATTATTTATTTATTTAAAAATATGATTCTAACACGCTATATAAGAGGTCTCATGTTTTAAAACATGAGCCGAAAACTTCAATATAATTATTTGAATTAAATTGAATTAAATTAAGCTCTGTTCGATCTTCAAGCGAAATTTTTTTTGAATAACTTATTTCTGAAATTTACGTGTTTTAATAGCATATTCATAATTGAAATCAAAATTTCCATGGTAACAGCCAGGGCGAATTGTTTAAATAGTGAGGGGTGTTAGCTGTTAATAATTTGTATCAGTATAGAGTTACTTTCATAGATATCAAGTCAGGGTAAGTTGGGGGTGTCTCAATTTAAAACGGCTCTGAAACTTGAGACCTCTTATGTAGTTTGTTGGAATCATATTTTTAAATAAATAATTATATTTATGTTCTACTTTTGTATCGTGCACTATTTTTTTAAAATAATAACAAAAATACTAAAGAACTTTGGATTATTTACCCAACCAGTTCTTTCCTATTTTCTATATATTTTCACACACACACACACATATATATATATATATATGTGTGTGTGTGTGTATGTGTGTGTTTTATACACTGTTACATTAGAACATATAATTACTACAAAATTATACATGTTGTTTTCCTGTTTAAATAAAACTTATCTTAATGTAATTATATATATATATATATATATATATATATATATATATATATATATATATATATATATATATATATGTATGTGTGTGTGTATATGTGTGTGAACGTGTGTGTGTATGTGCAAGCGTGTATGTTTGTATTCATGTGTGTATTCATGTGTGTTTATGTGTCCTGAAATTTATACATGACTACACACTTATATTCACTCACTTATATACGGGTTCATTTCAAAATATCTCTTTGCATTCCTGTTAGGATGTAATTACGTGTAAGACTGGAATACTTTACTAAAAGAGAAAATTGTTATAACGGTATATGCCCTGGTCAATAGCCACACCCGAAAAGTCTTCTGAAGATAGGTATCAATTGATAAAAATCAATATTACTCATCTGAAAAAAATTACGCGTGCCTATCGATAGGAAAATAAAAGGAAAAATGTCAATTCATCTAATTAAAGAAACAAAATGATTCCAATAAAAACAAAACAAAATGTTCCATTAGATACTGAAAGGAAAGAACAAAGAATTCAAGTCTAAGGCGACACTCCTGTCAATTGTCTATCTTTATTCTGCGTATCACTAGCAAAATATTTATGGCTTTTTCAGGAGTGTCTCTCTAGTTTAGTTCTTCTTTTGCTTATCTTTCTTTATTATTCGATCTATAAATGTGTATGTCTCTTCTGAAAACGGTACCTCATTATTTTGGAAGTGTTTTCGACATTTTGTTTTTAATTTTTATTTTCACTGACCTAGTCTCCAAGTGAAATTCTCTTTCCATTGTTTTCAAAAATCTAAAAGGTACTGAAACGCAACAGCTAATGACAACACTAACAAAATATTAAGACAAACAGAGTAAAGAAAAATAAATCAAATTTTTAAAGGATATCAAAATAGAATATTTGTATAGTACCAAAATTCCAAAATTAAATAGACTTCCAAATCAGATATTAACATGTCGCGAACAATATATTCACTTGTTTTAAACGACTTCTGTGATTCTTTATCTTTACAACAATCAAATCAAGCAAAAAAAATAAAAGTATAGCTACAATAGATGAGCTGTCTAATGCTTGCTTTCCAGCTTTGACAAAATCGTTTCCGCAGACTTGTGTTTGATTAATTATTTTCCAAGACACATCTTTCCCAAAGACGAGACTTCGCAATCCTCTCGCCAATCTGTCGCCATTTTCATGACAAAATTGTTCCACCAGTTCCATTACTCAACCAGTTCATGCCTTTCCAGCTAGCACACGCCATGGTATATACACAGGGTCGATTCATCCCCATTCGCTTCATATTTCATTGGTGCAAGTGTCTCCCAGAGGGCTTCTTCACGATAACTGATGTTTTATTCAAGAAAATTTGATCACTGTAACCTCTTGAAATCTAGGGTGAACCGTTATCCATCCTGCAAATCCTAATCTTCATATAACTTTTTTCAAAAACGGCAATTCCGTAAATATCTAACAAGTTGATCTTATACCGTTATTCGGTTAACATTTAGTAACGAAAAATATTTCAGACCTGACATAAGCTTAAATATATACTAAGTATAACTTATTCTGTTACGAAGACAATTATGGAAGTCTCCATTCATCATTGAACTTATTACACCTAAAATCTAACCCCGTGATTAACAGTACATTTTATATAGGCAGTTATTTACTATGTTAGCAAAGATTGATATCAATTGAACCCTACCTGCGCAATAATATTCGTGTTCTGTCATCCAAATATATAAAATGTTTATGCAGGTTATTTCAATATTTCTGTTCTTACAGAATCCCAAACCCAATATGGTATTACAACTTAAAAAAAAAAAAGTTAATAATTTAAAGCCATAATCTGCAGACTCCTTTTCATTCATTATCTATTAATCATTCAATGTTACGAAATTTAAAAAAAAAATCACTAATTAATCAGTTTCGCTTCCCACGAGATTTTTTCATAAGTAATCATAGGTTAAAATATGAACGTATTAAACAAGCTTTCTCATTATGTAATATTTTACCACGTCATAACGTGTCTATTCGTTTTCATCAGCCAATGCATTCTCAACGTGTGTTCCAATGCTGCTATGAGATCGGGGATTTTATCCTGACACCATAAATAATATTATTGTCAGGAAAGTCTATAGAATCCAGTCAATCCAAGTATTTAACTCATAACTTGTTGGGAAGAGATGTATCCATAACTTTTACCAAGTGTCCTTGGGTGTAAGTGAATGTAACAAACTCGGGTTTTCGATTGTTCATATCGAAACGAAATCGATACAATCACCGCTCGTCATTCTCAAAATAACAGTTTTGCAAACGAATAATAGCATTTACTCAAACTCTCTTGGGAGGTCATGCATTGTTTTCTTTGTCTCTTTTGCCCTTCAATATGTCTTATAAGTATCCAATTTTCCAGCACCATTTCCTCATTCTGTGCCATAGAAATTTCGATTGTGTCTTTCTCATATTAATTATAATTGTTTTTATTTTTTTGTTTCCATATACTCTAAAACTTCGTTGTTGTTCATATGTTCGGTTTATGGTATTCTCAGCATCCTTCTGTAGAACCATATTTCTGTTGCTTTTCGTCTCTGAAAAGAATTGTCTTGCATTTTCTGCAATATAGGCGGATTGATATTACGTAACAGTGCATTTTAACACTGTTATAGGTATATTTATTTCTTCAGCTATCAATGGAGGCTGCATACATTATAAGAATTGCTTACAGAAATGTAATCAGTTTTTTTTCTAACTAGTTTGAATCAACATTTTCATATCACATTTGTTGTAATTTATTCTCATTTACCATGCATCATGTTATGTACTTTGAACATATGATCATTCGTCTACTTTGAACAAAAGATTTTGTGCATAACAAAAATTGCAAATGACGAATAAAACCGCGAAAAATAAGATAAATTATACATCTTACTTAATATAAAACGCAGATTGTGTGTGTGTGTCTGTACGTTTATATATTGGATCGGATTTCCTACATTTTTCAAGCGATTTCAACAAAACTTCACAGAACTACGTAAAATTACCTTGCGGTGGTTCTGACAGCGGCAAAAATTAGAAAAAACACAATTGTTTTGCACGAAATCAATTTGAAAACACGATTAAGAGGCATCACGAGAATGAAAGGGGGACAACTCATATCGAGTTATACTTATTATAAAACCCAGGTTGTTTGTGTGTGTGTGTGTGTGTGTTTGTGTGTGTGTGTGTTCGTTTATATAAGGGATCGGATTTCCTACATTTTTCAACCGATTTCAACAAAACTTTACTTTTTTTTGGCAGGTAGCGTTTCTTATTGCCTTGCACACTTTTTTCTTTATTTTTACATTCAGAATGCTTGAAAAATTCCATTTACAAGACAATTATTTATAATAAAATGCTATTCAATCGGTAGACTCATAACGATTGAAAACAATGTTTTTGCTTGAGTTTGGGTTTGACCAATTTGTAAAAAAAAAAAAAAAAAAAAAAAAAAACTAATTAAGACATGCGTATCCGTCAACCTTAAACAATAATCTTTGTCAATTTTATTTTTCAGTCTTTATGATGATCGATACTTGATCTATCTCTTACTGTAACATCCCCGGGCAACGCCGGGCTCTACTGCTAGTTTTATATAAGTTTGGTGAAAATTTGGAGAGAATATAAAATGTATTGCTAACAGTTTTTATTCCTCTTTTTTTTTTAATCTCGAAAAGTTTTCGAAGGTATCATTATCTCGGATTCCTGATGTCTATGGTAAATTTAAATTTCTACAGTCACTGCAGTTACGTGACATCAACGGTGTGCGTCTCTTAGAGAAAAAGTTTTTTGAACGTAAGATCAAATAAACACGTTGGAAGAACTAAAAAAAATAAAAATTGACAAATTATATACAATTTTAAAGGAAGATCATTTACACACAATCTTTTACCTATCATAAAATGAGGAAAAAATATTGATCTACCTTACTTTTGTTAAATGAAATGCTTCTAACGACCGCTCGATGTGTTACGATAATATCATTTAGCAAATGGGTGTAAAGCTTCATTTTCCATTTTCTATTTTTTGCCACGGGGTGCGTTAATGATAAGCCGTGTCTCATTTGCCTCCTGGACTATTCTGAGTCCGCTCCAGTAAAAAAACATATAATTCTTTCCTCGTAGTTAATTACAGGTAGAGATAAGTAATCCTACTAGAAAAAAACTAAGAGTTATTCACATAATTTAAGTCTCTCAAAATATTTCATATGGGATTTACGCTAACTTTTGAATGGAAAAGTCATCTCTGCGCGCACGTATGCACACATATACACACACACACGCGCGTGTGCGCGCACCTCCCGCCCGTCCATTCATTCCATTTGCATCCTTTCTATTCAGTTAGCTAAAACATTAAAAAGTTTTTTTCTGAATGTAATTTTCTATATATTCATTAGTCTAATTTCTTGTTAGAAGAAACATTAATGTGTTTACTAATTAGGATTATTCCTACTATTTTCATCGTTTCAGCAATCGGTAATTCTACAAGAAATCGCTCGATACGTCTCTAACGATGAATTAGAATAGAAACAATCTTTATATTGGCCATGGAAATGGCTGGTAGTTTTGCAACATGACACTAGCAGCAATCATCCTGCAACCGCTACGAACCAAAGTATTAACTAGTTAGTATGGGAAGTTCTTCTACATTAGTATTATTCTTAATGTTCCAGCAATGCATTGCTTCATTCATTGCGTCTCTACTTGCTTGGAAATCGATGAAAATATCATAATATCGTAAAATCGTCCTAAGAAATACTTACAATTAAATCAAGGATGTGCAATTTTTATCTTCTTAAGCTGAACACATTATAAGCTCGTGAGCCGATCAAGGTAGTTTAATGTTAAATGTGCTTATGAAAAATAAATCTAAGAGTAGGTAGTAGAAAGTAATGATTACGAGAATAGGTACATATATAACGAATGACCCCTGATTGAAGACGATAAGATTATTGTGTCCATAAAAATATTGACGCGGGATTGTGTCCCACAAATTAGAATTTCTGTGGTGTGAAATTCAGCATAGGGAGGACTACGGATGTTTTAACTCTTTGAAAGTATCACAGTCTATCTATCTGCTGGAACTAGGGTAAAGAGAATATTTGCAATGGAAATAAAAAGACAGTAACAAAGAGATTCGATATTGCGTCTGCTGGACAGCCGTTGCACAGTGGAAAATCACTCAACCTACACAAGATCCTGTAAAGAATTTTAATTCTCTCAACTCAGCTCTCCGATTTCATATACCAAACATCCTTCCATTACACCACCCGCACATCCAAGCGATAGAATGAACCGGCCAATTTTTCAATTAACAATGAACGGTATATATGAATTCTATTTGAAACAGAAGCGAACGTCAGAGCCAACCAGAGAATGGTTAAATATGTTATCATTTTGCTAGACAGTAATCAAAATACATTAATGAAGCAATAAATATGTTATGGAAATAAATCACTTAGTAAATAATGCTAGAAACCTCTACATTAATTTTTAATGATCGAACAAAAGCTTTAATTAAAAGAGAGAGGTTAGTCCTGGAGAACGAAGAAAAAAAATTGTTGACAGAAAAATGGATAATATGAATTTTCTTAATAAAATACTTTCCAAAAACATGCAAGTAGATGGTGCATTAGCAATATATATGCCATTTCTCAGTCCGAAATTATAATTTATGAATATCAATATAAACATATTAATCACTAAATGGAATTTACAAGTGAATAAACTAAAAATAGTAATATAACCGAGCTAAATATAATAAATAGTTAAAATTAAGTTGGAATTAAATTTATATTTTGAAAATAATTATAATTATGTAGGGTCTTTTTAGTTAGAAATGGTAGGCAGGTAGACTTACTACGCACTGCTAAGACAGGACGTCTACACAAATACGAGTACCAAATAAAAGTAACGTTTGAAGGAATAAAAATATCGGGTTAAGATAAAAGCTTTAATCATTTACTTTAGAAAACTAGAAAAAATATCCTTTATAGAAATTCCTAACAAGGTGCTTTCCTTAAAAGTAATTTTTTTTAAATGCTAAAAAGAATCATGCCTGGTTGTCAAGTTTTCTTTGGCTAAACATGGAAAGCGCCTTGTATCAAAAGATGATTTCTACTACAATGATTTTACAGGTTCAAACTCTCAAGAAAAGCAAATTTGATTGAGTGGTCATGTCTGTAGTTGGGTTATCGCTAAAAATAATAACTTTTGAAATAACACACACACACACACACACACACACATATATATATATATATATATATATATATATATATATATAAGTAAGTGAATATTGAAGTCAACACTTCAAAATTTCGATCTATTATTCATGCAACAAGATCTCATCCAATCTTACACCACCTGGTCTCTCAAGCAGTCTTCCATCTAGAAACTTAATTTAGATGTTCTTATGGGAACCAATGTTTTAACGTGATGTGGCCGTAATTCCGTTGCTTTTAAACAGACTTTTGAGGATCGATATCTTCCAAACATGTGGTATTTCATTTTGGACGCTTTCTTTTTGTTGTAGAAGGTTAACTCCATGTGAAACTATTTGTTTTTATTTGATCTCCAGTAATATATATGTTCAGAATTTAGATTAATCCTAAAAGTCTGGAAAGGAAACGAGCATATTGTAAGAGAATATCTTTGTCATAAAAAAATGAATAAACGTTGTCTTCTATCAGGACCGGACTAACATATCAACATTTCCATTTATTTACCTACATTTCTATACGTTACAAAGTAAACTAAACAAAACAAAACTGGCTCTCAAGAAATAAAAAAAACAACATTTATGACATCATACTGGATTCCTTTTCTTTCCTTCCAAATCCGTGAATTTGTTTTGATGTCTTATATGAAGTACACTATTATTTATCCATAATGTTGAATGTATTAAAATTATTCAAGAAAAATCTCAAGTTGATTTTAAAAATATGCCGCCAGACTTTGTTATTTTTAGATAGATCATCTATTATGATGTGTCTGTATTTTGTATTGAGGTATACTGTATTTATTTAATATTTTTCTAGTTGAATTGTTCAGTTGTGTTTCATTAAGACGGATCAAGCTCTGCAGTAAATAAATCTTTGTTACTGGTGAAAATATATTTATTTCTCTATTGGACAATTTTATTTACGTCATGACAATTATGTGTAGAAAATAGTATCGCCCAAATGTCCGCCAAATCCGAAAGAAAAAGAAAAAAATTCATAAGACGCTTAAAATTAATTAACCTTAAAATCAGTCCAAGCTAGAGAAACATCCTTTATATTATGAATTATCATAAAGAATCCAGTTACTTCAAAATGTGTATTTCATATGAATCCTAACTTATGAAAATTGAGATAGAGTTATGGAGGGGAATGTATAATAGTTTCGGTGGGCGGGGGGTCACGTGAAACTTGCATCAGACCTGACTTCAATGCACGTGAAAGGTCCATGAGTTCACTAGGTTCTCAAAGATTTAAGAAATACTCGACCAATCAGCCTCCATTTTAGTTGATTTTATGTTCGAGGTTTCATCAGTGCTCAAGCGGATTATCTTTTATCTGATCTTACCTCAAGAATCTCCATTTCACATATTTGATATTTTGCTGTTCGGATTTGTCAGATTAAAAAAAGAATTCTTTTAAGAAAAATCAAAAACAGAAAAAGCATGACTTCTCAAGAAATGCCCGATGCCTTCTACATCCTAGAAAAGCCGAGGAAATGGCACACAAAAAAGTAAAGACGGGATATTTGCTCAGAATAAATCGTGGAAAAATAAATAGCATGTCACGCCTAAAGTTAAAAGTGTTATTTTCAAGTGACGACAGATTCATATATGCTAACTTTTTGCAAAACCCGACATTCAACAATTCCTTATGCTGTAAGTTATTCGTGATTTCCCTTAGATATAGTAAATACACGTGCACTGAGAATGACGCGATGGAAGTGCGTGTTCGTTGATATTAAGCCAACATCACTGATTTGAGGTTAAGATTATACTTGCCGAGTATATAGACTTAATTTATTTTACTTTGGGCCGTCAAAGTCGATGGAACGTAGTAAGATTTATCAAATTTAGTTTTTTTTTTTTTATTTAATATCTTCTTCAAATATGAATGTTCTAACATTATTCCACCTACTTCGTCTAATTTAATTGCAGTTTTGTTATTCCAGGTAGAAACAATTATATATATATATATATATATATATATATATATATATATATATATATATATATATATATATATATATATAGACTCGTCCGTAAAAACCTTAGGTGTTTTGTGGTTAGTAAATGAACAAACCAATAACCAAGGAAAAATAAGTAAAAAATAAAGAACTAAGAACATGTAATTGAAGCGAAAACAATCGTCCAGTAGCCAAGCTCAGAGTCTAAAGAAAAAAAACTCCCACGCGAGTAAAGCAAAAATAAATAATGAAAGTGCTCAATATACAAAGTAGACCAAATCTAACTATGAAACTAAAGAGCCAGCCAAAACTAATCTCACCTACGCGGATAGACGACGATCCACGTAGGTGAAACCTAGGTAGGTTTGCCTGGACTTTATGTTCATAGTTATATATATATATATATATATATATATATATATATATATATATATATATACACACACAGAGTTGTGAAGATATCCACCAGATTTAGCATGGAATGAAATTGACAAAAGAGTGAAGAGAAAATGAAAGAGAGCTCTTAGAATCATTGAAAACAGAAGCAGTTATCAAATTTATACTCAGAAAACCTTTTGCAACTAATGCCAAAGATTTGGGCTGAACGACGATATTTTGACGATACCAAAATTTTATCATAAAATGCTCTTTTTTATGTCATAATAAAAAAAATCATGTCTCATTTTTAACGAAGTATTTTAACTTTTCCTCTTACAACGCAACCAATTGTGGGCCATTAAAAAAAAAATTCTAGGTTAATTACTTTTGAACTACAGCGTCTCTCTCTCTCTCTCTCTCTATATATATATATATATATATATATATATATATATATATATATATAGCGATAGAACCTTAATTACATTTGAGTAAAGCCGGGGCCCTCTAACATTCGGCCAAGATTACTTGCCCCTCCGTTTTAGCGCAACCATCGTATGCTTCTGAACGTTTTCGGCTACTCAATTTCATTCACAAAAAACGCAGAAAACCAATGGTATGGGTTTACATACACACTACTCACGCTCGCAAATACACACACATATACACATATATATGTGTATGTGTGTGTGTGTGTGTGTGTGTGTGTGTGTGTGTGTGCCTATATTCAGTCTGTATATCTTCATCTAAATATGTTTCATTGAATAATATAGATATAGTATATCTATTTATTTTTTTTTTACTGCCCCTTTCCAGTTCTCTGGTCAATTTCTAGATGTACAGTTGAAATTCATCAATGAAGTCGTAGTTTCTTTGGTTGTTTTTTTTTTTTTTATACACAAGTACTTTCTATCTCCTTCAAGATTATCGAGAGTTTTTTTTTAAATAACCCTCGCAACGAAATGCAGCATTTATCGCAGTTCCAATATGTTTATACTTGTAATTAACCCCTGGCAATGATCTTGGAGCATAACAAATGAGTCTGGGTAGGAAAAAAATATTGGTACCTTCCTTAATGTTTTTCATCTTATCGTAACATCAAGGAACTATTTAGAGAGCGAGATAGGATCACTATAAAAATATACATTATATGCGTATATTTTTCAATAAACATGTTTAAATATATATACACACATATACTTACATATATATATATATATATATATATATATATATATATATATATATATATATATATATATATATATAATTTATAAATTTATAAATTTAAAAGAAAAACAGAATATTTTAAGATACCATTGTAATAATTTATTTTACGAGAACTCTTTTTAAACAACGCCAGATCATCAGATAGCACTTCCCAAAATGAAATGAAACGAAAAATGAAATTAAAATTGATGGGTAGTGTAAGTTTTTGTAATTTAACAGAGGGTGTAAAAGGGGTAGTTAAAGAGATATGGTAGAGTATAGGGAGGGATTCATTTCTTATCTCTCTCAAGTATACTTTATATTGGGGAGGAGGAGTGACTAGACCTTGATCTATTTAGACGGTTAACTTAACGGAAGTGCTATATAGAAATGGGAGGTGAGAAGTGAGAAAAGTAAATGGAAAAAGGAAAAAGAAAGAAGAGGGAGAGGTAAGTAAAGAGAAAGAAAATGTAATTGAGTTTTAGCAATTTATGTAAAGAATAGATTTTAATGCTTGATAGAAATTTAGATGTCTAAAAAAATTTGATGTTTGCTATCAATTTAAATATTTAATTTTTTTTAAACAAATAGTTTAGGTATTTAATATAAGTTAAATACTATATTTATTAACACTTTTATAGGGAACATATTAAAAAAATATTTTAAATTATAATAGTTTGTTTACCCGACCAATCGTACTTTTTTAATATTGTAAAAATAGTTACGGTAACAACTTTATTAGTTATATATATATACCTTCAGACTGGCGAATACGTATCTTCTTCGCTCCGTGAAATCCAGAGTTTACGGTTTCCTAAGCTTTTCCACGAAATTCTCGGAACTATTATAAACAAGTAAGCCCAAATTTTAAAGAAACAAAAAGATACAATAAATCTGAGAACATTTGTCAGATATTAAACACTATCGTAAAAACCATCACGAAAATAAAAATACATACAATTGTCATTAATTTCAACACTTGTCTTAAAGTCTTATTTTTGAATGTTATGATTGTACGTTTTATTTATTTTACTTTCAATTTAAAAATGAGAAATGGTATCATCTGTAAACTACTAATGCATTTTAACTTACATTAACAACCCAACATCAACCACATTACAAATTGTCTACCGTTTAATTTGGAAGAAATATAGTCCTAGTTTCTTCAGAAATAAAATTTGTACAATTTCCAACGGTATTCTCTGTTTATCCGTGAATGAATATTCATAATTTGGAAAATTCGATTATTGCCTTTAATAACATTTTTCTTAAAGAACATTTGATGCCTAAAATTGTTAACATCATAATTACCATTTGTATTTTTCCTTTTCTTCGTCCAATATATGCATGAAACGAATCTGCTATGGAATTGGTGTTCTTATTCTTGATGATTGGTGAACGGAAGTCTATTCATCCCTCACCCTTCCCGAGAGGAAAAGAAAATTAGAATAGAAAACAAATTATAAGCTTGTTCTTGAACCTGTCTGTACTTTCGATTTGTAATCTCGTTTTTGCTCCTTAACTACTACTGCCACAACAACTACTACTCCTTAAACCCCGCCCCAAGTAATCATCATCACGATCCTTCGACCTTCCTATAGCTGTCCGGAATTCCATTGACAATACTTTTCCACACTGTTCGGTCCTCGATTGCTGTCTCCAGTTCATCGATGTTCAACCCTGAGTCCTCAGCTATAATTGTCTGTACTTTTAAGTAGAACGGAAGATTAGAGCGTCAAATAATGCGAAGTTTTTTTTCAAGCATTCCAGGCAAGAATAGTTTTTGGGTTAGTCGTTGGCCATAAAGGATAGACACGTCTTCTACTTTTTACAATATTCAGCAAAAAGTTATGCTTTGACAGAAAACCACTTTTTCTGTTAATAAGGCCAAGGAAATGAAACTTATCTGATTTATTACCAAAATAATTATCTCGAAATAGTTTGCTGGGGGACTGTTCATGCTTAGTTTTTGCTTTACAATGATTCTTACGGGTTGAGGTGAACATAAATCTTTGCATGATTTATCTTAACAGGTGATAGTCGGTCTTATATTAAGTTAGCACATAACAGATCATTTCAATTTCTTAACTAATCCTAGCCTAATCTACTCTAAGCTAATCTCATATAACCCCACCGGTCTTATTCAGGTCTTCAATTTCATTTCCTGTTTAAGAAAAGGGGAAAATTATAAATTAAGACTGATTAACTTGGCATAGGCATTGAACTAATATGAAACGATTCATTGTATGCGTCTCTATAACTGAACTTAGCTGACAAAATTATGAACAGTATGTATATATACTAAAGTTACAAATAATGCATATTTATAGCAAAATGACCAGCAATACATATTACAGAACAATTACTAACAATACATTTTATCTGTAGCTGAAGGCATGAAATTGTGTTGAATATGTTTGATCTTGGCATTAAATAATGTATAGAAGTTTTGATATGCCGCTAAACAAGATCCACAAAAAATATAATATTTGAGTTTTATTCTAGCAATAATTATAACGAATAAAAAATGACGGAAAACAGACATATTTAAATATTTGTTATATGCAAAATACATGAATTAAATTATTTAAATAAGTTTTCTATATTATTTCATATTTCAGTTTTTATTTATTTAAGTTAATATTTATATTTTAATCGTTTTTTATTTATATTTTAGTTTCTTTATCCGTAAAACGTAATTTCCTTGCTTTAAATGATTTACACATTATATAATCCTTTAAATAAGAAAATATCTAAATCATTATGGTAAATAAATAATAATAAAATTAATGAGTGTAAAGTTTAAATAATATAAAATTTAAGAAAACAAAATTTCAAAATTAACATCCATCTCCCTTTTATTTTCGCTTGAATTTTTCTTTGGTACGAATTCTTCGGTGGAATCTAGATTCAGTGTCTTTGTTTCGTGGTGCATATTTTGTGACAAATGACATTAGCTGTTATAAAGCGCTTCCCAAGAATAGTAAATTAAATTATTTTTAGGAAACCTTTGTTAATTCCTAACACGTCGCTGAAAGAACTTCTGGAAATTACCAGAGATCGGTCCTTGATCGAACTTTCTTGCTTTTCTCTAGAGTAATTTTCCCTGCATTAATATACTTAAATCTATGCAATTGTTCTTCTACTACGGTTCATTAACATTTCTTTTTTCATTTAACCGAGTTCACCCCAAGCAAAGCAGTAAAGCCACTCAGACGCAAGTGTATAATGGATGTGGAAGTGTTAGAAACAGGTTCATTGCTACAGAGCGAGAACAGAGGAAGTGTAATCAGTAGGACAAAAGAGAGCGTCTAACATTCCTTTTACGTTTTTGCAGATTAAAGCTGACTGAAAAGCATATACTCGAAGGGAGTTCCATCAACGAGAAGTCCAAGAAAATAAACAGTTAGCATCAAAATTACGGTTACATCTTGCCAGCTCAACTGTAAATTACTAAAAATTCGGTGCCAATCTAGTACTGCGATTAAATTTGAAGAGTCTGGTCACCATAGTTAAAACATCTAGCCACCATAGCGAAAATTTGATTTGTTGCTTTTGTTTAGTCCTATGGTTTAATTAATACCAAAATGTAAATATTTTGTAGGTAATTTTATATAATAGTTTTAGTAATAAAAGTCTAACTAATTAACTCACAGTTGGGTGGAAAAGAGGTGGATTCCTACCTTTCCAAAGTGTATTGCGTGTAAGATAATATAAAAAAACAAAACAAAAAAAAAAAGTGAATTTTGAACTCTGCTCTCCAAATAACAATTCAGAGGCATTATCCATTACAACACATTCAAACACATGCTTGTTGTTATTCTCCATCGGTTACCTATCTGGGTAATTATCAGCTTCGACATTGCTTGATCGTACAGAAACCTTTAGGTGACAATAAGCATTTGTCATATAATAAACTGTTTATTATATAAGAAGATAAATGTATTAATGGCGCTTAAATTACTGAGATTACAAACATTTCCGCTAAGTTATTTGAGAATATTTCAAATTAATTTTGAAGAAAACGCACTTAAATTATATTTTCATCTCCGGTAGCTATCTTACATATCTATGTCTACCATTCATCCATGTTTAGAATATTGGTGACACAAATGGTCCGTTGCCTCTACTGTTTATTTTGAGATACTTGATAAAATGTAAAAAAAAAGAATCAGCAATATTATTGATCCTGAACTAGTGGCTCGTCTTCAGCTACTTTCGACATACATACCGTAAGGCTGTCTCTCTGTGTCTTTTCTATAAATATTTTCATGGTAATTGTTCGGATGAGCTCTTCGCTATAGTACCTACACTTTTGAATTTAAATGCTGTACTAGACGCCAACCTTCTCTGTTTGAAATCTGTCCGATGTGAGTATTTTCCCAAATTTATAACTCGTCTAGACGACGTTAATAACGTTCTAAGTCACTCTTATAAAATCGAGAGGACAAAGGCTCAATCATTTCTACATATTTAGAGAATGCGTAGGACAGCCAAAAAATGACTCACACTACCATATGTTTAGACCTTTGATAATCCGAACTAACTCGGGAAATATCTGTCTATATTTCTGACATGAGTTATTATGCACATTATTTACATTGTTCGAACTAGTGCCCCCATCTTTGTCGCCATATTTATTACAACGTTTCGGCCATTATACTCTCCGGCCTTCTTCAGGTGGTTGGAATGTTGAACTGAACCCTTTATTTCGCTCACTGGAGTAGACTGTTCTAGTTCCACGTGCCATCTTTAATGGATGTTAGTTATCAGTTATCTCACGTTAATTTTCACTCTGAAAGTTCTCCACGTAACCGGGTATTGAACTCACACTCTTTGGGTCCTGTCGCTGGGTCTAAGCAACGCCTTTATCCACTGTGCCATGTGTCCATGAGGGAAAATTAAAGGGAGATAACTGATAACTGACATCCATTAAACATGGCACGTGGAACTAGAACAGTCTACCCCGGTGAGCGAAATAAATGGTTCAGTTCGACATTCCAACCACGTGAAGAAGGCCGGAGCGTACAACGGCCAAAACGTTCTAATAAATATGGCGACAAAGATGGGGAAAATAGTCCGAATAATGTAAATAATGTAACTCGGGGAAGTTTGAACACCCTGGTGGTAGAATCCTGGCAATGTTGGATTGAATCTACTTAAGATTTAATGTAAGTCCTAAAATCGCGTGATGACTGTAAGTCGGTAGCGATAGAAAGGTGAAGACACCTCTCTGAACAGATTTTTTGGTATGCTGAGACAATCAACCAAGTGTAGATAGCTGTCTGACTTCTTGTGGACCGTCCTCTCTATATCTATTTCTATCTCATTTCCTCTGAGAAACAATGCTATCACTACTGAAGCTCATTAACCAAAGCGAGTAGAAAGAAATCTAAAATGAAATACCCGTAGTTCATTCAGTCTGTGACGCTGTGTTGCCGCCTGTATAATTACTAATAGACCACAAGTTGCGTATAGATGATACATGACAATACATAGTAGTATCCGCATGAGAGAGTATCTGTCCATACAGCAACATTGGATGTACATCTGAATATATATTTGGATAACAATTTTATCATTTAACTTGGGCATCTTTCAAACATTAAGGCATAAGTTGCCGAGATTTTTGTACACTGTAAGGCGCGGCAATAAATGGTGCTCATCTTTGAACTGACAACTACTATGGAGAACTTATCCTGTTAATTCCGCATAGAAGATGCCAAGGAATGAACTGCAAATTTGGTTTTGGTGTATTTCAAGAAAGAGCGCATTGAACGCAATAACCTTGTCTGCTGGCAAAGCAATTGTTCATCAAAACGGTAAATTCTCTGCCGGAAGCACAGCCAATTGTGAAACGCAGAAGATGCTTGCTGCCAAATGAGATAAACGAATAACTAATAATGCAAACATGATGAAGGGAAAGGCAAAACTACCAAACAATTTGAACAAAAGAGAAAAAAGGAGCACAAAAAAAAACGTAAGTGGAGGACGTTTAGAGCAAATAACGAAAGAAGCATCAAGACGAACGAACAGGCTTTCTCGATGACCAAAAATATCACTATTATTGACATTTTATAGTCATGTATAAGTTTCTCGTGTATCCTCTACTACTGATAATTATGAGCAAATAATGTTTCACTTTTACTGGTATGTAGGATGTAACGATATACCAAACATTATTGCTCATTTAACGTTCATTTTTGTTTAATCAACTTAAGTCTGTAGGAAAATAATAACGGGTTTATACCTGAGTCTATATGTAAATATTAATCGGTTTTATACTTGAGGCTCTAGATAAACATTGTTAAGGTTTCTACCTGAGTAGATAGATAAATATCAAGCTTATATATAATCGTTGGTTTGATTTATACTTGAGTCTACAGGTAAACACTGGTCTGTTTAATAAATATATATTTTGGTAAATATTGGTTGGGCTTATACGTAAGTCTATAAGCAATCATTGCGCGGGTTAATACTTGAGCCTATAGAAAAAAATTCGTTGACGTTATACTTGAGTCAATGGAGAATTACTGATTGGAATTACAATTAAACGTGTAGGCAACCTATTGTTAGGTTTATACTTAGCTTTGTCAGTTAAAACTACTCGCGTTTATACATGGCTCATTTAGCTTCCACGTGAATCAAATATCATTTTACGGAGTGTATTCTCACTCTACTAATGATCCAGTCGGTATATTCTAAACCTATTAAATGAGCAAGCTTTATGCATAGGTAAAAACCTGATTATGATAATAATGGGACAACCAATAAAAAGGTAAGTTTTATGGCAAGTAATGGTTAATATTAATATTAACCGTTGTCGGTTAAAAGTTATCAAATCATTCACTTACAATAAGAAATTCAAGAAGATAGTTCCAGTAGTTGTTAAATCTGTCTCCAGTATTGTTGAGGGTTTCATTTCAAACTTATATTTGAACTAGTGCGGAGTGTCAACATCTTGATGTCAAGATTTTCACTTCGAGTTACAGGTGATAGCTATTTTGTCGGGTCTGTTATTGAAATAACTAAAATATTTTCAATTATCAGATACAGTTATTCTGTAGCGCTAGTCTATAAGTTTCAAAGAAAGATGGTATTCGCCAAGAAACACATGCTTCCTTCGCTCAAAGCCATTTTCAACACTGTTCTGGAAAATTGGTTGCAAACAGCTAAGTTTCACGAAACGCCAAATTTAATAATTTATATTGTTCACTATATATTGTTATCTTCGACTACCACAACGACACACACACACTTTGTATAAAACGATGTTCGTCTTCTCTATATTTCCATTGATACTTCTATGGAACTAGTGTACACGTGCTGTCAGAAATGACGGCATTGTAGAAATCTTTAATAGTGAGCTTCAATGAAATAATATATTGATATTTAATAAACTGGAAATAAAGAATTCATAACTAAAAGAGAGGCCAATGAACAGTTTAATTAATCTGTTCTCTTTATATGTTTTACACCATTAATGGTATCTACGATTCATTGATTACTTCTGATTCTATATAAATCGCTTTTTGGTCAATATTTATTCATATATTTATGTGTTTAATATAATAGCGAAATGAAATGATCTCTCGGAAGAAAAAGATTAGTAACAAACAAAGACGGTGACGGAAGGTTCTGTTTCAATACGAGCTTTAAGCAAGACAGTCATTTAATAGACAAACGTATCTGAGTGCCTCATAATAGGGGCTTGAACTAATAAGATTGCAATCTGAGAAACGCAGAAGTAAAGCAACAGACTAACTAATCGGTTAATTTTTTACGAGTTCTAATTTTCTCGATGTATAGATAACTATCTTATTTGTATAGATTATTAAATCTACTAATGGAATTAACGACTCATGAATATAATAAGTTGATTTACCTTCATTCCCACTATAGATAGGCAAGAAGATATATAAATAAATGCGCATAAATAACTATTATATGGTTTCTTGATAAATATTTAGCGACTGTCATGGCCAGGCATGAAAAGTATAAAGTACTGCAATTAAAATGTTAGGTGGAAAATTCATTAAATTATTTTTTTCATATCTATGGTTATCGTGACACTGGATAACGGTTTCATTACAAACATAGGGAATCAGCTCGGTCAAAATGTGTAGAGTCTTGAATAGGTAAATGTTCGAGCTACAGTTAAAGCTGAAGAACGACCTTGGACGGAAAATGCATTGAAGCGAAGTAAGTAGACTTATACGCTCTACAGAATGGAAGATCATTGTAAATGCAATATAGAAAAAAAACACATAATTTTTGTTTTTCGCCTGACAGAGTAAACACGTAAAAAAAAAACGATTTTAGGTACAGAACTAATGATCATATTTTACATGTTAGTTCTTACCTTGGAACTAACGGTTTGTTTACTCTTTATTGATAGACAAATGCCATGATATAATTTTCCATGTATCAGTATTGTTTTTTGTTCTAGTGGTTATATACAAGAGGTAACATCGTCGTTTCACAACATAGTATTTTTTTTCTTCCATGACTTAAAATATTTTTCTGCATCTGGAGCTGTAGCAGATGATAACAAGGTTGGCATTTTTTTAGGCGAGTAAAATTCGTAGGTAAAAACAATGTTTCATACTGTATTAAACAGGCCTTTTTTCATAATTAAATAGAATATAGCAGTTTGTAGCACGATCTACCGGAAACGATGAGGAAGGTGAGGCTGAACATGCTTGCGACAAGTTTGGCAGTTTTCAAAATGAGTTACATTCTAGGTTAAATAAAATATTTGCCAGCCTATATTCGAAGCGCGAGAAGTTTATTTTCGTAAAATACACTTTAATGCTGTACGTCGTTGCAAATCCATTATTTTCAAATACCTGTTGATTGAAACTCCGACCAAACGTTGTCAGGGAGTAGTTCCTTCATATCTAATATTTGTGGCTTAAAAATAAGTCGTTGATCACATCATCACCCACGAAATAAAGCCATGAGTCATTAATAGTATTAAACATTTTTATTTCGATTTTAATCAATTGGTATAGACGAGCGAAGCAGTGAGGGTGCGAGGTGAGTGGGCAGATGAACTCGCCCCCGGTGTCGTTTCCTTTTCGCGTCTATTTTCGGCTGTTCTTTTAACACTGTTTTGTGGAGGCATTAATGTTTGTCTTGCATTCTCTGTCTAAATTAATTTATTTTCTTTCGGTGATCTACTTTGTCAGGGTCGTTTGCCATGGTCTTTTTGAATGCCACCACACTTAGCCGATAATTATCCTGGTAAATATATGCGTGAAACAATTTTTGAGACTGTTTAGATGTTTCCATTAAACATGATCCCTGCTGACACTGATTTAAATTCATCTGGAAACGAGAAAATAAATAATCATTATATTTTATGCCTGGTGCAGACACAAACACTGAATCGTTTTAAATACCAGCAAGAGTACAAAGAAGAGATCAGAACACCACTCTTCCTGTTTTGTCTATATACAAGGGGAGATTTGAAGAAATGTGCATTAATCCTTTAAATATTCTGTAACACTTCTTTAGAAATTTACTAAAAAAATAAGATTCCATGTCTTTTTCTTCTTCTCGACCGTCTACTTATCGATAAGGTTGGATGTTCTGGTGATATCGATAACCATATTGTTTTTTTTTTTATAATGTTCTTAGGCTTATCAGTTTCATTTAAAGGTAAACATTATATTTAGATTGTAAGAATGTTTTTGTTAATAATTATTTACCGACACACGCGTTACTTATTAACCCTTATTTGGGGTGATAAATGGTGGATTCATAATTGTCAGAATTTGGTAAACAAGCAAGAAATTATAATGTGGACACAAAGTGAGAGTACATTCTATATTTCATTCAATATATAAAATGCTTCTTCACTTTGCGGGCTGCTAAATTGCATCTCTCTCTCTCTCTCTCTCTATATATATATATATATATATATATATATATATATATATATATATATATATATATATATATATATATATATATATATATATATATATATATTACAGAGAATATAAAAAATATGAGACACGCATGTTTATGTAATCTTACTAATTAACCCATAGGTAGTGGGAGAAGAGGTGCATTCAGACTTTTCCAAATTCGATTTGCCTGTAAGTAATTATACAGAATTCAGCCGAACTTAGATCTCAGATCTCCAGCTACCAATTCTTATCCATTACACATTATATCACAAACACTTCCAAGCTTACAGCACCTGGTATTTCCAAGCGGTTACCCATCAATGTACTGAACCGGAATGACTTTGCTTAACTTCGATAATCGTTCTGAAACCGATGTTTCAATGTGATATTGCCGTAAACCTTTTCATATTTTGGGATAAGCATGATCTAGAATAAAAAATAGACATCATTCTTTACTAAGTGTTCCCCTAAACATATACTGCTTGTTAAGAAAGCATTTGACGTAAATGACCTGTGAATCTATCGAAGAATAAATCAATCAGAAGTGAGAATTGATAAATTTTAAACCATTTAAATACAACTGCTTATCGTTATGACACATAGGATATAGTAAACAAAAGTTATAGTAAACAGTTTTATGCTAGGAGTAGTTTTGTCAAACACCGTGTAATACGACAAAGCCTTAATATTAACCTGACAAGACGAATATTGTCATTGAATAGCATCGTTAGATCTAGACCAATACCTGGTCTCCAACTATTTTAGAAATGTCTAAACTATAATCTATACACAATCATATTATCTGGTCAATTATTAAAAATGGCTTCAATCGAATGAATCCTAAAGACTTGAATCAGAAATTCCTTCAGCAAATATTACACAGGCGCTACAGAATGACAATGATATGTGCACAAATACCAAAACTACGCCAGTATTATTCGGTCGAGTTTGCTCAAATTGAGTCTATCACGCCAACCACCACAGACCTACGTCGATGTCGGAAGGTCATAAGAGTGATATTATGTCATATAGCATACATGTTCAATGTAGATAGTTG
The DNA here is from genome assembly GCA_963932145.1 of Acanthosepion lycidas. Taxonomy (NCBI): domain Eukaryota; kingdom Metazoa; phylum Mollusca; class Cephalopoda; order Sepiida; family Sepiidae; genus Acanthosepion; species Acanthosepion lycidas. Next base: position 81,498,631 of record OZ010605.1, read on the forward strand.
CCGGGTAACCAACTTGTCTTACTCCATGACTAGGTGACATACAAAGCATATTGGCGTTCGCATAAGTTTGTAGAAATATCAAGAATGTGTACATAGTGCTGTGATGTAATTTGATAATGTCTCGTGGAGATGTTAAGTATTACTATCATGATCCGAGTGTAGGTTCTATCAAGCTAAAACTGTAGGGTATTAGTTAATTAGGAACACATTAACAACGCCTCTACAGTGTCTCGAAAGAATCTTTGCATGAGTTTGTCTGGTATATCAGCTTTCCATATTATATTCATTTTATTGAAGGCGGGTCAGGTTGGAAATATGTGAAATTTCCCATCTTTTCTGTAGAATTTATGTCCCGTTTTCGGTATGGAAAGTATTCGAGATATATGACTCACCTGTCAACGTTCTTTCACGATATCGACTTAGAAGTCTTCATTATAAATTAAAGCCTACGTATGAATCGTCTCTGATGAATTTTAAACACAGATTTTTACTAGGGGTAGTTTTGTCAAACACCGCGTAATACAACAAACCCCAAATATTGACCTGGCAACTCGAATATTTACATTAAACAGAATCGTTAGCTCTTGGCCATTGCATGGTGTCAAATAATCTCAGAAATATATAAACGATCATCTATATATTTTTAAACAGTTCACCCCAAGCAAGGTGGTAGCGACACTAGCACGTAAGGGGTTACAGAGAGTGAAAGTAAGATTAAAGAGGAGATTTTGAAGAAAGGATAATACGAAGGACGGGTATCAAGATCAAGGCACCAGAAGACGTCGATGGACATTACATTTGAATGTTTGAAGATTCGAGTTATCAGGTAAGCAAGTAAGAGCAAGGAAGTTCCATTGTCGAGAAGTGCGTGAGAATAAGTTTTTGGAGTAAAAGAGGCTGTTACATTTAAATGTTTCATCAGTAAAACGGTAGGACCGTGATACCAATCTAGTAGCACGCTTAAATTCATGCAGTTAGTGCACCACTGAAAACATCTCGAGAGAAGACACATCATGTCTTTGAGAAAGTAACTGGTGTTGATATGCCAGGTCAGGGCCTATGACATTGTATATCCGTCATTGGATTTGTCAAGAACCTAGAGATAAACAGCAGGGACACCAGACCATATATGGCAACAGCATTCATTGTAAGGATGAAGGGTTGATTTGTAGATTTGAAGGATGGTCTCAGACTAGAAAAAACGTTCTGGCGCGACACAGAGAACCAACTTTCAGTGTGGCAGATGTAACTGTTATTTCAATGTAGATGTTGCACCTGAAGTCAGCGAAAAGCGTGAGACCAAGAAGGCGCAAATAGATGCTCTCGTAAAGTTGAGCCTCATCCATGCTGATAGGAGGCTAGGGGGTTTCTTTATGGTGGGTAAATGAGAGCTGTTTCAGTTATGGCCGGTCAAAGCAGAAATGATATTGTTTGTCAGAAAGTAGATCATGGGCGGTGAGTTGTATAACCACTTCGACATTGATTAAAGCCTCAAAGACTTCTTCGAAGAATTGTAGGAGACTGGCAGGACTGTAGTTAGATAGGTCAGAAGGATCTCCAGATTTCTTAATGACAGGGACAAGAAATGAGGAATTTCAGCAATCTAGAGTACAAGCATATTCTCTGGTCATTTATTAAAATGGATTTAATAGAAAGAATCCTAAGGTCTTGCATCACAAAATACTTGACCAGATCTTATAGAATGGTCTGTACAAAATTACCAAGTGCTCATGTTAGTAATTCATATGTTCATTCCACGAGGTCGTACCTTGCAGATTGACCACAGATTTTCAATGGGATGTAAATCAGGAGAGTTCCCGGGCAAGTCTATAGTACTTTGATTTGCTCACTGGGAAAGCTTGCCATTGTATTCATGCGGCGTTACAATTTCCGTACGTTTCTTGGAGTAACGTACATGGCAGACAATGGCCATGGGACAACTAATGAACAGTCGAGACAATAGTATCTGGGCCTCATTAAAACTGATGCAATCACGGATGACTCAATATTTTTCAAGGCTAAACACTCAGAAAATAGATTCATGTTACTGAACACTAGTGCAAATGAACTAATCATAGGCAAAATAGAAATCGATTACACCCTGTGACTCTAGTGGGTCTAATACTGACCGTATGTTTAATGAAAGGAAACTAACACGGTACTTTCAATTACTTTGCACAAAGGTGCATATTGCAAAATGGAAAATAACGTATATTTTCTCAATAACTTTAAACAAAACGTGGGGTAGGATATTCCCGTCATGCGTAGAAACAGTGAAAAAAAGTTGAAATACTGATAAAAGCTGTTGAACTTAAGAAATCTAATTTCTTGAAAAATTACTTCAAGAAAATATTTTTGAAATTTCAACCTACTGTAACACTAAATCTTTTGTCACTGAATAATTTTTGCAATACTTTTATCATACACGGTAAATATTTTCGTTTATTTGTTAAAACTAATTATCAGAACAGATTCTATATTTCTCAAATCAGTGATAAATTTATACATCTCATAAAATATTATGTTTATAATTATGACTTTGTTGTTACAACGTTTCACTCGTGCTTTGAAAGCTTTCAGCTGACTGTCGATGTGGGGGAACGTTCATGGAATTTCAAACTGAGGGCTTTATGTAATAAACGGGAGTGGATTTGTCTCGTTCTCTTGTCCATATCGAAGGATATTCCGTCTAGTTCTTATTTTACACTGCTCGTTTACTTCTCAGTATATCTTCAATGAGCTCAAGTACACACATTTCAACCCATCGATTGAAATCGCAATTATTACATCATCAAATATACGGGAGAAAAAAAAAACGGTTTAATCTGCTAGGCCAAAGTCCCGAGCAATCAATATTTATACATATACACATCAGAAATATCAGAATTAAACAAGTGCAGTAATTCAACCCTCTTTGCCGTGTAATAACAAATGGCACAAAGTGTGAAATAGAAACTAGAAATCATATTTGAATACCAAATGGGATTTAGAATCTCGGTACGGCGATAAGGTGTCAGAAAATCATAGAAATTATAGAATGAGAGCTGAGCTCTTGTATAATGTATTCCTTTTTATATTCCATATTCTTTGTCACAAATGCTATAAAAAAAACTGTTGGCCTGGCAATGATGTGATTCTAACGACAAATATACTATAGTAAATGTATATAAGAAGCGAAGACATTTTAAAGAAACTAATAAATCTCTATATAGGATTTTATGACTTTCGTTATACTGTCCGTCCCTCCGTCGGTCACATCCTCTAAAATAGCCATAAATTGAACGATCGAAAGCAAATATTGGTTTGGTTTGTTTTACGTTATATCAATGCCGACAAGATTTTTATAGCTGGTAATACATTTTTTTTTAAAGTATTTTTGGTAATATTTTTTCCAAACATGTATTGCTGGTAACATTTTTCCAAAATTGATTGCTGGTAATAATGTATTTCTGGACCTAGTACACCAGCAATAAACAGTTGCTTTCATGCTCTTTATAACCTCCTGATGTGAGGTCTCGTTGCCGGGTGTAGTTTATCGTCTTATCCTGGACGCAGATGTAGTTTATCGTCATACTCAGGACGGACAAAAATTGACAAGAGGTGCAAGCATGTTAGGGGTGCACAAAGTACAGTTCATGCTACTAGATTGCGTAATTTATATCAATACATTTTTATTAATGTTTTTGGAAAAATTAAAGGTTTTATTATTAAAAATAGAAAGTACTCTCTTTAAAAAGTATTTTTTAAACAATTTAAGGATTAAAATAACAAATACTCATATAAAAAATGCAATAGTGTTTTTGCATATCGTTCCTTTATTTTTATATATATATATAAGCATCCTTTTTCCAGTACGCCTTGCATTTGCGAAAACCATAAGCAAATCACAAGGCTAAATGATTCAAAAGATTAAATTTGTTTCCAGAACGAAATATTTAGATTGGCCAGTTGTATGTTGCATGCTCAAGATTAAGAAATCCTAAGAATTTATTCTTCGCTGTTAAAAAGGAAAGAAAGAAATTTTCTCAAAAAGATTTTTGTTTACTATGAAGTCCTATAAAATTACATTATATTAAAGAAATTATTAAACCACGATGTATGGTTTTTTGTCAAAGTATTTGTCCAAATAAATCAGTTGATTAAAATCTCATCGATTGCTTTGAGAAATTATACGAAACATAGAGTTTGAAAATCTCGTTAGAAATGTTAATCATATGTTCAACAATAATAAATATTGTAAAGATTTCAACACGTTTCAACCTGTAGCAAAAAAAGAAAAGAAAAATAATCTCTAAGTAACGTCTCATAACTATAAGAAAGTAATTCTTGAATTTACGAGGACCTATACTGATGAAAGATTGTTTGAAAAAGTTTGACTCAGAGCTGTGATGGAAGATTTATTTTCTTTTTATATTTATATATTTATGTTTTCACATTAGGAGTAGATATGACCAACTGTCGCCTGTTTCCCACTCCCCCCATTTATTTTGAACAGAAGCTGAGGTTTATCTCTTCTTTCTTGTTTAAGATTGGGATTCCGGTACCTTCTAAAGTCTACTTTATCTCTATATTTTTAACGTCTCCTCCTAAACACTGAAATGTTATTTGCTATTTATTTTTCCCTCAATAGGATTAGATAACAGTCTATATTTCTAAGGTATTATGTACACTATTTACATGATTGGTAATATTGTCCTCATCTTTGTCGCCATATTTATTACAACGTTTCGGTCGTTGTACGCTCCGGCCAAAACGTTGTAATAAACATGGCGACAAAGCTGAGGACAATAGTCCAAATAATGTAAATAGTGTAGGATTGGATATGTTCGCCAGTTCGCACACCGCTTCGGTCTTTTGAACCAGACTAGAATTTTTATACCCTGTTTCCTCTTTAGGATTTTTGTTTCGGATTTCTTCTAACTTCTTCCCATTATATTTCAATCCCCGTATCCTCTGGTGTGTTATTTTCATTTTCAATTTGTTCGAGGTAAATTGCTTAAAATATAATAGCAAATATCGTAACCATTTTGTGCATAAAAATGAAGGAACGATTTTGTAAAACAAACTACATAAATTAAACAAATACTAAGAGAAACAAAAAACAAGCTGTATACAATCATTGCCCTCGTTTTGAAGCTAGAAGATACATACAGGCAGAAGAACGCAGAGAACATTTTCATTATTCGATGCCAGATGTATACTTACTTATAAACATAGGCAAACACTTAGAACATAACGTAGGTTTCCTTCTTTCATTGTATTGTAAAAAGTTTATTGAATAATGTGAATAGTTTACGAGGACGTGCGGATGTCCTAAAGGGGATTGACATGGAAAACATAATCAGACAGGACGAGGATAAATTCCACGCGATGTTTGTCTCGCTGTGTTGCAAAAATTCATTGAAAATAGCACTCATGTCATGAAATTATATATTTTCCCCGAGAGCAAAACAGTCTATCATCATATGAATCAGATTGAACCAAAAATGCTCCATTGCTAGCATTTCTCTGCTGTAGCTGTAAAATCTTTGCTAAAATGCCTTCTTAATCCATTACTATTTATGCTCTCTCGTAGGGCAAAGCATATTTTCTTCCCAAAACCGTCCCTTCACAAAGGCAATTTATGTTTGTGGTAGATCAGCTAAACTTTTAAATTCAACCGGTACAGACATTTGCAACTAGGACACAACTTTCTACTTCAGATCCCTCACATTTCCTCATTATCACGGTGAAAATTTGAAACTCTTTGTCCATTTTGTGCATGTTTTGATTGTGTATGATTTTCTTATATCGACATTATGGTGTAGTGGTTATCGAATTAATCACTGAAGATGGGTTAAATGTGAAATAAGAAACAGAAAGGGTTGAATATTTACATTATTCGGACTATTGTCCTCATCTTTGTCGCCATATTTATTACAACGTTTCAGCCGTTGTTAGCTACGACCTTCTTCAGGTGGTTGGAATGTCGAACTGAAACCTTTATTTCGCTCACTGGGTTAGACTGTTCTTGAGGACACATGTCACAGTAGATAAAGGCTCAAGGATCTAGTGACAGGACCCAAAGAGTCTCAGTTAAGGCAGTGGAGAAATTGGAAAGGGGAATTAACAGGAGATAACAGATAAATGACATCCATTAAACATGGCACGTGGAACTAGCACAGTGTACCCTAGTGAGCGAAATATAGGGTACAGTTCGATATTCCAACCACCTGAAGAAAGCCGGAGCGTCCAACAGCCGAAACGTTGTAATAAATATGTCGACAATGATGAGGACAACAGTCCGATTAATATAAATAGTGTACATAATACCTCATCTCAGAAATATAGACAGATACAGAAAGAGTTAAATTAAAAAAAAATGAGATTAAGGGCCGAGAAAGAAAGTAACACATGACGTAACCAGGAAAATTATAGCTAAATATTAGAAAATCGCCTAACTGTCCCCAGCTGCCTAAGAAAATCTTCTGGAAGAGAGAATTGACTAAGCGAATTAAGAGGCACTTGTGTTAAGTGTTAAGATTTCTCAATCGCCCAAATAATATTAGGGAACAGTTGACCAGTTGGTCTGGACACTTAGCTGGAGAATATAGGCTTTCTTTGTTCTTGAAGCAAACGTATTCTCCATAAATACAAAAGGAAAACGAAAGGTTTCGGACAGTTAGCGACGTCATCAGGCATTTGAGAGAGACCCATCAAAGAGATATATTGCATTACTCGCCAACCAACGCCGCACAACACGGTTTTCGTCCAAGGAAATCAGTCCGTCCAACGTTGAACTTCACTAATTTATGCAGGCATATTAACCAAGCTACTATGGAATAGAATTTAGCAATAGATTCATTGTGGAATTTTGAATTGGTTCATGAAGGAGAAGAAAGGCAGACTTTCCTTTTCAGCTTTGAGCAGTAAAAACAATACCAGAGCCCGTATAAATTTCGAATCGGCGTGTATACAGAACTAGAGGATGTGACAAGCGACATGAGAACTGACATGTCTGCTAGTGTGACGTACGGCCAAGACAGAAAAAGTAGAAGCGACAGAAAAATAGAAAGGCGCTAAGGGAGCTGGTCATGTATGTTTGGCGCAGCATCGTGATGGCCACCGCCGGGTTGCATATCATTTTTAAGGAGAAAAAAAAATGTATTTTTTTTACCCGGAATCTGCTACTTGGATTATTATCTAAACACTACAATCTTAACCTATTCATGTTAGAATTTTTGGGTGCTAGTGAGCCAGCCAATATGAGCTGACTCATTTTATAGTTCACCAATAGAAGGGATAACCAATTAGAAGGCTCAAAATATTCAATGCGACGTGTATAAAGGCGGCCATGTTTTCTTTCCCGAATACTCACGGCCAGTCTTTGATATCAAAGAATTACGGAACAGCTGCTATGCTGGTGGTATTGGCAATATAGTCAGATTCAGTAGAGTGTCTGACTCGGGACTATTAATCTTTAACGTTGTTGCATTGAACAGATTACGTACTGCGTTGTATTCTATATTCATAGACGATGGTGAACATGGTTAGCAATTCAAGTTAAAAATCGACCGTCATCTGTACTACATATTTTCAATCTGTGCTTATTTCCTCATGTTACACACAGCAATTGCATTTAATAAGTCTCTTATATGTATATATTTATTTTTGAAAAATTCAATTGCTATGTATGTCCACCTGATTACTCTTCTTTTTTTGCTCGTTAGGAATGTTTCTGTTTCTACCACTTCCACACCCAGTAAACACATGTGTCTCAGTAGTTTCTTCCCTACTTGTGTTAAACACGATTAAATAAAGAGAAAACATAATATACACGAATTATAGGAAGATAGAGAATGTTTGCTTCATATATAGTTAAAAATATTTTTATGTAAAAATGTAAGTGATATATGATGACGTGTGGTTGATGTAAATTTTACCGACTTAATCGATCAGGTTTGATGAGGTTAAATTACATTTGAAGTTGTTGCGTCCCTTTCGTTCTAAATCAGTGACAAGAGCACGACACTTGAGAACTATGCGTAAAGTAATAAAAACACAACGGGTTATGTAGATCCTACCATGTGACCAATAGTTTGGAGGGACAGTATTGAATTTAAAACTTTGGCGATGACAGAAGGTAGCCATTCTAATTTTTTTCCCCTGAACTGTTGTAACAATGCACAACTGATAAAGTATAAAATAAAATGAAAATCCAAATCTTTAAAGTAATTTTCCAAGAGTAGATTACATGTTGCACACGGTCGAAAGTATGGGGCACCCAGTGAGAATTGAACTCAATACTCATCATAATTGTTCTACCGAGACAAACTTGCTATTACTCTGCCTAGAGGTGCCCAATAAAAATATTTGTAACCGCTTACCTTCTGAAGGGATATGCGATTTAAAAATGCTTCATGTCAACTTTATTTACTGAAACTCCTAAATTAATTTCCGCTCGTAGTAATTTAAGTTCTTCTTTGTTATTTCAGGATCTACTACTTACAAAACCACAGGCTATAAATGCCTTTACTGCCCTTGATAAACAAAACGATGTCATTAAATTGTGTTGTAAAGGAAATTAAATGCCAGTTATAAATGCTAAAGTTAATTAAGGATCTTACTTCAGTTTAGTGGCATTGAACTTCAACGCCGAGGTGTACACGAACAGAAAAATATTGCAATGTGGAACGGACTCCAGGGGGATACTTGATCACTACAATTTTAATCTCGCCAAGTCGAGGATTAAAATAAGTTATATTTCCTTCATGTCCTCTGTATGACGATAAACAATATCCAGCAGCAATGATTCTGATCGGGTAAATGAAAGTTTTCAGAAGCGTGAACCACGTCTTAAATGTTTTTGTTCTAAGTTCCACTTTTACCAGGGGTGGTAGCCCCTGTTAGGATCCCAGATTTGGGCAAGAATTAAAACCCCAAAGAAAATAATATGAAAGTACCAAACTACTTTATTATAAAATACCCCTTAAGGAACTGCTTTCCTGATCAAACCGGACTCATAAAGGATTACATCGGTTGCACAACCACATGTTTATCCCGACGTCTTACGTTACACCTATCTGATCACAGCTCTATTAGAACCCATTTAAATATACACACAAATTTACCAGACTCCATTAGGAACATACTCGTAGAAAAAACAAATATATTAACTGCATCCACCTGCAAAAAAAGACTAAAAATTTTGGAAGCCTTAATAATTAAAAAGAAAAAAGCCAACTCTTAACAATATTAACTACAAACAAAGCCACAATGTGCTAACCTTATTCGGAAATTAAAAAACATCCCTACCACACACTAAGTCATACACAGAACGCACACACTTAATTAAACTGAAAAATCGAATCATCCTAGATAATGGATAAAGTTATAGCCGAAAGCGCTCGGAAATATAAAACATTTGGCCAGTTCTTACATACCCTCTGTCCAGAAAAGAAAGCTCTTTTTCGAAAACAAGAAAAATTAAATAAAAAGCTTAACCGTAGTACCTATATATATATATATATATATATATATATATATATATATATATATATATATATATATGTATACTTTGATGCATGTTTCATTATATAATATAGACAAGTTGTGTCTATTTATTTTAAGTAATTTCCTTTTATATTGTCAGATAAGCTTAATAACATTATCATTGAAAGACGAAGGTAAATCACCATATTGATACTTGTTTAAATTCGATGTAAGCTTTAGGCTTATACAAGCCATTATCAATTACGTTTCAAACAATACATGGACGAAACAATAATTATAGTCTGTTTTTGTTGCATGAAAATTTCAAAGCAACGAGAAACTCGAGTATACGTGACACGGAAGCGAAAATCGCATCGCAGCTCGTGATGTCACACATGACCAAGCGAGAGTGAAAAAGAAATTTGTGTGCAGACACATGAAATAATATTTTAGGAGAATCCCTAATATATGTTATAATTTTCAAGGAAATTCTTTCTTTTCGCTAATTTTATAAATAAATTCAGCAATCTGCTCAACAGATTTTACCAATCCAGTCATTTTTTCAGAGTCTGTCTATATTTCTGAGATGAGGTATTATGTACAGTATTTACATTATGCGGACCATTGTCCTCATCTTTGTCGCCATATTTGTCACAACGTTTCGGCCGTTGTACGCTCCGGCCTTCTTCAGGTGGTTGGAATTTCGAACTGAACCCTTTATTTCGATCCCTGGGGTAGACTGTTCTAGTTCCACGTGCCATGTTTGATGGATGTCAGTTATCAGTTATCTCCTGCTAATTTTCCCTCTGAAAGTTCTCCACTGCCTTAACTGGGTATTGAACTCACACTCTTTGGGTTTGTCACTGGATCTTGAGGACACATGGCACAGTGGATAATGGCGTTGGTTAGATCCAGTGACAAACCCAAAGAGTGTGAGTTCAATACCCGGTTAAGGCAGTGGAGAACTTTCAGAAGGAAAATTAGCAGGAGATAACTGATAACTGACATCCATCAAACATGGCACGTGGAACTAGAACAGTCTAGCCCAGGGATCGAAAAAAATTGTTCAGTTCGAAATTCCAACCACCTGTAGAAGGCCGGAGCGTACAACGGCCGAAACGTTGTGACAAATATGGCGACAAAGATGAGGACAATGGTCCGCATAATATAAATACAGTAATTTTACTATGAAATATTACTCTTTTATGTGTTGTGTCACTTCCGGAAGTTGGCTAACATAACTCTTCACAACTTTTTGTCATGTGTAGCTCTGTAGTCCGACATTTATTTACTCAAGCTCACCAGGGAAGTCTTGCGTTGTTCTTCTCTATTACTTCTGCCTTTAATCTACCCTGTGCTTATCAAATATTAAAAGCCGTTTTCCCTTAAGATTTGCCCTTGAAAATCCAACTATCTATTCTTAATGTTAATTATAAGCATTTATTTCTTGTTTATTTATTTCAATTTTTTTTACAAATCTCTTGTCGATGTGCACCTGCTCAGTCTATTGTATTTCGAGGAATCACATTTCTTTTGTTTCAATCTGTGCGGAAGTTGTCCAGCATTCCCTGTCATATAGAAGGACTTATATTATATAACAGTTCAGTACACTTTTCATTGTTTGTAACGAAATGCTTCTGAGAAGATACATCCTAATCATGCACAACTTTGTAATTCTATGAAATCACTGAATACATTTTCTGTCGGTTTTTTACACCAGTATAAGTTTGGGATTATTCTAACATTTCCCAAAATATGTTCCCCGCAATTCGAACAATTATATTTTTATCTACATAAAGTTAATCGTTCTTAATCATAATCTTTCAAGAGCAGTGTGATTTCTAAATAATAACAGGATTCCTAAGCATTAAGCCTTCATTATAAATCACTGAAAAAAAATCCACTTAAATCGAATATTATTTTTATGTTTGTTGGTAGATGTTTTAGGAAAAAAATCTGTATATCGTGTACTGAAAATACAGTACTGTGCTCTGAATTTACAATTATCTTATGGAAGAATGATATACCAGCATACGCACATGCATAAAACACTCATACACGCTGTACAAACCATACAAAGTATGTGTGTATATATAGTTTCCTTGTAATAAAACAATATATATATATGTATCGAGAAGGAATATGTATACATATACTATCAAAAACAAACACATACACACAATAAACAAAACTTTTAAAAAGGTACAGAGGTAATAAAAATAAGAAGAGGACCTCCTTCCTTCCATCTTTCTCTAACCAATCATAATCGTTTTATTACCCCTTAACCAGAAGATCATTTTCTCCACTAATCCAAGAAGAATTGGGATTATTACTACTGTCAAATGTCCCAGTCGACGAATAGGTTATAGGGCGATCATACGCCGACTAGGAGATATATACACTCTCACATCTGTGGAGAGATACAAGCTATCTCTCTCAGATCGTGAGAGTAGACAACTGGCAAACAAAATATTTTTAAGATCACTGTTCGATTGGGATAATCGAACAGTAATCTTTCCCAGGTCGGCTTCGTTTTCAACACGAGTACTGATCCACAATAAAGGATGAACTATAAGGCTTAGCGATGTTTGATAAACAATTTTAATATATACAAATATACATATATCAAAAATAAACGAACAGATAAGTATGAGTTAAAACATCCGACGATCGGATCTCGAACTTATTTTGGGATATCAAATTCGCCGAACACCAAATGGATTCAACTGAACCCGAACATACAAAATACAAGTATGAATTACTATGAATTGAATGCAGAAGCCAACACACATATACAAAAGAGATGGGAGAGGAGTTACAATTATTGTTTTACATGTGGAAATGTGTTTACGAAAAAACATAATATTCATGTGTGTGTGTATATCTTTTCTACTACGGGTCGAAAATGTGATTACTTATCTTTTGTATTCAGTTCTCTCTTTTTTTTTATATCAATGTCCTTTCTTTCCTTTTCTCGGCACAAACACAATTTCACACACTGCTAGTCTGTAATAGAGGTAAACACTTTCTTTCTCTCTTTGTTTCGTCTTTTTCTTTCCTTCCTTACTTCTGTAGACGGCTCGATTTGCAACAGGGATGTACACTTTCTTTACACAGGTTGAACCACCAGCATCTATTTTTATCCGCGTCTTCAAATTGGGATTCTCGAACAAGAATATTTCTTTATACTTCTGTCCGGAGTTGCCTGGATCGAACTGGATAAGTCATCACTATCAAATGCGTCTTATCTTTCCGTTCGTGAACCACTAGCGCCTCGGCTTCGGTCTTGCCTTTTCAAAGTCCAGAGAACAACTGATCCTCGAGTGAATATTTGACTGTCACGTGACTTAGGTTTTGGACGCGAATTCTAATTTACTTCCGTCCCCTGTCTTGCTTCTGTCTAGACGTTTTCCTTTACGGGTGATTGGCTCAGTCGAACCTTTTGACCTGCCTTCCCAAAATGTCATAAGACGTAATCTTTATTCTGTTGCTAGGCGGAAATTAACCTTCATATGTGCGTATATGCGTGTTTAGCTTATCTGCTTTTAATTACCGTCACACTACACAAAAAAAAACAATCGTAAAACATTAGAATCATAAGGAAAAAATTAATTCTTTTAAATAATATGTGTAAATAATCATTATTTGCCTGATGAAGGTCACAAGACACGAAAAATGTGTAGCAAAAATATTGAAAATGATGTATAATATATACTAAAAAATCCATATTATAACCAAAAACATACGTGTGTATGTGTGTCTGTGTGTGTGACAATATGAGTTGAAGATCAAATACTGATCAGAATCCTGCGATATTATAAAATAAAAGAACAAATTGGAAACGTATATCTAACATTTTTCACTTTTAATAAATCTTCGTCCGGGATTGAGAGAAAAACAGACAAAAAGACAGAAAACAAATATTTTCAATTATGCTCGCTTCAGTTCTCATTGGTCAGACACGTGTCACATAAATTAAAACCGTGGATAATTTTATATGTATGCAAGTTTGTGAAGAATTGTGTATGTTTAAGTGGACAACGAATGACAAATTTTATTTATAATTGTGTGAGCTTGTTTGTAAAGAAGGGTTTTATCTTGCCCTTTGTGCGAACTGAATTAACAGCGAGAAATAGCATGGTTCCGATTTTATGGTTCACTTATTTAGCAATGTATAATTTGTATTAGATAAATATAAATTAGAACCATTAAAGAATGATTCAAAGAAAAACAGCGATGTAATTTAATATTTAGGAGTGAGTTCATAGTTGGTAATAGTGTTATTATTAAGATTTGAATCTATTTTCTCCTTAAAGTATTTTGTCCTTTTTTAAATTAGGGTAGAATTAGTGAAATCAACTTCATGTCCATCATCGTTTCGATGCAAAACGAGAGAGCTAGATACATTGTCCAAACAAAAGTCTAGCTTGTGTTCATAGATGCGGGCTTTTACATCACGTTATGTCTCTCCTACACACACACATACACATACACATACATACATATATAGGCACGTTGGAGTAATGGATATCGGCTTGGATTGAGGAATCGGAGAGCCGAGTTCGAATTCCAGTCGAATCCATTACATTCACTTACGTGCTAATACCCTTGGGAAAGGTATAAATCCTCTTCTTCCCCCCCCAGCTATGTGTAAAATAGCAGGACAGACTGGGTTTTATAGCCTTGGATGGAAACTAGTCTAGGAGAAGGACAACTCTGAATTCAAAACCTGCGGAGGGTCGTTTGGGAACCTTGTGGCATTCGGTGCACAAGGTCTCTGTATTCGTCCCTCCAAAAAGTGTGGATAGGTCCTGCACGAGGCCTTCACCACTATAATCTAATCTCATGTGCCGGTGTCGGGCTGTCGGTTTCCTGAAAACTGATCTGCTTGACACTCATACATTGAATCTCGACGGGAGAGTCGATCATATATATATATATATATATATATATATATATATATATATATATATATATATCTGTGTGAAAAGAATTAATTGACTTACATTTAATCCGATATTTTTACCAAATGTATCGTTATTATAATGACCTTGTATTTCAAATAGTCGCCTATTATTTCTTATTGCTTCTCAAACCAGAAAGCGTTACAGATTTGCCCCGTCACACACCTGTGTCTTACAAAATATCACCACGCACATTAGACGAGCCAAGTATATATGCCGAAGGGGTGAACCGTCTGACGGGCGTGTTGTCGTTTCGCGTATGGGACGATTGGTTTCTTGTTCGTGTTTGACGCTTTCTGTGCTTCTCTACTATAGAGGCCAATGTCTTATAGAGCACATGGTTCTTTTTATTGGCACATTTACATAAAAATCATGAAGACTTCAAGGTCTGACTTAACCCAAAAAACATTCTTTGTCAAAAAGTTTTGAACTTTTTCATGGTGGATCGACTCCATTATGTTGACTTTCCTTGCTAGTACAGATAACAGATTTCTGGGACGCGTTTCAGGTGGACCCTTAGGAATATATCAGGAGACATTCATATCGCTACTGTGTGTATTACATGCCTATAGACAAAATAGGCATTGGTTAGTAAAAAGGGACATATATTGGAAATACGAAGTGTCTATTATAATAAAGTTTAAAGTGTTATTATATAGTACAGACATATATATATAAGATTTAAGATTCAACAGTATAATAGAATGAAAGTAAAACAGATATTTTCATATATTGCACAATATATAAATATTAAAAAAAATGAGCGGTGATAATATTTTGATATAATGAAATATTTTTTAACTATAATTGTTCATATAAATTATTAGTTATTTCCCACTGCTTCGAAGTTTCTTGGAAGCATCCATTTTTCAAGGATTATGTTATGTGAAAAAAATATTTCAAAATTTGTTGTATCTTTTTCAATCCGTTGTGGACATGCGCAAATTCAGGAGTTTTCTTAACGCTTTTCATAATTCTTTCCTCCTAAAATTGTCCTTGATATATATATATATATATATATATATATATATATATATATATATATATATATATATATATATATATATATATATATAATCTTATAAATGTAAGTAAATATACTCGTCCGGAAAACATTTTGTGTTTTGGTTTGTAAATGAACAAACAAATACCCAAGGAAAAATAAGGAATAAAAAAAAGGAAAGAACTGAGAAGATTTAATTCAGACGAAAACAATCGTCCAGAATACAAGCTCAGAGTCTAAAGAAAAAAAAACAAAACGTGTAAAGACAACATAACTAAGCAAAGTGCCCAATTCACTAAGTAGATAAAATCTAACCATTAACCTAAAGAGCCTGGCAAACCTACCTAGGTTTCACTATGCGAATGTTCAGCGTACCCTGACGATCCGCGTAGGTAGATTTGCCTGGCTCTTCAGGTTCATAGTTTTATATATATATATATATATATATATATATATATATATATATATATATATATATATATATGTATATATATATATATATATATATATATATATATGGTGATTGAAAAGTAATTCCCTATTTTATGTATTATGTTTTCTCCCGTCTGATAAAATTTATAGTTGGATAATATATACAACGACCATTTGTAATGTATATATTCGCTTATATGCAATTTTCATAAAAGAGAATATGTTTAAATGTGCATAATGAAATGACCAGTTTGTCTACCTTTTTCCTTCTCTCTTCCCCCTCTCTTTATCCGTCTGTCACTATATATATATATATATATATATATATATATATATATATATAGTATTTTATATAATTAACTTTACTAATTCACATTTTGTATGAATAATTCATTGTAATATATATATATATATATATATATATGGTTAGCAGGTTTGTCTCGCTAAAAAAATTAAGACTGAGTAAGATCCTCACCGGCTGCCACCTATTTTCGGCTTTGTGCCACATCTAAGCTACGCTTGAGAAATCACTATATATGTGCGTGTGTGTGTGTGCGCGCGCGTACGTGTTTGTGTGCCTGTCTCTCACCGGCTACTCTTGTCGGGTTTATCCCGATTCGTCAAAATTTAAGTATATCTATTTCCAAGCCGAAAGTATATTTGCGCCATTTTCCTTCTGGTTTTCTGCTGGCTTTATCATTAATAGTTTTAACTGCGTGCCTCAAAATATTGTCCGAAATACATTTCGTTGATAGAAGAAAAACAAAGAAAGAAAGAGAAAAGAATCTAAGAAAGAAAGTATAGTAAAAAAAGAATGAAATAAAATTGACGTGACAACGTAGATCTGAGCCATATCAGGATGGAGACATACTTAAAAGGCAATGTATGACTTGCTTAATTTTATAAATGAATTTTAAACAATATCTAGTGACTTGTATGCCACGTGTTTTAAAGAACACACCTTTATTGCTACTTATTTTTATCAAATGTCCAAATGTTTTGAATAATATATTCCCTACAGTATAATTTTTTTTTCAGTTGAAAAAGGCAAGGTTAAATCCCGTCAGCGCAGTGGTAATCTTAAGTCGTCGATTAGAAGGTTGGAGTAAGGAGTGTTGAAGAAATATTATATAATTCAACTATTCCTATCACTAGCATGACTGAATCGTTTTAAAATAAGTGTTTATTTTTATAGGATTATTACAAAGAATCATTTTAGCATCTATTTGGTACCCATTATATATTATTTTAAAGATTCTAAATGAGACGAACAAACACTTATGACGTAAAATCCCCACTTATATATATATATATATATATATATATATATATATATATATATATATATATATATATATATATTTGGTTGGATTGATATGAGTTTGTGACCCTGAGTTTCACGCTTTTGCGATCGTCAGACAAACTGATTAATGTTTTTAAAATTTTGCGTTTATGTAGATTGCGTGTATTGGTGTTATAATGGAAGTGGTGGGGGAAACGTCGTCGTGGTGTCATCGTACTAACGCAAACATCGATGTATGTTCATACGCCCAATGAAGTACGCAGACACATATACATACTTGGTCGACCGTCGGGACTCATACATATATAAACATATGTGGGCAGTTTCGGATATGACATATGTATGTATACGGGTGGTGTTGTGTCTATACATCATATATGTACATATATATCTGTGTGTCTGTGTGTGTCTGTTTGTGTGTATATACATATGTATGTGTGTTTACATTCAAACCTATTGTATTAAATAATATAGGCATATTATTCCTATGTATTTTTCCAATAATGCGTTGTAGTTCATTAATAATCTCCTTGACGCTAATTGAAATATCATCAAGTAATGCACCAAAGTACTTTACATCTCCTCGTTGGTTTAAAACAACTACAGCATCTTTTCTAATAAATTCCAACTTAATATCAAGAAGATACTTTGGGAACTAGAAAGGATTATTACAAAAATAAATAAACATAATAAATCTTTATTATTTAATGAAACATACTGTAATGAAGATATTCTGCCTAAACACACACACAGCACGCAAATATATATATATATATATATATATATATATATATATATATATATATATATATATATATATATATATATATATATATATGTGTGTGTGTGTGTGTGTGTGTGTGTGTGTACGAACACGATCCCGTAAAATATAATGAAATGCATATATACTCGGGAACATTCATGCATAGAAAATGCATATACACATTAACAGACACAGGGACAGAGAGAGAGAGAGAGAGAGAGAGAGAGGGAGTGTGAGAGAGGCTAAGATACATAGGCTCTCAAATATATATAAATTGATATAAATATGCCATATTGATATATTCAGTGTTGAAAGAGATATTAATACTGCCTGATAACTGTATCTCGCCTCAAGCGATTTTCCCATCGTCTTAAATTATCTGTCTCCGATACTGGTCACATATTCCCCATAAATATTACAAACTATAAACAATACGAGGTGTGAAACTAATTTCCGGAATGAACGCAGCGTGTCACTGGCTTAATCAGTCAAACAAAACTTTAACTTTCTTGAGACGCAAACCAGATTTTTCATTCGTGTCGGAGCAGAGTAGGCATTTTTACAGCTTTACGCTATTCATATTTGGCGATGTAAGAAAAGCTCGTTAGGATCAGTATTTCTGTGAATGTTTTAAAGGTAAGAAAAAGGAAATTGAAACAAACACACAAACATATATGAAATGTAGAAAAAAGTCGTGTGTGTTTTGGTACATTCGGAGTAGTTGTTCTCTCACTCTCTCTCTCTCTCTAATATATATATATATATATATATATATATATATATATATATATATATATATATATGAATATAGTTTTAATGTATGCTAAATTTACAGGATAAAGTACTCAATAGCAGAGATAGAGAGTCTGTAAATATAAATATAAAAGTGAACATTGAAGTCAGCACTCAGCCCTTCGCACATACGCACAGATATACAGACACACACACACACATATATATATATATATATATATATATATATATATATATATTATGTTGGTGCAAAAATAATGACGTATTAATGTCCTTCTTAGACGTATTTTCTAACGTCAAGAAACGCCATTATTACGTCATTATTTTTGCACCAACCTAATATATATATATATATATATATATATATATATATATATATATATATATATATATATGCACTATATTTAGGGAAAAGTGGTCAATATCCGTGATAGAGCTAACACGTGCACTTGCATGGTTTGTAACACCGAGTTTCACATTTCGCGATCTTCAGACAAACTGGATTATTTTTTCAAAAGTGGATCTATTTATGGTTTATTTGTGTTTGATTATTTGTGTGGGTGGGGGGGGAGAAAATTTTTAGGCTCCCTTTGTTTGGGATCATGCACAAATATACACAGACACACATTCATACAGGCGTATACATTTTAGTTCGTACATATACACCCATATTCATAATCTGACGTTAGTCGTTGTTACACATTTATGCGTTGAAGCATATGTATAAAATAAATATTCATTCTGTGAGAATGAATTGATAAAATATAATATGTGAAACAATAAATAAATAATGATGCAGTAATGATCATAATAGTTGTGGTATACTATTACTACTAATAATAATAATAGAAATAATAAGAATGATAAAAAGCAGCACAATGGTGGTAGTGATGGTTATGATGTAATTCTTCTTAAAGAATTAATAATACTACTGAAATTAATTGTGGTAGTCACAAAATAATTATTTTTGGGGTGTTAATGATTTGTGATGTCTGTGCTAATTTTTATGGCGGTGGTTGTGTTTGTAGTCGTATTGGTACTGTTGATAACAGTGTTGCTAATGTCATTGATTCATGTTCGTGGTTAGATTATGGTGTTTTTACTGTTCTGTTGTTCCAATGTATGACCTATTTTACAGTACATTCGTTCCCGTGTGTGAATTTTTGTTGGTGGTGTTAACTGTTTGTCTGTACTGTGAAGCCAGATATTTTTTTCGAAGCTGCATTTTGAATTATTTCTGATAATTTTTGTGCGGGGATTATTATCGCCACTTTTTCTAGCCGGAAAGTAGACATCTCCTTGTGTTCTTTAAGTTGACCTTACCCTTATATACTATTTTTGTTTGTAAACAGTTTCCTTGTAGTGGGCACGTGGATTTTTCTCTGCAGTTGCATTGGTGGGTGTCTTTATTTGTGTTATTGGAGGATATTGATATTTGTTGTGTTTTTTTTATTATTCATGTTATGTTCTTTATGTTTTTGATAAATATTTTTGCTCAGGGGTTTGTTACTGGGAAGTATTTTTCTATTAGATTTATAAATGTTCTGCCGATTTTAGATCTGACGGTGTTGTTGTAGGGTGAGTTAACTCAAATTATATTTCTCTTCCAGTTTTTCCGTTTTGGTTCTGGTGGTGTGTAGTCTACGTGGGTTCGAACGCATGAACTGCGCCTAACCCAAGATTCTAAATATTGGTGTGTATATATGAACTAACATGCATACGCATGTATGTATACGAGTCTATGTATATGTGTATATTATACAAATAATGCATAAATAAATCCACTTTTGAAAAAAATATGCCAGTTTGTCTAAAGATGGCGAAACATTCAATCCCAGTGTAAATCGAGTGTGTGTGCATATATATAACTATTTATTTAAAAATATATTTTTAAATAAATAAATAATTATATGTATGCTCTACTTTTGTATCGAGCACTATTTTTTTAAAATAATAACAAAAATACTAAAGAACTTTGGATTATTTACCTAACGAGTTCTTTCCTATTTTCTATATATTTTTGCACACACACACACACACACACACATACATACATACACACACACACACACACACATATATATATATATATATATATATATATATATATATAAATCTGATAGAAATTTTGGAGGGGATTTGAATAAACATTCTTAGTAATTCATTGAGTCTAGAAGAATCAGCAGCCATATGCAGAATGTACTGGACGGCCTTTCCTCATATTTGGTACTCCTCAGGAATGCACATCCACTACCGAGTATCGAAATCGGACTGTTACGATACAACGCAAGCGTCATACAACTTTATTGATTAAAAAGAAACTTACCAGTTTTAATATAACGTAGCTATTCAATAAATTCCGGTGCTGATAATGTCCATGTACATAAAAACCAAAGCATAGGTACCCAAGTGAAACGTCTTCATTTACCAAACCGATTTCGCCAGAGCATTAGAAGCTGGATTAAGCAAGTAAGTGACAGAAATTATTTGTGAATTGAATAATCATTCATAGTAATTCATCAATTCTAGAAGAATCCTCAACAGAATGTAGAAAACACTGGAATTTAGTGAGTCGCCGGATTTACAATGGATGAAATGCTACATTGGTAAACTATAGATTCTGTATGTCATTTATTTTGCAATTGATAATTTGTTATTTCTCCAGTTACATGATTTATTGTTAATAGTATTGGTTTTCTTTGTGGAATCACTATTATTATGATTTTGGTTTAAGTATTTATTGAAAAATTATATTATATTTTTCATAATTTTCTCTAAATTTTCAGTGCAACTGTATGCTAAATTTAAGCGTATATTATTGAAATCTTTACATTGCAAATTAAATTTCTTACTGAATCTATAGTTTAAGAATGTAGAATTTCATTTATTACAATGTAGTATAAGAAAAATATATTGGTAGCACAAAATACTTTTACTTTGATATGGTTCCAACATCTTTCTTACTTCAAAAACAAACGCTATCATAGCATAACTGCCTTTCTAAATATATAAAAGAAACCAAAAACAACACACACATTAAAATGGAAATTATTAAAAAATCGAGAATCTGCTGGTCATTAAATGACTCATGTCCTTTATGCATACGTGAAAAACTATATAATATTAATTTTATTGAAAATAAATATTTATTAAATCGACGAAAACAGGTAATCGTTTTTGTAGACATTGTACTATGTTAATATTAAAACATAATTAATAGGATTTTTCATAAAAATCTATACATTGTAATTATATATCTATTATTTGATTACATATAATGGTACATAAAATGTTTAATTACTTGATTTTTAGTTTTAACATTGCCGTGTTTAATGCACCATTGAATATAATAATCATTGCATTTTAGACAATAATAAGTATATAAACAATTATATAATCATCTTAGAGGCTCTTTTAAGACAGCGCTTAATTACAGTATTTTAGATCAAAATAATTAAATATATATAAATGATTTAATCACATTAGAGGCCCCTTTAAGACAATCTTAAATTATATAAAAAAAATAAAAAAAATAATATGCCAAAATTAAACCATCGTTATATTAATACACCGCAGTATTATTCATTGTAACTTATCGATATATTCTTAACTGGAAGCAATGGTGACATGTCTATTCCATGTCTATTCTAGACAAGCATGAATTACATAACCACATCTAACCTCTAACCCACATTTTTCACTTTTCTACTTTGGATATGGATTCGTAAATAAGACAAAACCCATACAAATTTTGAAATCTTATTCCCCCCTCCTACTTATAATCTTCAATATAATACCACTTCGCGTTCAAAAGTAAATCATTTTTTTTTCTAAAGTTATTGAATATCGCTTGAAAATGGAATAATAATTTTAAGTTCAGAAACATAGAAATTTACGTGTCGCGATGAAAATATATTTTTAATTCATAATATTAAAATATTCTGCTCTGTTTTTTATCGAGGACTGATTTAAAAAAAAAAGTCTGCGGATTATTAATCCGTTTGATCTTTCTCTTTATTTGTATATATATATATATATATATATATATATATATATATATATATATATATATATATATATATGATACATTGTATTTGAGAGCGATTATCTGGTATTTCAAAGAAACAGCGCACACAAACGCACACACGCACACACACGCACACACACACACATATATATATTATATATTTTAGGATATTAAAAACCTTTTAAAATCGTTAGACGTGTAGCGATTTTTACATGTTTTTGTTTAATAACCTAAAATAAATATTTAGCTCTACTCTGTATTGAGCCCTCTTTTATATTAAATTTTATGGACAGTGGAATTATACTCCATTCGCTCTCATTTTATACACACACACACACACACACATATATATATATATATATATATATATATATATATATATATATAAATGACAATAGGAAAACTGGTATTTGCTGACGCGTTTCGTCCAATGTGGACTTTATCAAAGCAAATTACGAAAATGAAATTAATTGAACAATGTAACTAATAAAAACAAAAACAGAATGTTCCGAGCAACTGGAATGTAGAGAAACGCTATTTTCATATTGTTAACTGAAAATAACGTCAGTATTTGTCACGTGTGGAGAATATTGTCATTATATCTGTGTTGATGTATTCAACCATTTTCTTTTGATTTTATGAATCTGTTTTGTATATTTGTTTGTAAGAGCAGTAATTTTGTCAAGAAAGGTGAAATGAGGAACAAACCTGTGCGTAGATTAATATTTGAGTAATTTTCTATGCCGGCATTTCCAGAATTTTTCTTCGGAGTGAGTTATTTTCTTTTTTTATGAGTGTATCATTTTTAAAATCAAAATTATGGTTGAATTTATTTCTTTGTATGACTAGTGCATTAGCTAAGTTGTTTTTGGTGAGGTATCTTTTGTGCTCATAATTTTTTTTTTTTCAAACTTCTACTTGTTTCTCCAATATATTGGGAGGAACAGTTTGGGCAATTTATTTTACATCATTTCATCCTCAACGCAAGAAGAAAGGAATACAGAATATACAAACGAAACAAAACTAATAACATAATCTGCAATAATAAATCACATGAAAATAGATACATAATACTACAGACCAATTCTGTCACGTCCACTATCCAGAATAACCTATCCCATCTAAATAATCTTGAAATAGTCACAAACACTTCCAAAACCATTATAGATATACTAAGATCTTCAAACAATAATAGCTTTAATATTTCTGAAGCAGGCATTTATAAAATACACAAGAGCACGCGCGTATACGTTTGCTTATATCTGGCCGTTTGATCACTCTCTCTCTCTCTCTCTATCTCTCTCTCTCTCTCTCTCTATCTATCTATATCTATATATATATATATATATATATATATATATATATATATATATATATATCCTGGGTGTGATACTCATTGCATGTAGATGCATACCTATATAAATACGTTATCTAGCATGATACAGACTGTCGCCTCTAAGTGTTGACTTCTATGTTCACTTTTATATTTACATACGCTCTCTCTCTCTAGATACAAATAGTTAAGTAAATGCTCTGTTTATAATAAACAGTATTAAATAACATTTACCGTCCTGAATGTCCGAGAAATTTTCATAGAAAATATTCGTCCTCCAAATTCAGGCCGGTAAATATTGTTTAATACATTTTATTATAAACAGAGAATTTACTTAAATGCTTGTATCTATAAAAAGAATGTATAAACATAAATTGTCTTTATATATATATATATATATATATATATATATATATATATATATATATATATATATATGTTGATACTTGTCCATCTTGAATTTTTTTCAAGGTGATGTCATTCAGCGTAAACCTATTTACCTATATTTATTGATGAATAACCTATTATAAATATACAATAGATATGCACACTAAAACAATCATATGATTTCACATATATACATTTAAATCTGTGTACATATGTTTATCAGTTTGTACGTGTGTGTGCGTGTGTTGTGTGATTTTGTGTGTAATGTCTCTGTTCTCTTGATGTTTATCAGTTTCATCTAGATTTTTTTCCTAATGTGCCCATACGCATTGGCCAATCGTTATTCTAAAACATATTTCGGAAATCACCGACGTACAAATGTACACACGATTTCCTTCCTTTCTTTATCTTAATCCATCAAACTAGACGGATGGACTTTGACTTCTTTCGACCGTAAAACGTGAATTGGATCTCTGGTGACATAAAAGAACAAAGCAATCTATAATCGAGATTTGGCACTGCCAAAAATATATGCCATTTCGCAGACATTTTACTCAGTCTTCTCAGGACATTGCATTCTGCAATGGATTTTTTGCTTCTTGCACAAACCTTCAAGAAATAGAATAACTTGAAATTGCATGTAAAAGGAAAAAAAGATATATATATATAGTCGACTCTCACGTCAAATTCTACGTATGAGGCTCAAGCAGATTAGTTCCCAGGAAACCGACAACAGCACATGGAATTTGATTATAGTGGTGAGGGTTTCGTGCAGGACCATCCACACTTTTTGAAGGGCCGAATACAGAGACGTGGTGCACTACGATCCTCCGCAGATTTTAAATTCAGAGTTGTCCTTCTCCTAAACCAGTTGCCATCCAAGGCTCTAGAACCCAGTCTGTCCTGCTATTTACCCTTAGCTGGAGGGAGAAGAAGAGGATTCACACCTTTCCCAAGTGTATTAGCACGTAAGTGAATGTAATGGATTCGACTGGATTTCGAACTCGGCTCTGCGATTCCGCAATCCAAGCCGCTATCCATTACTCCACCGTGATTATATATACTGACCGAAAATAAAATTCCAGCGCTGTTAGGAAAGACCAAGAATGTACTCTAAGTAAAGGTTTTATACGTTTGTTTTTACTATATAATTCTGAAATACTTCAAAGATTTCGTCTAGAAGCGTCCCTCTAGTTCTTATTCTATCTGCCTTGTCCTTTGAGGATTTAGACTATCATGTATTTCTATAATTACACATATAAAGTAAATTATATATTTTTGCTATCTCTCCTGCCAAACATTTAACAAATATTTGGGTAGATTATTCACTTTGTTACACTGTGTCTCTGGCCTGCTGTATGTCACGTGAGTCACGAAGTTTCTAAGCCCCTTTCCTCGTTATCGCCGCTAGAAATTTCAACTATGTTCATCCTATGCAAGGTATTTCTTTTTGTTTTCATTTTTCCTAATACTTCGTCGATACTCAGTTCTTGTTATTCTTAGCATCTGTAAAAAAAAAAAAAAATTTCTGTTGCCTCATTTTTTTTATTCTTATTTTGTTTGTTTTTTTAATTTTTATCTGGGTTAAGATTGTCCAGTATTCACTGTCACATAGGAGGATTTTCTTGAAGCCGCATTTCGCTATTCAAACTCATTTCCGAATTTCAGCTTGCCGTTTTTCCTTTCTCAGTTAAAAAATTCCGAGATATTAGAATTATTGAACTTGCTAGTTTGTTTTTTTTTTCTCCAATTTATAATTCGCGTGTTGATTTGTTTCTTTTGTTGACAACCATGCATTTTGTCTTCTTGCTTCGAACTTTCATCTTGCTTTCCCTTAATACCTTCTACAGCTTCCTTTCTCTGACTTCTGTCAACACAGCGTCATCGGCATATCTAATGTTATTAAGATTGTTGGCGCCAATAATTAATGCGTTTTAGACTTCTAATTCTCTCAGTATCACTGTAAAAATTGAATAAGTCTAGTGAGAAAAAAACTTCCTTGTCTTACGAACCTCTATATTTTTGTGTATTTTTTAAATTCATTTTGTTAGTATTCAGGCAGTTTGTTCCCGGTATAGATTATGGGTAGTTATAATATCCTTCCAAAATAAATCAAGCTTTTCTAGATTTTCTAGCAGCTATTTCTGACGTGATTTATGAATAATCCCCCATGGCAGTTCAGAATTTCTCATCTGAACTTTAGACACAGACGCATATTACGATGCTTTTTAACGTGACAAGTTTTCCAAGGGAAACTGGTTTCAAGCCTGCTCGATTAGAATCTTTGAAAAGTAAAAAAAAAAAGTTGGCTTTGAAAAGCTGGATGCTGATTTCCAAAAATTGCTAAACATATTTATGGACATAATATCTTTGTAATTTCATGTAATCAACAATTGTCAATTGAAATTTCCTAATCACGTAGAGCAGGATCTGGATGGCTTCGGATTATGAAGGATTACCAAGATCAGCGTATTTTTAAAGTATTTTAACAGTAATGTTCACCTAATAGCCAAAGAACCGACCACGGTTTAGTTGTATTCTGTATTGTTCTATGGTGATTTTCTAAGAACATCTTAGATATGTTACAAGACCGATAGTATAGGGCATACTGTGAAAATGTAACTGACTACTCAGTTATAATTGGTAATGCTCCTGCGACGACGTCAAGTTCCTGCTTTTTCGATACTTTTCAAGGCCGAATAATTCAGTCGGTTTATTGACTGTCGTCACATTATGTAATTTTACATGAAGAACTTTTCTGCATGCTCTCGACAAATAGCCGAGTTGTTATTTCAGCAACCAAATTGGTAATGCTCCTGCGACGACCGTCAAGTTCCTGCTTCTTCGAATCTGCATAGAGACCAGCTGAGTCCTACAGAGAAGAAAATTACTACCACTTCTTTGAAGTAACTACCCCACCCTAATCACACGGGCAAAAAGGGCATAATCTTTTTTTGCAAAGACGCAATGAAATTTGTATTGAATTTTAAAGGTAGACTTTGTTAATTGTAAGTCTTTTCTTGTCTCTGTGAAGGGTTAAACCGTGTGAGAAGAAATTCTCACACAGTTTAATTGCAAAAAAAGATTTATTGTTGCTTAAATATTATTACTCTATAAATGAGTTCAATTTTAAATTCTCTTTTTCAAAAAAAGGAATAATGTAAATAATATTTTTTCTCAATATATTGTATTGTGTTATAATTAATTTAACTATATATTATATGCTGTTTTCTGTGTCTGCTGTTTAAATGTTTTACAATTTGTAAAAAAAAAATATATTAATAATTTAAGTTCTCGTTGGAGGGGGTCTGTTAAAATTAATTCCCTTTGACCATTGATTAATTTGCTGTCGTTCTAAAAAAGGAAAACCTTCTTGTTTTTTCTATTGTGTTCTGTTCTACCCTTTCCTTTTTTTTTCTTCATGGAAAGTTGGCGTCTATTTTGACTGACCAACCTGTTACCATTAAATTTCTCTCGTTCTGTGCGCTTCTTTTAAGCACTTTCCTAGTTGGGATTGGTGTCGACAGCAAGTTTTGTCTTGAACAATTTCGTTTTTGATGTTTTTTTCTGCCTGCGGGCTAATTATAATATGGCTTCGAAGGATTTATTCGCCAAGATTGATGGCAAAATGTTTCGTATTAGCAGTACTGTGGAATGGATAAAAGAAAATGGTACTAGCTTAACTACTATCGATTCAAACATCTCAGTCATCAACAAATGGTTGACAGAGTTAGATGATTTGATGGAACAGTTAATTTTAAAGTCTCCCCCCGAGGAGAGGTTGCTTCCAACATCAGGAAACAATTACCCAAGTTAAAAGTTAGAAACGAGTTCTGCGAGACTGTTCAATCAGTTCCTATTAGACCCTTAGGGTTAAATCTTGAATGCCCCATTTTTTCAGGGTCAAATTCTTCTGATATATTTGAATTCAGGACCTTCCTCGTACGGTTTGAATTTTGTGCATCTAACTTGGAAAAGGCAGACAGGATGCTTTTGTTGAAATCCTAGTTGGGAGGGAAGGCATTGGATATAACTTCAGAAAATTATGAGCTAGCTTTGGCTAGTTTAAAAGAAAAATACTTAAATCCGTCGTTGATAAAAAAAATCGAATAACTCGTTTTAAGGAATTAAAAGTTTTTCTTGGACGAGTGAAACTCGATTTAACTGAGTTGGATAAGTCCTTCGGGACAGATTTTTTCGTAGATAATTCTACATCTGGGGCCATTATGGCCCACATTTTATTCAATAATTCCCTAAGTGTGTGAATGGAAGTAATGAATAAATCTAATGAGAGATTTAATTCTCTATCTTCCATTATGTCTTTTACTTTCGACATCATTGATATTTTAATGGCGGCTCCTTTGGATGTGAAAAGGAGGAAATACTGCTCATACAATATGGCGGCTCCTCCTTCTTCGGAACACAAGCTCAACATGGCGGCAGGGTCTTACTCCAAATCCGCTAATGTAAAGAAGGGCATGAATACCTTCAAATCTCTCGCTAATAATGGCGAAGCCTTTAAAACTTGCAAGTCTACGGATCCTTCTGTTAAGGAGTGTACCAAATACCAGGCCTTCGAAGATAAATTTCTGAGGGCCAAGGAACTTAATTTATGTACTAAGTGCCTAGGTGGACACTTGGATTCGCATTGCAAAGGGATTAAGGTATTCCCTTACCCTTGCGCTATTTTTGGGCTAAAGAATCACTTTTCTATTATGTGCCCTAAAAGTCCAAAATCCTGTGTGGGAAGGACTACCTTAACGGGGCAGGGAAACTGCATTTTCCCTGTTCTCAAAATTTCTATGAGGGTAAATAAACACCCCGTTTACTTCTACTGCCTTTTAGATACAGACAGCCAGAGATCATTCTTTTCCCATACTATTTTAAAACAGTTAAATTCCGGGGTCGATAAGGACAGAAAGTTGTCTTCCCTAGATGAAGAGAAGATAAAGAAATTTGAGGAGTCTGTCGTTCTTAAGGACGGTAGATACTATATTGATCTACTTTGGGATTACGAGAAGCTTTCTCATGTTGAGTCCAACTATGTGCCTTCTTTGAGAATAATGCAGAGAGGTGCGGAGTCTTTAAACAGGAAGGGACTGTACGATGATTATTTAAAAGTCTTCAATGAGTATGAAGACTGTGGCATAATTGAACCATTCTCGGTCCTGCCAGGGAGTTACGAGAATTATATTTGGGTCCCCCATAGACCTGTTATCAAGGAGAGTCAGGGGGTAACTACAAAAATCCGCCGCGTATCCAACTGTTCGTTGAAGAGACGCGGGAGTACCTCAATTGATGACGCCACTTATTCTGGCGTTAATCTCATTGCTCAATTATTGGATTTCTTGTTAACTTCCCGAAATAATAATTATGTTCTTCTGGGCGATTTGCGTAAAGCATTTCTACAAATTCACCTGAAATCTGTTGAAGACAAAAATAGATTTTGCTTTTTTCTTAAGGTGAATGACAAATTATGCACTTACAGATATAATACTATTATCTTCGGGTTTAATGCCAGCCCTTTCATCTTGAGTTTTATACTTAAATTTCATGCGAAAAAGTACAAGGCTAATTTGGTCTCTCATACAATTTACAACAACTTTTATGTTGACAATTTGGTCTCATCTAGCTGTGACCGTGATTCTTTACTTCACGTTTATAACACTGTACGTGGCAGGTTCAAGGAAGCAGGATTCGAGCTTCGGTCCTGCAATTCCGATTGCTCGAACCTGCAAAGTAAAATGTTGGAGGACGATTCAATTACGTTCCCGCTTCCCACCTTTGAAAAGGTATTGAGTTATCTTTATTCCCTTCTTCAAGATTCAATTAAACTTATTCCCACAGCTATAGACTCCAATGTCAATACTAAGCGTAGGGTTCTTTCCCAGATTTTCTCCGTATATGAGCCATTATCATTACTTCTTCCTGTAACTGTACAGGGGAAGATATTCATTTAGTCAGTTATAGAAGAATAACTTATCATGGGACCATAAGATTCCCGAGAATTTTCTAAACCTGTGGCAAATACATGCTAAAGAATTAAATAATTTATGGGAATTCGAGTTCCCCAGATGCGTTTTATTGGAGAACTCCCCAGTTGAGTTCATTTGATTCTGTGATGCATCTAAGCAGGCTTTTGAATTTACTATGTACGCAAAACAAGGAACCCAATGTTCCTTATTATTCGCCAAAGCCAAAGTAGCTCCCATCAATGGGGAAATCACTCCCTACCCTGTAACTTATGGCCATATATCTGGCCCTTAAAGTTGTCCCTCAGGTTTTAGCGGCCTTAAAGCCTATAAATATCCTTGCCCTCTACCTTGTGTCAGATGATCAAGTAGCCTTTTCGTGGGTTTTAAACGGCAAAGGGTCCAAAAAAATATATATTTGTAGAAAATCGAATATCTGATATTAAAAATCTTTGGAGGAGATGACCCTCAAATTTGGCATATCTCCTAAATTTAAATATGTTCCTTCGACGGAAAATCCGCCAGATCTGCTAACCAGAGGCCTCACCACCTCTAAGTTCGCACAACTGTTCAAATTCTGGGTGTACGGCCCTGAGTGGCTTAATCAAGATAGCATCTACTGGCCGGTATCACCCTTAACCTGTCTTAATGACAACAACAGGAAAAGTGTATCCTGCATGATATCTGTAGATACGTGCCCGGTTGAGAGCAGTTTACCTTTGGAAATCTCGAAATTTTCCACATTATTTAAGGCGATCAATGTCTTAGAGAAGGTGCTAAGTTTTGTCGACAAATTACGTCACCGAAGCACTAATACATTTAATAGAGGCAAGATGTTGCTTTTTACCAATATGCAAAGTGAAGTTTTTTCTTTGAATTGGATTATTTGAAACAACCTTCAAATAAGGTTATACCTCCTAGGGTATCAGCCCTAGGCCTATTCTTTGATAAAGATTGTCTGATGCGGACCAGGGGCCGCATTCAGAACTCTGATATTCTTCCTTTTGAAGTGAAATTTCCTATTCTGTTATGAAAAAATCATCACCTGACTGAATTGGCTATTAATGAGGCTCACTTAAATTGTTGCCATATGGGAACCAATTCAACGCTCAGTAAGTTGAGGTTATCAGGATGTTGGAGTCCCCAGGGGAGACAAGCGGTAAACAGGATTCTCCGTAATTGTATTACTTGCAAGAAGATCAATTCGTTGCCTTGTAAAGCTCCCTACGGTTCCCAACTGCCCTCTCATCGGGTAAATTTTGTCCGCCCCTTTAAACAAGTGGGTGTGGATTTTACAGGTCACTTTTTTGCGAAACGCAATGATGAAGATGTGAAAATGTATGTTTTACTATTCACGTGTATGAGTGTGCGTGCTATACATCTGGAACTGTTACGAGACATGAGCACACGTTCCTTCATACTAGCCTTTATCAGGTTCACCAACTTATTTGGTGTTCCTTCTCATGCATACTCTGATAACGCTAAGTCCTTTTTAGCATCTGGCATTATATTATCAGATGTATTCGTCTCTGACGAATTTAAAGAGAATTTTAAGTCCACTTCTATCAATCACCGAACCATTCTCTATATTCTGCTTGACAGGAGTTGGGGCTTGGCAGAGCCTAATTAAAACTGTTAAACTGTGCCTAAGAAAATTAATGGGCAGGAGGAAGATCGACCACTTCGAATACCTGACTACCCTCTCAGACGTACAGAAGGCCATAAATGATAAACCACTCACGTATATATCTTCTTCGGATAGAGGTATTGACTCTCTGACCCCTAACCTCTTTCTGCAAACGGGCTACCACCCCCGCTTGCTAATTAATAATTACGAATCAGAGGAGTTGTTCCCCGATCCGCCCCATAGAATTAAACTAATACGTTCTCTTGAATTGAGGGACAAATTCATTGACAAATTCAAACGTATTTGGTATAACGACTATCTTTTGTCGTTAAGAGAAGTTGATGCCAATATAGGGGGCCGCTGTCCCCCGAAGGTGTCTGTTGGTGAGATTGTACTTATTAAATCTCCAATCAAATCTCGCCCCTTCTGAAGTCTAGGTAAAATACTTAGATTGATTGTCGGTAATCATAATCAAGTTCGCTCTGCTGTAGCATTAAAAGACGGGTGCGAACAGATTCACTCATTAAAGCATTTATTTCCCTTAGAACTTAAGGGTAATCCTGAAAATGCATCTGCAGAATTTGTGGCCACTTCTTCTGCCCTACTTGTTCCGTTGCTGTGAATCATGTGATAGCTGGTATCACTTTAGCTGTGTCGGAATTAATCAGCAGGAAACTGTGGGGGAGTGGTTTCGTCCGAACTGTACGGACAAAATTTCACAATAACCTTATATATCCCACACTTGTGGTTATTAGACTTAAGTAAAAGTCACCCCCTTTTTATAGATATACTGATCTAAATATCTAGGTTATTGTTACAATTTAATTAACAGCAGACAAGGGCAACATATTCAAATTTAATAATAATAATAATAATAAACTGAATAGTCAACAGTTCAAGTCCCTAGGGACAACTTTGTTACCTGTCACCTACTGACAGTTTTTAATTTTCTTATCCTTATTGGAAAAAAGTAATGACTAACCATTACTTTTTCCTTTCTTCCTTGGCAGTGTGTGAGAATTTCTGCAATTAAAGCTAACCTCCTATTGACTAATTATGCCAAACTTATTGGTTGAATTCAACTTTGCGTTTGGCGGGCATTTCAACGTCCCGTGCCTTTTTTTTTTTGGCAGTTGCTGCAAAATCTTCGAAATGACAGGACTCATATTTCTCTCACATTGCAAGGCCTTTAGCGCCCAAAATTAAGCCTAAATGACTAGGCAATTATTCTTCTTGTCTCATATTCTAGAGACTTTTTAAAGCGGAATAATTCACTCGGTTTATAGACTGTCGTCACATTGTGTACTTTTACATGAAGAACTTTTCTGCATGCTCTCGACAAATAGCCGAGTTTTTATTTCAGCAACCAAATTGGTAATGCTCCTGCGACGACGTCAAGTTCCTGCTTCTTCGATACTTTTCAAGGCTAAGTGTTGCAGATTGGCAGCAATTTGATAAAATGATTATATATACGATATATACATGTTTTATAACTGTAAAAGAAATAATGATTGACCATTTGAAAAATAAAATTACCGTGGTTAACACATTTTTCAGGATTTTTTTTATGTTGATTTAGGAGCATTTTTCGTTGTCTGTATATATTTGTGGCAGTACGTAACATATACGAGATTGAACATGTATATCTGTATATATAGAATTATTGTTTTCATAGTCCCCGTGAGTGTTTTCACGTGATAATAACTAAAAAAAATGTAGGTTCTTTTTCCAGCGTGATATCAAATGATTATATCAAATCCACAATGTTGCTTCAAGAAGTTAATGTGGAAATAATTACTTTAACTAGCAAAATTCTGTTGTCTCAATTCCATTAAAGAGAGATGTTAAAACCATGCATTATAATATCGCTTGGATTCTATGGTAAGGATATAAGGTTCACTCCCGGCAAGCTCTGTATTTACCCGAAACCTCTACACAAAGCGGGATGTGGCAAAAGGCCTCTTTTTAAAATGAGTCTTTCCGAGCGCGAATAAAAAAATCCACGCAGGACACGCATAGATGGGTTTGACAATGTACATCATACTAGCAGTGCGTCGAATAATTTTTATCCCCTGTCAATTTTCCTTTCCGGACTTAAAATTTTTTAAGACTTTATCGTTGATCCTAAATGATCTGGTAGTCTCAAATTGCCGACTTTTCTTTTTAATCTCTGATAGCATTTTGTCAAAAATGAATCTAACTTACCTAGCAAACATGAGCTCTGCAGGTGTGATTTTCGCGTCGACGTTTGTATTTGACGTCATTCGATATACGCTCTAAAATTCTTGTAGTACCATTTCTTCACCTTCCAAGTCTTTAGCTTTTCTTAATGCCCATTTAAAGGTGTCAATAAACCCTTCAGCTTAACGATTCGAACTCGGATGATAAGTCGTCGTTGTGAAATGTTCAGCCGCGTAGTTTTTGTAAAAAAAATTAAACTCATTAGTTGTAAATTGCGTTCGATCACCGGACATCGTAATGAGAGGTAATCCAAACTTACAAAAATTACGCGTAAGGATTTAATCATTAGTGCGTTGTAGGTCGTTTACACTTTAATATCTTGGAAATTTTTGTGAAAGTGTCGACCACAATTAAATAGTGTGAAACATTTGATGGTCATGCAAAGTCCATATGTAATCTTGCCCACGGTGTATCCAGTGCTAGGCCATGGCTAATGATTTGTAGGTGCTGGATTCTCTGCCAAATAAAAACCATTACATTTTCGAACTGTAATTTGAATATCTTTGTCGAATATTGGCCAATAAATATAGATTATCGTCAGGGATTTCATCCTCACTATTCCTGGATGTCCTGCATGGAATTGTTTTGAAATCCTTTTTGTAGTGATAACGGAAATACTACTCTTGCAACATTACTCTATCAGAGATAGAAAATGCAGTATTATTGTTAACGGGTTTACTATTAATTTCAATCTATTGCGACTTAATGTTAATCATAGATTTTCGAATAAGCGTATACTTTTTTGGAAGACATATGATATCGTCTGTCATGACCGGCTACTCTTTCATAGTGTTACATACCAGGCTTTTAATCTCGCTTTCGAATTCCAGCAAAGTAATCACGGTACCTTGAAAATCTTCTCCACATTGTGATATAAATGTCGCCAAACAATCTGCGCGCCATTTTCTTTTCTTTTTTTTTTTGATAGAAATTTCATCTTGAAATCATACTTCAATAAAATCTTAGTATAACGCTATAGTTTGTTGGCAGTATGGGAGTGAATCCCTTTCTTAGACCAGAATATACTTGATAATGGACGGCGATCAGTTTACAGTATGAATTTTTTTAATATCATCCAGTAAAATTTCTTTACAGGAAAAGCTATTGCAAGCTCTTCATTTTCAATTTGACTGTAGCAGTTTTCCGTGTTTGTCAAATATCTTGAATCGTGGGCGACTGTTTTCACTATACCATCTTCGAATTCCTGGACTGTTGTCCTCCAGTACCCTATTCATTCGCATCTGGCGCCACTATTATGTGTTGGCGCGGTTCCTAATGTGTCACCGATAACTCCGAAGTTAGTAGTTTTTTTTTTAATTCCTTCAAAAGATTTTTGACATTCCGCCGACCAATTCAATTTCGTACACTTACGTAAGTTATTCAGAGGTGCTTGCAATTTTTAGATATCTGACACATAAATAATTTGCTAATCCGAGAAATGATTGTAGAGTTACCAAATTTGTCGGGGAAGGCATGCCTTAAATAGCACTTGTTCTAAAGCGATGTGGTCTTCATTTTTCGTCGATTATGTGATCTAAATATTTAATCATATCAAAAAGAATTGGAATTTCTCTACACTGATTTTGAAAATGTGATCATAACGTCTCTGGAAATCTTGCTGAATCAGTTTAAGGTGTTGTATTTTTGTAGCGCTCTTAATAAGTCATATATGTAAGACACGGCACTGTCTAGTCCAGCAAACATCGTATCCATTATAAACCTAGGGCTACTTTTACACCGAAGGAGAATATTTTAATCTTATAGAGTGATTTATCTGTTTTAATCATCAAACACTTCCGGCATTCCTTATCCAATTCGATTTGATGATATTCCCCAGACAGCTCAATTTTTCAATAGTATTTACCACCATTTAATTTGGCAAATATATCCTCTAGAGTTGGTAAGAGATATACATGGGGTAGAAGTTAGTCATTCAACCCGGTCAAAAATCTGCGTATAAAAGAATCTTATTTTTCTTTCTAATATAATATGGCCCATTCTGAATAACCTATTTTTTCAATAACTGTGCCGTTTTCTAAACTATCAATTCAGTGTTAATAGACTCCAAAACAGCTACATGTATTTTTCTTCTAGGCTTAAAAACCATAACATATTTTCTTTTAATTTGAAAAATACCTTTGACTTTGTACATTATCCCAACTCCTCTGAGAAAGCACCCGTCAATTTGTATTTTAGTTTACTCAGTTTTTCTTTAGCTGTAATGTTTTTTTTCTGGCGAACTATTAAGTCTTCGACATATTAAATGTATCGGCCAACTGCATAATTCAAATAATTCTAGCCAATCGACGCTTACTAAATGGAAAGTTTTGAATACATAAATATCTGCTTTTGTAGTTTTACCTGCAAGAGAGATGATACGCGTAATGTTCCCAAGAAAAATTAAGTTCTTGCCCGATATTCCTCTTTCAACGTTGTGGTTTTTTCAAGTTAACCTTAACATTTCTGTTCCAAGTTTCTACATCAATAACTGAAATATCGCTACCATTGTCCCTTTGAAATCTCACCGAAGCGTTAATTATTTTATTCTCATGAATTTCCTTTTATTTGAACTTTCCAGTTGTTTAGCTGGTATTACTATTTTCAGCAAATAAATTTGTGCTTTCAAATTTCAAGTTTTAAATGAACACACTTTTCTTAAATGAAGTAAACCACAGCCATAGCATTGTTTAAGTTTGGCAGTATTTTCATTTCCGATTTCTTCATTCGGTACTACGGTCTTTTTTTAGAAATATTTGCAATTCTGACGTGTTATTTTGTTCGATTGCAAAAATGGAAACGCATCTCTTTTTTCATGTTCATGATGAGCGCTTATTAAGAAAATATGCAAATTTACTACAGAAGCCGTGAAAATTCTATATATTTATGACATTTTTCATTGAAGTATATATATTAAAATATAAACTGAACGGAAAAAAAAATCAGTGTTACTAATTATATTTTGTAAACAAATGTGGCTTGGATGAGCGCCCGCGTTACACAGGGCAATTATCAATGCATATACTGAAAAAGTGGAATAGATGGAAGAAATTAACTATTCTAATAATATATTCGATAATAGAATATGTGAAATCCAGTCTGCACGTTAGGAATATTTACACCCGACCCCTACACACGTCTGTATGTATGCATATATATATATATATATATATATATATATATATATATATATATATATATATAGTCATCCATCCACAATATCACAGTGGCTAGACATACGATTGCTTCAAGGCCGAAGCGAAATCGTCCCGATTTGATGTCGGATGCTTTCATCCTTTGGCCATTATATATAAAATAAATAGATAGATAAATAAAAACAAGTAAAATAAATTATCCAAAATAAATAAACAAATAAACTACTCAGACCTAAGTAACCGTCAGAATTGACTACTCACAATGCAACACTGTCCCATATATATATATATATATAAATATTCGAGAAAAAAAAATACACACACGTGGTCTGATGACAGCGTATTGCATGAAAAAGCCTGTCGCTTCTGATTTTTTTTCCTTCAATGTTCACTTTTATATTTACACACACTCTATCTCTGAGGACTTCACCCCATAAATATAGCACAACTTGAAACTATATTTCTTCATAAGTGAAATATATATTTATTTCTAAAATGTGTGTACTCTAATGCGCCTTCTATTTGCTAACGTTTCATTTTCGTTTCAAGGCTTCTGCTGACATGGGAACGGAAACCATGTGACAACAGCCTTAAAAAGAATAATAAAACAATATTTATCATTGACATTGGTTTTGCTATTATATATTAAGTTTTTCTTCTTTTTCCTGCTTTACCGACAAAATAAGCCTTCCTTTTTTTTTGTACGTCCTTTGAGAGATTACATAGAAAAATGCATATTTTGAAAAAGTCCAAACCCTGTCAACAAACAAGCGCGTCGAATGAAGGACGCCGCGGTTTTACTGAACCTTGTGGAGGTCTCTCGACTAAGGAATGTCTTAGAAGACTAATACATTTTCAGAAGGATATGACAGGAATTGTATTCCTTTTTGTATAGTGCATTGCCTAAGCCTTGGAATTCTGCATTATGTCCGTACATAAACGACATATTGTCTTCGTTTCTTGCTGGTAGGTTTGGATTGGTGGCAGAGGAAGAGGATAAGATTTTGTATTGATGTTGTCAGGCCTCAAGAATTCTCCAAGAAATATGTTGGAAAATGAAAGAAAGAAAGAAAGAAAGAAATAAAGAAAGAATTCAATGGATCTGTATAGAAAAGAAAACTACAAAATTGGCAGAAATAGAACGAAAATGAAAAGAATGACAAAATTAAAATTAAATGAATCAATGAAAAACTAAATAATAACGCAAAATAAATAATGTTTTGAGAATTTAAGAAATACCAGAATAAGTGAAAGAAGGAAAGAAACCAAGAAAAAAAGGATGGAAGTAAGAATGAAAAATAAAAGAAAGAAATGAAAGAAAAAAATGATGATATTAAAGCAATAAATTCAAATAAGCAAATATGAACAAATATATTAAGTTCTTATGGTTAATGACAAAATGGAGGAAAGCTAAGAAAAAGGAAAAGGTATATGCGAAAGAAGGAATAAATAAATAAAAATTAACAAATAATAAAAGAAACAAAGAACTGATAATTTTGAAAAAGAAATGATTTTAAATAAGGGAATCTGAAAGAAAATACAGCAAAAATATAAGAAAGAAGAAAAAATGAAGGAAATAAAATAAAAAGAAAATAAATAAATATTGATAAAGAAAGAAATTATTTTTTAAGATTTATCAACCATTAAAGAGGAATATATATTTTATTTTGCGAGAAATATTTCATTAACTTTTTTCAGATAAGCTTTGATTTTCCCATTGATGTCCTGTTCAGTAGGCAACATTTCTTTTAAGTTGCCTGTGTTTTTCCAAATCATTTAGGACAATTTTTCCTGAAAATGTCATCCGTTTATCTCGATCAGGTCATGTTTTTCCGCTAAGTTGAGATTTTTAAACTCCGATCTGACTAAATCAATCATATTTTTGTGACATTATCGATTAAATTTTGTTAATATTTCTCATAAAAAATAATTTATTAAGAGAAAAAATAAGTTTTCTAAGACAGTCTATTATAATAATTAAACATCGATTACAATAAAATTAATAGAAAGCATTGATAAATGAAAGTATATGTAATAGCATGTTACGTTATTGTTCTTCGAAATTATTCGACCCCTTAAAATGATCAGCGGCAGAAGTGTTACTCTCCAGAGTCCAGCAGTAACCAGCCATCATGATTGAATCCTAGCGTCCGTATAGCTCAATTTCTTTCATGTCCTATTGGAATCTCTTCTCCGTTTCGTTGCTCAGTGACCATAGATTCTCAGGAATCCGATACATATGTCGGAATAAATAATGCATTTTCATGCTCATATTGCATCCAAGGTTTCTGAAAGCAGTCAGCATACTGATGACAAGTTTACGTAGTTCCCGGCTTTGTAGTTGCCAGGAAAGTTCTTCACGATCAAAACAAATCCTTCCATGCTTCCATTTCCACTTTGTATATTGAGTTTTGAATCTCTAGATTTCTGATAAAATTACTGATTCAAGGACCATCAAAGATGCCAACTTTCAACTTCTCCATCGCCACTAGTGGAAAAGCCGGGCACAAGTAAGTGAATCAGCCAACATACTTGTTCAGAACTTTGGTGAACTGCTTGATCAAGCCGAGCTTGGTGTGTAGCGGTGCGATAAGTATCCAGTCTCTGTCTACCAGATGATTATTAAGGATGTTCGTTATTCTGCAAAACACCAATTCCTCGCGAATAGATGAGTTTTTTGTGTAATGTTGAGCAGTGTCTCTGTTATCCCACATGCCCAGAAATCATGGAAAATGTGGAACCCGGACTGTTGTCGTAATAAAAATTTCACCATTTCCGGTCAACACAAGTAAACCATTGATGCTAATCATGATGTATTTTCTCCAGCACATACTTCATTACTTCATATATCTCCTTCAGTGTAGTCAAGTAAACGAAGGGCACAGAAGAAAACTGGTTACCATTATGCAGCAGAACACATTTCAGTGATCCTTTGTTTCAGATAATAAAAAAGTATCCAATGTTTGGATTCGTACTCTAACCCTGTAATTTTGTACAGAAGCTGCACAATCTCTGTACAGCACACAAAGTCTTTTTTTTTCAGAGAAAAACGAAGTTATTCTTCATCCCTTCTGCGGGGGATGATGTGATCATTATTAGAGAGGATGTTTATTCCTTCAGACTGACTGCCAACAGTCTGGTAGAGGATTTGCCAAGGTGAGATTTAGCACCATTTGCGGAAAAGAATGTGGAGCATCATCGTCAAAAGCCACTTCTCTTTCTTCATTTTCTTGAACACTAGCGTTAGGAAGTTCTCCAAGGCCAGGTATTGTAATTTCATCACAAAGTGGTGCAGGACGACGTGCTCATTGAATGTCCGGACACTTGAGGCTGATCCAGTTCTTTCTGTTGATCTTAGTTACATCAATAGCAGAGAAGTAGTAGTCAGAGCTATCGTTTGATGTCTCCCGCCAAACCAGGTTAAATTCAAACTTCAGACAACTTTTCTTGCCATTGGACGACCAACTCATATACGCCGTACATGTCTTATATACCATGTGTAGTACCCTAGCCATATCCTAGTCACCTAGTGTTGAAACTTGACTAATGCATGGAATAATAATGCAACACAAAATGTACTTAGAACAAAATGTATTGAAACAAGAAAGTGTACACAATATTTACATACAGTCTTTTGAATTTTCCTGGGAAGACCGTTCCTGGAGAATGTGTTGACTGAGTCGCAGTCGGGCAGAGTCTCTGGTTGAATCTCTTGATTCCTCCCCGGTACCAACCATATTTATATGGTCGGTACTCCACTATGCAAATTAGGTGGATCCTACCACAACACCTAGTTTAATACCAAAATAAAGAAAGTAAGGACGCTGTATGAAACGTTTGACTTCCTGTCAGAAACAATGGTGCTTTCGCTGCAGATGTAGCAAAATATGTTGGGCTTATTTTTAAAAGATCTTCTCCTCATTTCATTCACCCGTAAAATAAAAATTCCAATTAAACATAAATTGTCCTATTTATCTTGTCAGAGTTGGTTTCTTTCAATAAGTAAAAAAAATCATCATATAAAACGAAAATACCTTTACATGTTTCAAGAATCCGTCTACACTGTTTCTGGTTAAACGTGTCGGGATTCGGCACTATAATATATAATGCTACGGGACTTCTCGTAAATTATATTTTAAACAATTCCGCATCACTTAAAATAATGAAATCACGTATAAAAACACAACGTATTAATAAGAAATAAAATTACCTTTATATAAAAGAAATTCAGACTGGAATATACAGTTGGATGAAATGTATTGAAGGACGAATGACTTTTTTCTGGTTGTTATTGAGTATAGTACAATGTACATTGCATACGTATGTGAAAATCGGGCATATCATTGCAAGTGTGTTTCTGTGAGATGTTATGAGTACGTAGTAGTAATGGGTATAAAGGAGATAGATAAAATTAAACTCTTATGATAGATAACGTCACTGGTGTCTGAAGGCGGTCCCTTTGATGTTTGGTCAGTGTTACTGAGTCGCTTATTGATAGTGTGTGTGGAAGTGAATGAAATCTTTAGCATCAACAGTTAAAGTAACATGGCTCATATTGGAATCTGAGAGTCTCTGTCGTTGAGATCAAACAGCGTAATTTTTATTTGTTATTTTTATGAGTTATTTCTGAAAAATTGGCTCTTAAATTATATAATTTTACTTATTCCTAATTGGACCTAAAATTAATGCGGCATGCTTTCTACTACGTCCGTGGGGTATTTTTGCGGTATACCAAAATTATACTGATTAATAAAATAACTTTATTGAATTGTATTCCATGATTTTGTATTACACTGTTTAATGGGTGTGTTTTGATTTGTAAGTACGTTATTCAATGTTATTGGTTTATATTGGCGCGTTTTGATATTTTTAAAGCAATTTTTGGTTGAAAATACTTCAGATCGGTTAATAGTTTATAATTAACATAATAATCAGTTTTATTGTGTGAAATATGTTGAATATTTAGACATGTTAAACAAAAACATAAAATATCATGTAGATATAAGCCAAAAAGCTGACCTAATTGAGCAAAACCAATGTGAATTTTGGATTCAGCACATTAAACGTTTCCTAAACTAGCTAAAAGCCTTTTAGACAATAAATTTGGTGTTGAACAGTGATTTGACAAATAGCAAGTGGTTGGAGATGGATTGATACCTTACCCAAATCTATTTACGTGTAAGTGAATGTAAAGAATTTGACTGGAAATCGAACTACAGGGAATTCCAAACTAAATCCTATATGCACTCTACAGGCGTTTCTCTAGATATGAGCTCTAGAACCAGAAGATTCTGCCCCCAATTTTTAAATAAATTGTTCAGTTCGGTATTCACTATAGGTTACCCAGATCAATATACACCTGGTGAAGGACAGCGAGCACAACGGCCGAAACGTTGTAATAACAACGAAAAAGATGATAACAATGGTTGGAATTTATATACTGCTATTGATCATCTCTTAATTGGAGATTACATGTTTTCTAATGGAATTAATTTCTTGAGAATCAAACTTCCATTGTATTGAATTGGATTTGTCTGTAGATATTTGTTTTAGTAATGTTGGCGATATTAAGCTCAGAATATAAAGGAGAATAATTGAATGTATGTTACAATGTGTGTCTTTTTTTAAACACTTTCATTCTAATTGTTTTGATGATTTTTTCTCTATGGTACTCGGCAAATTTGATATTTAAAAATTTGAATGCAACATCAGTCGTTATCATCTGCTTTCAGTTTTTTTTTTTTATTGTCCTCTCTCCTTAATATTATATTTTCTCATATTTTCTAAGACTCAGTACCCTCTTGTAACATAGTGGTTTTATTGCCTCGCTTGGGATGAAATGATTCTAAAATATTTTGGCTGTGATCAGTAGAATACACGAACCATTTTGTCTAAAACCTTATAAGAATATTTTCATTCATCTTGGCAACATAATAAATCTTCAATTATTCTGTCACTCCGGCTCAATCCCTAAAATATTAAGGCAATGCATTGCAAGGGCCCTCCTTCGATATATTCTAAGACCTGTTGATTGATTCTATTTGTAGCTTCATTCAATATATATCTGTATTCACCAGAATAGTTACTGCTAAGATGATAATGCCGCTGGGAAGCAAAAGGTTACTGAGTGTTAGAGAATATGAGAAAAATACGAATAACAACGGAATACAATAAAATAATAAGAAGACCGAATATAACGATTGGCATTGAATTTCAATTTTTGAAGATCAAATTTGACTGGGGGCAAGAGGCCGAAAGTGAGTTCCACAAGCGAACAGTGTGACAGAAACAACTGTTTGCATAGAACTTACGGTTAAATCTAGCAATTTCAAACCTAAATTGTTGAAAACTTCCCGCCAATCAAGTACTGCGCCGAAATTAATAATACGCCAGACACCATAGATAAATGTTCACCATAAAAATGACCATGAAATTATTTGTAGAAAAGACAGAGAAAAACTACATTAGGGCGGTGGGAAAGAGATTGAAGGAATTTACAATCTTTACATTGTTCATCCTATATTTTTGCACTTCGACGTGATGCTAGGGTCAGCAAGCAGGGCATGACTTGCTATCTCAACTACAAGGGAATAGTGATTTTTATCCTCACTGGGTGCACCATACTCTCGGCATTGTGCGACATCTAAACTACGTTTAGGAAATCACCATTTCTCTCTGATTTATCTTCGCAAAATCATTTTACTCTGATGTGATCTTGCTGATCAATGCACTCGTCTTACTGGTTAATGTTTAGTTGATTTTGTTTAGA
The DNA here is from genome assembly GCA_963932145.1 of Acanthosepion lycidas. Classification (NCBI taxonomy): domain Eukaryota; kingdom Metazoa; phylum Mollusca; class Cephalopoda; order Sepiida; family Sepiidae; genus Acanthosepion; species Acanthosepion lycidas. Next base: position 81,542,828 of record OZ010605.1, read on the forward strand.
GAAACCTCGACGAGGCATTTAATGCCGAAAACTAAATATTTTGAACGCAATTATAAAATATGAAATATATTGTTGGTAATTTTTCTATAAATACGTATCGTTGGTAATTTTTACATAAATATATTGCTGTTATTTTTAATATGACATGTATCTTTCATATTTTAATAATATTTTGAGTTTTGTTTGTTGGTAGTGATTCATTATTTGCTCATAGATTGGACCGTAAAAGGGGCTACCACCTGGTCAGGATGGAGCTAGGAAAAAACCAGAGTTAGGCGGTGGTTCTTCTCCAGATCAAAAGACTTGCTGCTGGATGTAGCTTATGGTTTTATTTATTAACATTTATTAAAATTTTCATACTTTTCATATATATTTTCTCATGCGTTTTAATGTCAATTAAATATCTTTTTCTTATGATCTTGTCAAAGTTTAGATGATTTTCATGATAATTGTTTTATGGTCGCCATTAAAATTTGTGAGAAACTGCAACGTTTTCACCGATCACTAAGTATATAATTTCTCATTTTCCTTTTGAGCATGTCAATCTTTATATATTTAGAATAAAGATAACAAAGGCGTTCTCATATATATATATATATATATATATATATATATATATTTCAATAAAGGTGCAATTAATTTACAAATTCATGAATCGTTCATACAAAAAACAAATTACATCTCTATTTTCGTTGTCCTCTTAGTACTGAGAGTAAAAACAAGAACAAAATCTATTTCCATACCTGAGGACGTCTGTGGGAACAGACGAAAGCTTGCAAAAATAATAAGATCTTATGCAACTGAAATTTATAAAACAAGGATCTTTTCATTCATAAACAGGTTCGGGGTTTTGTATATTATTTGAATTGTTCACGATGATGGATTCTCGCCAATTAAATTATTAACCTTTGTATTTGTTTTTTGTATTAATGATTCATGAATATTATATATATATATATATATATATATATATATATATATATATATATATATATATATATATATATAATCTCTTTCTTTGAATATAAGCGACAAGAGGATCTGATGAGTTTTTTTTATTCAGTTTCTCTTTAATTTTTCTGTTTGATGGTGTTTAATGGAGTACATTTCGTTTTGGAGTACACCGGAATGCCTATTGTCCACAGAGCTGTCGTACGCTATTTTATTAATTTTCACAGGGTCCGTTGTTAATTTCTTTTCACGGATGTCTTTTAAGATGTACTGTATGAACGCGTACAGAAACATTATGAAAAAAAAATTTGCAAGAATGAAAAGTGAATATAGCAAATAAAATCCGTGAAGTATAATATATAGTATATATATATATATATATGAACCTAGAGAGCTAGGTAAAAATACCTAGGTTTTAGCAATACGGATCCGTATTGGTGAAACCTAAGTAGGTTTCTCTGGCTCTTTAGATTCATATTTAAGTTTGCATATATATATATATATATATATATATATATATATATATATATATATATATATATATATATATATATATGTATTTATACATATATATACATACATATATTAAGGTTGATCTACTTAGTGTACTGAGCACTTTACGTATTTACTTTTCCTTTACTTGTTTTGGATTTTTTTGTTCTTCGGACTCTGAACTTGAATTCTGGACGATTGTTTTCGACTCAATTTCATGGTCTTAGTTCTTTCTTTTTTTATCCCTTATTTTTCCTTTGGCATTGGTTTGTTCAATTACATGCGAAAATGCCTATTTTTTTCCAAACGAGTATGACTATATATATATATACACACACACATATATATATATACAGTCCATATATTTGGAATAGCAAGGACAATTCCATTGTTTTTGTTTACTGAAGACAAATGGTCTTAAGATCAAAAGATGAATATGACACAAAACTTAAAAATGTCAACATTTATTTCTTGGCATTTATATTTAGATGTGTTAAACAACTTAGGACATGCCATCGTTTGTTTGAATCCACCCAATTTTCAATTGACCAAAATTTTCGGAAGACGTGACTGACAGGCCTTTCTTGTTGTCCGGGTGATGCATTTTAGATTTATTAATCATGAAATATTTCTGAATGTCTACTCATGGTTTTAGCCTTGGTTTTCACCTGTAACGTCTGCATTTTTTGATAAAGAGTATATACCAAAATGTTGATAGAGCTGACTATGAAAGGCAGGCAAGACATTGTGATGCTGAGAACAGATGGAAAATCAATCAAAGCTATTTGACAAACATTGAAACCTGGAATCATACATTTTTTAATCTTAAACCCAAATGTCTCCAGTGATCAATAAAAATAAAGAATTGGCGTAGCTTTTTCAATATTTCTTGAGGTGACTGTATTTCCTATTAGATATACCCTTATCACTGTTGCATATTGAGTATTATATTTTCATGCAACATATTATTTTCAAGCTAATAAAATTAAGTTTATAATATATGGCTTGACATATATTAGTTTCTTCTTCTGGGTTACCAAGATTCTTAATTTATTAAATTGTGTTTTTCTCACTTCAACAATTTCACTGCCTTTTTTTTTTCTCGTCATTAAATTTACCTTTGTGTTTTCATTGTTTTCTTTTTGCCGTTTTCACATGTCTTCCTTCAAATTAGGTTATTGCAAAGTCTTTCTTTCTTCATTCATTTCTTTCTTTCTTTATTTCATTCATTTCTTTCTTTCTTTCTTTCTGTCATTCATTTCTTTCTTTCTTTCTTCATTCATTTCTTTCTTTCTTTCTTTCATTCATTTCTTTCTTTCTTTCTTCATTCATTTCTTTCTTTCTTTCTTTCTTTCTTTATTTATTTCTATCTTTCATTCCTTCATTCTTTCTGTCTTTCTTTCTTAGAATCATCTGCATTTTTTTTTTGTTTATTCATTACTCCATTATCTTTTCAATTATTTCGTTCCTTGTTTTTGACGCTCCGTCATTAGTCATGTGGCTACTCATTTATTTTCAGTAAATTCTTTAATATTTCTTTTCATATTTCATTCATTGATTTTTATTTTTTTTTATTCTTCTTACGTCTATTTTTGACACTTTTACAATTTTTGATTGGTTCCTTCAAATTTCTGTTAGCTTTCTTATTTGATATTATTATTTTCTCAAAATCACGTCGTCATTCTCTCTTAAAGTTTTTCATTCTTTATTTGCGTCCAGCAGCAAGGCCTCTGATCAGGAGGTGTTGAGGAGCGTGGAATCACCTCTTAATTGCTGATTTTCCCAGCTTCACCCTGACCCCTGGTAGTAACACATGTTAGAGTCGTAGCTATGGGCCCATAAACTTGGCTCAAAACCTTATGGATGTGTAAAAATAGGTTTTAATATCAGAAATACGCTTTTCTAAAAATTATTACCAGAAATACATTATTACCAGAAATACATTATTACCAGAAATACATTATTACCAGAAATACATTATTACCAGAAATACATTATTACCAGAAACGCATTATTACCAGAAATACATTATTACCATAAATACATTATTACCATAAATACATTATTACCAGAAATACATTATTACCAGCAACGCATTATTACCAGAAACGCATTATTACCAGAAATACATTATTACCAGAAATACATTATTACCAGAAATACATTATTACCAGAAATGAATTTTTGAAAACAAATATTACCAACAATAAAAAAAAAATGTCGACATTGAATAATCCTTTTAGATTGATATGCCGTAAAATAAACCAAACCAAACCAAACCAAACCAAACCAAACAAACCAGTCTTTATTTATTTATTTACTCTGATATTATGTTCAATATGCACAAACTTTTTAAATTTTATTTTCGCTACATATTTTACATTTTCATCCATATATATTTTCATATACACTTTATAACTTGTTTATCTTCTTTTTCAATCTCCCGTTGTTACATAAGATTTATTTATCACATATATTCTTTCGGTCTGACATTGTTTTTTGTTTTTTTTCGACTTCTTCTTTTCTTTTAATTAGCGTTTATTTATTTATTTTCCGTATTGAACGAACTTATAAATCTGACAATTCCCAACGAAATCACTTTCTTCCATTTGCTCTTTGTCAGATATGCCCAACCAATCCCGTCGTTTACACGTATGATCTCCCTTCGTAAAAATCGGTGATATTTTGAAAAGATTAAAACGTTATCATCAACGAAAAGATGATTTTGAAGACACATTGTGCTAAATTATTGTTATGCATGTAATTATGTATGAGAGATTGACTGATCAAGTGAAAATGTAAGAATAGAATTTAGAGACTTTATTTGCCTCATGACATTCACACGAAATGAATGGTCCCATAGTTAGCCCATGAATTCTCGACGGTATATATCAATATTTAATAAGTTTACAATAATTTTTTTTTTATTTTCACCTACCAGATGTAAAGGGATTGCTAGCATTAACCCCTACCAATTATCGGGCTTATCATCCTTTTACAAAAAATTGATACGGTCGGTGCTTCCAATCTACATATAAAACACTGTAAATTCCGTTAGTCTGTTTGATCGTTTGTCCATCCGTCCATCCGCGATACCCTCTAAAATAGCCATAGATTGGCCGATCGAAACCAACTTTTGAGAAGAAGTGCAAAGAGGAAAATGGGTAGAAATACAGTTGTTTTAACAAGGGTGCGTAGCTCAGTATAGTAAATGTTCATTAAACTTTTGTAAAATTTAAAAGTTTTATTATTTAACATACAAAATTCTTAAGAGAATAAATACTTATTTATTAAAAAATGTTATATTGATTTGGAATATAATTTCTTTATGTGTTTTTATATACAAGAATCAAGTTTCCAGGTCGCCCTGCATTTGTGAGAACTATAAGCAGATAACAGGGCCAATCGTTTCAAAATGTTAGAATTTGACGCCAGAAAAAGTTATTTACACATGGCCAGTTATACAGTGTAACCCGGATATAAGAGACCCGGATATAAGAGAAACCTGGATATAAGAGACTTCTTCTCCGGTCTCGACAACTCTCTTATATCCGGGTTACACTTTATACTGAAAGCTCAACGGTAAGACATCATAAGAAATTTTTCTTAGCTGTTAAAAAGGAAAAAAAAAAATCTTAATAATACTGTTTATCCTGAAGTCCTATAAAATTAAATTAAAGAAATTATTAAACCAGGAAATAGTTTTTTTATTAAAATATTTTTTTTCCAAAGAAATCAGCTTATTTATAGATTGTCTTGTAAAATTGAACGAAACAGAGAGTTTGTAAATTTCGCCAAGAAATGTTAAAAAATGTTAAGAATACTAAATACTGTGAGAATTGTATTATGTTTTTTTTTAAATATCTAAGAGAATATTTTGCTGATCAAATGAAGTGTTCAAAATTATTCTAATCGCTGAGAAGGATTAAATATGTGGACTTTAAGAAGACATAAAATGTAGATTAGATTAGATTTAGCAAATTTAATGGAAAGTAAAATATAGTAATAATCAAATGAATCGGAATTAAATTGCAAGAATTCATTAAGAGAAAGGAATATAAGAAAAATCAATCTAAAGCAAAAAAAAAAAATATATATATATAAATAGAATTGGATAAAAAAATAAAATACGGAATAAAAAAAAGATAAGAGTAACCAGTAGAAAGAGGTTGAAGAGAGAAAGTTTATGGAAAGGATGAATAGGGAAGAATGCAATGCTTCGAATGGAGGCCTGTTTTTATCTTTTCTCTGCATGTTGACATACATTGACAAGAAGCGGGCAAGATGTTTGAACGTAAATACTATTAATCCTCGGTTGTATTTGAATGAACAAAAGTAAATAAAAACTTTACATGAATATAAAAAGGCACAGAGCCATACAGGTAGTTTTAAGGACAAACAGCCAATAGAAAAACAACGAAAAATCATATAAGTGCGACACTTGCCTGCATTCTCTCTGCCGATTCTCTGGAACTATTTAAAGCAAGTGGCCGTCTTCTCCAACGTAACGACTCCATTTTATACAAAAAAAATATATATATTAAAAAAACAAAAAAAAACAAACTAGAGTTTCATTGTTTGTCTTACCTTTGTGATATTGCAAGCTTGGAGATACAAGTTTGGAATAAGAAAGATAGCATGAAATGCAAAAGACTTACAATATGTATTATTTAAATCTATAGCTCGTTGATAAACGTTAGCAAAATTGAATATATTTCTTCAGAATACCTATATTTTTATATGCACGATTTAATTGTTTTCTCTAATATTTAATATCTGATGTTATATGGGAAGTTTCCAGGAATAGACCGAATTAAAACGTATAGGATTACTCAAATAAAACATATATTACATTTACCAATTAAAATCCGTCGATATCCCCTTTGAAAGGGTTACTTTTGAATGTATACAAGCTCTAACTTCTATTTTACATATCGAAAATATAGAAAAATCATATTTCTGACGGATGTCCAACGGAGTATAATAATTTTAGCGAAATCCATCTCTTACTTTAATTGACAGGGAATTCCGCAACTTGTTCTAATCGATGGATTAAATAACTACTACTCACAATTACTGGGAATTTAATTTATATGGCCGCCAAAAACAAATATCTTAATTAAAACAAAAACCTCGACTAGCTTTAAGACGCAAGTAGCAATAAAAAACAAATAAAAATAACTTCTTCTACACTCCACATTAGACACTTCATTTTGTTAGAATTTTGTAAAAATCGTATTACTTTTCAAACATAATCCTATAGCTCGAAAACTATTGTCAGGTCGACTTAATAGTTTGGCTACTAATGTTTTTAGTTGAGCTTATATTTTTATTAAAACGTTAAATCAAATCATTATATTGTCTAAACACATTCGGAACATGAAATTCAGTACTTGGATAGATATGCATAACGAAGCTCAGGATTGGTATGTCTTTACTGTCGCTCGATGCCATTAATATGGGGGACATGATAATACCGTGTATAATGTAATCCTCGTAAAATACACTTCGAGTCGTCAGCTAAGACTATGCTACATATACTGTTTACATACAATCACGAAGAAAATTATCGTTACAGAACTTTCTAAATGTTCTGTCCAAAGCTTCTATGACTGAATTTATAGTATCCTGTTTTAATCATGACAGTAATTTCCCAGAATATCTGTTGACTTAACTCACCCTTCTGATAAATTGTGTAAACTATCATGCTGTTTTTGATGCGTTGCGTTGTTTGATAATTTGAATGTTAGAACTGATGGCCAGGAAAGTAGTGTTTGATGGTTTAAGATTAGTTCATTTTACGGTATATCAACACTATTTCACTCACTGCAACAACGATAACTTCTTTGCTACACACACACACACACATACACACACTCACACACACACACACACACACACACACACACACACACATATATATATATATATATATATATATATATATATATATAAACTGATGTTCACCTTATAAAAAACCCAATGTCTACTCAACGTAGAGGGTTATTGGTGATGTTTCTTGTCTGAATGGTAAGGATCACTAGCCCAGTCCCTGCATATATGTCTATAATGATAACATTTAAGTCTAGACTTAAAGAGGTACAAAGTCTAGTGTCTTGGGAAGAAGTTAAAGCAGCGGTTGTCACCAAAGAACTTGACATATTATAGTAATTTCATAACTCAAAGTTATTCAACAATTTGAGCTTGCCCTCAAGAGATGACTCAGGTTTTTAAATATTTCTCAATGCTCCTAGTACAAAATAGATATTTCTTTTTGTTTCTGGTTGTTTATCTTTGCTATATCGGGCGTAAACTAGAATGACTAAGGGAGATCAATAGACGACAAATGTTTTCTCATTGGGAATTGACATCATCAAACAAGTAATAGAATTCCATCATTTAGCATTTTCTGCTTGCATCCAAAAGTGTACTTTGTACCTATTAGTATGCCTATGGTGGCATGTTATATTTAGGACAAATGAGGCCCTGTGCTAGTAAAGTAAACCCATTAATTGGGCCCTGAATGAGGTAGGATGACATACCTACACAGACAGGGAAGGAATATGCTCTCCCTAACCAACGGTGCCCTGCGCTTAAGCACAATGTTAAATCCGGCGTTGCTAAGATGTCATCGCTCATGAAGATGGAAGTCAAAACATGTTGTTGATTATGCTACAGTTAATAACTTAAGACCTCAAATTGAACAATTACACGTTAATTTTTTCTCTTTAGAAAACTTTAGTTCATTTTAGCAATTCTGGAAACCCTACTCGTTATTGTTTTGATTGTTGCTGTTCCATAAAACCTGGTGTGCTTGCTATGTATTCAGAGATCGTTGATAAAATCCAAAGAAGTATCTGCAATGTCACTGATCGATTTTGTAATAACAATCAAGCAACGCCCGCTAACATGAAGTGGAGAGATTGCTATGATTGCTGCTACGAATATCTTGAGCTAAACAGTGTTTTTACGCTAGAATCTATGTTATATATTTATGAGTCTACCATTGGTCCATGCTTTGAATTTTACTGATATATCTTGCCTGGTTTTCTTATATGCATTTAGATATTCTTGATAAAATACAAAGGAAAATCTGCAAAGTTACTGATCCTGACGTGATATCTCGGCTACAGGCAATTTATCACCACTGTAACGTATTTTCTCTGCGTCTTTTCTAGAAATAATTTCACTGTAATTGTTCCGATGAATACATAGACTGAATTTAAGCGTAGAACCAGTTTTCGGGTAAGTTATCACCATTTTAACTTTCAAATGGCTACATGAAATGGTAAGTTCTATGCTCACAGTTTTTTTTTCTGGTACTTCTCCTTTATGAAAATCATTTCAAGATTATTATTTTCCAGTCAAGTCTGATCTACAAGAAATAAATTCAGTGGTAATCTTCTGTCTTATTTGCTGCTTTTTTTGTTCTCACTCCGGAAATAATGTCTTAGTGGATCTATTCCCTTCCTTGTGGTGAAAGGATTGAAAATAATTATTTGAAGCCTTATGTTCTATCTATACAAGAGTTTAATCAGACCATAATAAGAATATAGCATCAATACCTGAATTGGAGCTACTCAATCTTCCTTTTCTAACCCATGAGTTCAAAATCATTTATACAATTTTTGACGTATCTTTACGAGCTTTTATCGTTTTTTCCATGGCAAAACTTAACATGATCTCCATTCTTTATTTCCAACAGTTCGGGCCTTTACTGCTCGGTTACGCCACATCATCAAAAGGTAGACAATACACCAACATATATCTCGTGTTCGAAATGTAAATAGAAATTCAAAGCTTTTCCGAAGAACAACTAACAAAACTATTTGGGAAACCGAATCCTACGTAGGTACTTCGCTGAACAATACAATATTAATCTCTATAATTCAAGGGAAAATGGTTTTTTCCACATTATCTTTATAACATTCACAACCTAGATACTCCTCTTTAAATTATATCAAACCTCATTGTTAACTGTTTTAACAGTTTCATCTGCCTTGAATTGCTTTCAAACCTTGTATAAATTGCAGTATTACTATCAAAAACATAACATATATTACCGTCTTTATTGTTAGCTCTCTGCTGCAGTATTTAACTGTATGTGTTTGGAAATACTTTTTATTTTATATTCAGTTTTTGTTTAGTGGTCGTTATCAATCAGAGTTGTGTTATGTTTCCTTCCTCTTTGCCAATTAGTACGCATCACGGTTGACTGGTTATATGGCGTTTAGCAAACCAGGAAATAAAATATTGCATTTAGCATAGATAGTTGTGGAAGTGACTCACAGAATAAAAGATGCTTTCCCGACACAAGGGAAAACACAGCCTCTTGCATCATAACGTAGGGGAATTGTGAATAACGTAAGAATTTTAACACCGAGTTGCTTTTCGATTCATAGTCGAAGAAATGGAATATAAGACGATTCTACGCTTTATTAGCATGGTCTCTTATTAGATAATTTTTTTTTTCTCTCGTTGATCTATTATTATTATGAATGTCCGTGTAAATATTTGTAGCGATGGCAGATCTGGCTACGGTAACCCAGATATAATCAGTAAACCCAGCAAAGTTCCTAATTCAAAAATAAACAAATTATAATCCAGCTTTATTTCTTGATGTTAACGGAATTAATAAACATGGGATTTTTTGGAAATGCATGAATGAAAGTTAGATTTTCAACATAACCGTATTCAAATAAAATTTTGTAAGATTTATATTCCTAAATCCTTCATGTGTATTCATATAGCTAGACGCAGAAGCTTACGTAAATTTCTCGAACAGTTTATATATTTGAAGGCTGACAGCAGAAAAAAATTAATGTTAATTTTATAGGATTCTTATAGTGTGTGATTTCTACGAATAGCTCCCTATTGGCTGGATAAAATAGACAATACGTGTGTTATGTAGTATGGGGTAGGGAAATTTATTCCCCAACGCCATAACGAATTTTCTAGGCTACTGGAGCGAAAAATATTGAGGTTAGATGATCAGAATATATAAAACAAACATAGCAGGAAGTAAAGCAGAGAACAATCATTAAAATTTGAACAAATCATGAAAAATGAATCTGTTTGGCAAAATATTTTAATTCTAATGATCCGGATTTAAGTGAAGTAGGAGGAAATACTATAAATGTACTGTTTGCTCGGAAAAAGAAACAATGGTATTAGGTTGGTGCAAAAATAATTTCGTTTTCTCACATAGTAACATATGTTATAAAACGAAATTATTTTTGCACCAACCTAATAAAATTAATTTTTCCTGTTATTTATCTATATGTCTAGATAGCTAGCTGGATGGCTATTTCAGTCTGCTCATATTTAGTTATGTGCCATGAAAGATACTCGCTTAGTCGATCATGCAACTTTCGATATATGACTGACAAGGAAGATGCTTTCCCACATTAGGTTGCCATTTCTTTCTGTCGTAGACCAGTTGCCATCCAAGGTTATAGAACCAGGTTTGTCCTGCTATTTACCCATAGCTGGGGGGAGAAGAGGTTTCATACTTTTCCCAAGTGCATTAGCACGTAAGTGAATGTAATGGATTCGATTGGAATTCGAGTCGAATCCATTAAATTCACTTACGTACTAATACCCTGGGGAAAGGAAAGACTTAGGATACCTACCTTAATGTAGAAAACGGTTTCGGTTTCTTAAGTAATACATTATTTGTCTCTTTATCTAACTCTTAATCTGTCTATGATCTTTCCATCTGTACATATGTATGCATTTATCTCGGGCAGCTTGGCGTGGTGTAATGGTTAGCAAGCTTGTCTCGCTAAAACAGTTACGTCTGAATATTGAATAGGATCTTCATTGGGTGCTCAAAACTCCCGGCCGTGTGCCACATGTAAGCTGCGCTTAGAAAATCAATCGGGCACCTGGAAGTGGTGTAATAATTAGCAAGCTTGTTTCCCTACAACAGTTACGACTGAATAGTGAGTTCGATCCGCACTCGTGGCCGTGTGCCACATCTAAGTTACGCTTAGAAAATCATTTGGGCTAAAACAGTTACGACGGAATAGTGAGTTCGATCCTCACTGGGTGCTCCACACTCCCGGCCGTGTGCCATATCTAAACTAGCATAGATAATCATTTGGGCAACTCGACGCGGTGTAATGGTTAACGTGCGTCTCTTGCTAGAATAATTACGAGCAGTGAGTTCGATATTCACTGGGTGTCCCCTACATTCGGCCTTGTGCCACCTCTAAGCTACGCTTGGAAAATCACTATGTATGCATTTGTCTATCTGTCTTTCAACATTGGCTCATATCTATTAGATCCATATTCTATATCTCTTAATCTGTTTATATCTATCACATTCAAAACGCTTTTTATTTTCTAAAGTTATCAATTCTTAATCAATACCGATCTTTCAATCTATTTATCTGCCACAGCCTTTTCATATTAATGCATTTATCTATCTACCAATCAACATCAGCTCATATCTGTAAGATTCTTATCCTATCTATCTTAATATTTTCATATCTATCAAAGTGTCTTGTAATCAAATCGTTATCAACCCGACATAGATGGATAGATAAATGATGCCGTATTTGCATTAACTCGTTCATTTGTAGGATGCATCTCTCAGATGATGGACAAGTGCGAAACATAGCCAATGTTTAAGGGAACGCTTGCCAATTTCTTTTGGTCAGGAACAAGTTTTAATTCTAAATCTGAACATCCGATGTCAGTAGGTCGGAAGAGTTCACTTGCGATTTCTCTAATTGGTTAATATATCTCTTCACAGATATGGATGTCATGTTTTTCTGGAAACTCCATTTGTTTCCTCAAATTCCATGTGAATATATAAAGTGCATTTTGTACATAAATATATAAGCTATTGATGTTAACTACGGTATTGCTGTTCGATTTGTTCAAGGACTTTCTCATCGACGTAACTTGGCTTCACTCTGTCTTATCTATCAAATAATTTCATGCCGACTGTTCTAGTGACTCACATGCATAAATTTAATCGTGAGCTTGATTGGCAACTAGGTGCACCGTTTAAACTGTCGAAGTAGTAGATTCAACCGCCACTTCTATTCGCCATTTTTTTCTATCGTGATTGAATTCCTTGCTTCACAGCCGCCACAATTTCAAAAAAATAGATGCAGTATCAATCGCCATCATCTGTCTTCCTGAATTTCAGATTCCTGATTTATGTTAAATATGGTATTGCTTTTCGATTTATTCAAGGACTTTCTCATCGACATAATTGGCTTTCCTCTATCTTATCTAACAAATAATTTCATGCCGACTGTCCTAATGACTGACCTCCATAAATTTAATCGTGAGCTTGATTGGCAACTAGGTGTCACCGTTTTAGTTTTGAAGTAGTAGATGCAACCGCCACTTCTATTCGCCTAGTTTTTTTCTATCGTACTTGAATTCCTTGCTTCAATGCCGCCACAATTTCAGAAATATAGATACAGTGTCGATCGCCATATTCCTGAACCCTGTACTTTTATTATCCTTACATCATTTATCATCCTTAATGTCTTCTTATTCCCTTTCAATGCCTTCAATCTCCTGGGCCTTAATGATATTAGTACCTTCATTACAAAAATAAAAATTCGAAATTTTTATTCAGCTATTGACATCCATCTTTTTGCAATGTCTATACGTTTAACCAATTATTTATTTTCCTAATAAAAGTGAACAACTTCGAATATTTGGAGAAAAATTTACATAAATTTAGGAAATGTGATATATGTGTGCTAGGATGTTTCATTATCTTTCATTATTAATGCCAACCATAACGTACTTATTTCTATGCTAGGACTACTGATGATATGTGTCCTAGTATGTGTTCTAGGAATATTCGGCATTCTGTGTATTTGTTCGACATTCTTTCCCTCGGAACAAACAAATATTGATGAATAATTAACTAATGAATATATAAGGAATTACTGATACTACCAACGACATAGTATACTTTTATCTTCCATTATTAATGCCAACCATAACGTACTTATTTCTATGCTAGGACTACTGATGATATCCTGACACGTTAGCTTTATTCTTCAGTTTTTCTCTGTGTCTATTATGTTTACTTTATTTTACTGGAGTCCATCAAGATCTACACTTTTCCCTCCCTACTTGATTAACAACAACTTATTTAATTTCCTTACCATTAATTATAGCTTTTCATTGTTCATTTAACCTTTCTTTTAGATGTTGGATAGTTTCATGATTATTTTCTTTGTTATGACTGCAATCAATAAAATACACATAATATTTTCTTTCATATTCTACTCTGTGTTATGATTCACTTCAGAGTCAATCCTAATGCAAGCAAATCTTGGAAGTCACGTTTATGTGTACGAATACCAATACCATTTCTTCTGTCATATATCGATTAAAAACTTGTAGAAAATTGTTTTAACGTGGCGTAATGAGAAACTAATATCGGTTAACGTATAAACACCTGTCTTCCAATTCATGCCTAACAAAAAAGAAAACAAGAAAAAACAATGGTGAGGAAAACGGAAATACAACGATTTGCAAATCATAAAATAATCTTGTACAATGTTGTACATATGAATGGCGTATCTGAAACATACAGTAAAATATAAAAGTCATATTCCATAGATTTATTGCTTTACTTCACTCGTCATGTTGCAAAAACGACGCAACAAATGATTATGGAATTGTGTTGGAAAATTAATTCACATTCAGGATATTCTTCAAATTAAATTATTTTTTCTGGTCATGATGTGGTTGTAATTAGGGTAGTAGGAATTTCCTTTCGTGTTCGTATTGGAAAATGATATCTGATTTTTCGTTTTAGAGTTTAACTTGTTATCAGGGTATAACTGGCCATATTCTAAATAATATATATAGTTTATTCTGAAAATTGAACAATATTACAAAATTAATTAATACATAATATATAAAAATGGATAAAGTATTAAATAAATGAAATCTATAATTTCGATGTAATCATTGTAAATAATACAAATACTTAGCCCTAAACAAAATAAAAGGAGGAAAGTTGGTTTCTCTCTTCTCTTAATTTCCATTATGCAGAAAAGTCAATTTATATACAGTCCACTAAAGTAGTAGTTGCACTTAGTCGTATTGAAGCCTTAAATTAAGAGTACAGACTGTCTATACGAATGTATCTATGCATTCAGTCCTCTTAACATATACAAATAGCATAGATAGATAGATAGATAGATAGATGGATAGATAGATAGATTGGTAAACAGACAGAAAGACAGAGAGAGAGAGAGTTGATAGATATGAACAGATTTACATAGATTCGAATCTCTTTCATGAGACCCGGGTTCAAATTTCATCATTTTTGATTTCTCAAGAATGTGAGTTCAGCGTGCGACATTTTAGAAACATGCCAGAAAATCATATTATGGGTTGCCTCAACCATGCCACGGAACCTGGATAGAAAAAAACGCTATGAATATTTCGATGGTTGTGCTAGCACGTAGTCACAAGTCAGCGTGGTGGTGGTGTTCAAATTAATGATCCTGTCAGATTATGCACACACGCACGGACGCACCTCTCTCTCTGGACCCGTAACTAATGTTTACTCAGTATAGTTAAACTATAAACACATATAAGCGAACACAAGCGCCTGTGACAGGAATTGGTTAGCTACCGTAGCAGACGGTCTGCTCCGAAACACAAGAGAGAGAGATAGATAGAGAGAGAGAGAGAGAGTGTGTGTGTGTTTTTGTGTGTAGGGTTCTGAAATATTCTAACCAAAATGAAACGACACTTCTGTCAATTCCCAAGAACTCCTTTCAAGATTACAATACTGATCACTTTGTAGGAACAGAGAACGCCGTCAGGTAGCAGTAAAAGTTTGAACAGGAAACTTCAGTGAAAATTAATACCTGTCTTTCGGAGCGAATGACATCTTTGGTTTCGGATGAATTCTCTCAATAATAGAATTAAGGTTGGTCCTAAAGTTGACAAATCAACCATAAAAAGAAATTAAATTATGACAATTGTAGAAAACTTAATGGTCTCTAGTTTTGGAATTATAGAATTCTCCTCAAGCGCCTAATCTACTGATAAGGTTTCATTACGACTTTATTTGTACACTGAAACATTTTGTAAATATTTATGACGTTTATATGACTTAAGTGAGCGATTTCAAAGGAAGAAAATTATTTTATTGAGAGAACATTTTTATGATTTAAATTCCCTGTTGCACATTGGACATGATCTTCCTTCGCTACTAATCAAGAGATTATTTTAAAAGTTATAAATTGAAGCAAAGATTATTTTAAGAGAGATATACTGAACTTTATTTAGGATGATGTATGGTAGAGTACTTTATCAAGTTCTTTCGAATTTCTTTTATTCGTTTTTGTTTAACGGCAAATGTACAACCTGTATATTTACTTTATTATTTACTCTAATTAGATTCGACGTTATATAATGATAACTATTTATGAAAACCAGCGTCTCCGAAAAATGTATCATTAGTTAAGATAGCTTGATACCGGTTTGCCTCGGATTTTTGCTTTAGATATCTCGAAAGCTTTTGACAGTGTTTATTATGCTGGTCTTCTTTACAAGTTGAAGGGTCATAGTGTTTCTGGCTGTTTTATTTAACTTTTATCATACTGTGTAATAAATGTTTTGAAATGCTACTAAGCAAGAGCCTATTGTATTAATTTTGGAGTTTCTCAAAACTATTATTTGAGCGAATACTTTTCTTATTTCCCTCAACAATCTTCACGATGTTATAAGTTCCTGAATCCGGACGTATAAAGAAGACCCAACTAATTACTCCAGAATTGATAGCAACTCAGATATGCCTGATAACATCAAATTGGAAACTGATCTTGACTATAGTAGTTGTCAAGTGGAGTAATATATGTCTGGAACGTTGCAACGAACCGACCGTTTTTCTATCGTCTTTATAGTTGGATAGAATACAGGTATTATCAAAAACGTGTCCAAAACGAAACTGCATTTTGATAATTATATTAAAGAACCATTTTGGCCTTTCATCAGTATGGGTGATGTTAAGTTCCAGCAGAGAATAACTCTACGTCGTTTTGGTCTTACGTTTCTCACAGACATAATGACGAATTAGTATTAGGTTGGTACAAAGATAATGTCGTTATCTCACATATGTTACTATATGAGTAAACGACATTATTTTTGCACCAAGCTAATATTTGGAAGCAATTACCATGTCTGCTGCTAGGAAGTTCGATCCACTCTGTCATCCTAGACATTTTTTTATCACCAGAATATGTATTGCACATTCATAAGACCATCTTTTGGATCGAAAGTTGGCGCCACATCTGGTTTCTTCCTTCTGTTTTATATCTAGAGATTCTTTTCAATGTGCAGATCCAAAGAATATGCAACGTTATTTGTCTTGACGTGTCGACATGGTATCATTCAATTTCTCACTGCTCTAACCTTACCCCTTGCTTTTTCTATAAATATTTTTTACGTTAAGTATCCTGACAAGCTTTTATCGTTGGTAGCCCAACTTCAAGAATTTCATCTCAGAACTACATTGGAAATTAAGTCTTATAATTTCACAGTTGAAATTAATCGTTGTAACTGTGTTTTATACCATTAGTCTTTTTCTCCCTCACTTGATTTTCCTGTGAACCACGATCTGCAAAAATTTCAATTCGATGTTGACCATCATTTTATATCCCCTTGAATTATGTTCTTTTATTGCTATCTTTGTTTCTTTCCCTCTGAGTAACTACTTCTATCCAGGAGGCTTTCATTTCTTTGTTTAGGGGGATAATCTAAAAAGAAATACCTGCTCGATATATACTTTGATCATTATTAAATATAGATTCAGATGATACCAGTATGATTGCATCGCCACAACTATAAATGATCAGATCCTCGTAGCTTAGCCTTCCTCTGACCGAGTTCAATGGAAGAAAAACTGATTGTGATATTCAATCTGTGAAAATACTAAACTATTAGGTCGGCGAAAAAATAATGACGTAATAATGTCGTTTTTTGACGTTAAAAATACGTCAAAAAACGACATTATTGTTTTTGCATTATTCTTTTTGCACCAACCAATCATCACCGAACAGACACTGGAATTTCTCCAATCACGATAAGCGTTTAAAATCACAATAAGACTCCATTCTTTGAATTTTAACTCCTGACGTGAAGTAGTATATATGCATACTATTTAATATATGTTTTGTTTATACGTTATTTTTTTTATAGATACACATATTTAAGTAAATGTTCTGTTTATAATAAACACTATTAACAAAATTTAAGGGTCTGAATGCTCGAGATATATCAAAGAAAATTTAGGTTCTTCTGATAGGAATCGAACTTGTATTCTACACGTAACCGCATTAGCCTGACGTGCTATGCCATTTAGCTACAGAGGAAGCAACTGGTTAGCAATGTTAAATTACTGTTTTTGAACTACAATCTTTCCATGATTTCTCTAGAACGTTCATATATGCTCAAACCTAATAACTTAATCAAATAACATGATATATTATGAAATGGACTAAGTACGACAATAATTTTAATTGTTGTTAATACTGTTTATTATAAACAGAGCATTTACTTAAATATTTGTATCTATAAAATATAACGTATAAAAAATATATATTAAATTAATTGCCAGACTTAGTCCATTCCATAATATATGTATTCTATCCAACTATAAAGACGATAGAAAAATGGCCTTTTCGTTGCAACGTTTCAGGTAGTAACTGTTTAAATTTACCATGTACTATCGTTACAATAGTCTAATAAAAATAAAAGTGAAATATTGCTGCCATACCTAAGCTGGAAATGCTTCCTAATCTTGAAAGAGGTCAGAATCATTTACAAAGCCCTGTCGGTGATAAATTATTATAGACCCTACAGTTCCTATGCCCGCAGAGAAAGTCTATAGTTACTTCCATTGAAAATGTTTAGAGTTAGAGTTACATTATTTAGATCCAACAGTTCTGACCTTGACAGCTAGGACAACATGCCACATTCACAGTCTCAAATCATCCTCGTCCCCTGCGCATTCAATTGGTAAGATGTAAATACCACTCAGAAAGTCTGTTGTCTTGAGAAGCCACTTTGTGCCACAGTTTTTCGATGGAATGCTTCCTCAACAAGGATGGTCATAACTTTTTCAAGTCTAATTTCAAAAGTTATCTGCCCAATATAATCCTATTACTTTTCAATTACGCCTTACTCTTCCATTTTCCTCTTTCGTCCTCCTCTTACAACTTTATAACAACTTTAGTTTAGTTTTGTACTGATGCTCCTGACACAACGTAGGCTAAATATATATACTTTGAATAAACTGATAAACTTAGAAAACAATAATGGATTTATATTTAGAAAAAGAAAATTGCAAATCGCAAACTGTTAACATGCTACTTATAATAGCGGTTAAGGTGGTTGAAATCTTAGATTAAAGTTTTTTTTTAATCTATTGTCTGAGCTCATAACATAGTCAATATTCATATAGAGGTTGCCCATCAATTCTGGGCAGTTAGGAAATCTCAGTAACTACACATTCATACATGTATACACACAGACACACACTCACACTCACACACACACACACACATATATATATATAGAGAGAGAGATAGATAGATAGATAGATAGATAGATAGATAGATAGATAGATAGATATTTACTAACACAGATTAAACATGTTTTTGTCGAAAGAGGAAAGAATTTTCTTTTTCTGGAATATGCCAAAATCATATCAAATGAAAATCAGAGATCACTTGATTGTACGTATAAAGAGTGAATGTGCAAAAATTAACGGCATTGTGGACTTATTCCATCGAGTACCCTTTAATCTTGCACAAGCACTTTAACCTTCGCATCACAAATTAAGGAATTCGCCTTGAAGATGTTATTTGTTAATATTCCAGTTCAATAATATGTTGAACTTTTAATTTCTCGGAAATATGCATTTTTGCCTACGGTGTCCAAACCTTAGAGACATCATGCAATATTACAGATTGACAAAGAGAAAATAGAAGAAATACATAGACGATAATTCTTGTTATAGTCATGTAAAATCTCATGTTAAGATGCAGTGTTCAGTTATCTCCCTTTAGATAAAATAAATTCACGAGGAACAAGTGAAGACCGCAGAGTAACGTCAATTCGTGTGGTGTTGCATTCTAATTGCTGAGTAGACAGTGAGCGAGAAAGACATGATAGTCAGCGCTGGTTAGGAGAACGAAAGAAACTACCTGATCCCAACAAGGAATATAAAAGACACAACCGGCCTCTCTTTTTTTCCTTCCGGAAAATTTTACAAGTAAAATATATTAGCTTACAGCCCGTTCACACTGTTTACTTCCATGTATATTAGAGTTTCTACGTGTAGGAGAAATATTGATAAATATTCCACAGAGTCCCCCAATTTACAATAGGCATAGATGAAGTGAATACCTAGAAAAACATATTAAATTACGATATTTTAAAGGCTTTACATGATCATTTTTCAGTTTCCTTCCCTTTCATTTATATTAATTTCATCTTCCCCATAATGTTCACTCGTGTGCTTTTGGACAACTACAAGCAAAACTGCTACTTGTTCTTGTTAACTTAAGGAGACTCTATATTTCAAGAAAAAAATCACGACGTGCGTAGGGAAAAATCCAGATCATAACAATAATCGGTGTATATTGTCTTAATTCGCAAAGAAAAAAAAAGAGTAAAAGATATTCCGGAAGATTAAAGTAGAGAATTTAGAAAATAATCTCTCTATATTTCTGAGATGAGGCATTGTAACTATTTGTAACTATTTCCCCTATTAATATTTTTATAACCCCGTACTCATTTTTATTACACTATAACTAGAAAAGTGCACGAAATAAAGGTTCGGCTCAATATTCCAACCTATATCACTGGAAGATGGCCGAAGCGTACAACGACCGAAACGCCCTTAATATTAGGTTGGTGCAAAAATAATGTCGTTTTCACGCATATTAATATATGTGAGAAAACGACATTATTTTTGCACCAACCTAATATGACAATAAACAGTTAAACATATTCAGATGAGACCGAGAAGCAGTCCATGTAGTGTTTAGGAAGAAATCCGTTCACGCATCTGCATTTCTGTATAAATTTGGAAAGGGGACGATTTAGCCGTCATTCCAATTATATGTATTCGGAATATATATATATATATATATATATATATATATATATATATATATATATATATAATATGTTTATTTTGGTAGAAATGATTCTTTCATGTACATTTCATTGAATACGACAGACAAGTTGCTTTGAATTTGTTTTTTTACAATTTCTCATGTCATCTAATTTTTTTTTCATATTTTAAATTATACAAAAACTGTCCGAATGTTCTTTTTATCCGACTGATTTGGCTACACATTTAGCCATTTTCAAGGTTGAAATATTTTAACTGTTAAAAAATAAATATTTCGTCGTATGTATGTATTTATATAATGTTTTTATTTTCAAAACACGGTCAATATATTGTGTCCATGTTCTTACTTGATATTAATGAGTTTTTTTGTTATTTTTATTTATAAGGCTTCCATTATTTTTATCCTTTTTTGCATGTATATGAAGCTATTATACTTGTGTTATCAACAAGTATGCTACGAATAGGGTCCGGTAGGTCTCCATTAATATTTTAATGAGATCTAATTGAGCTATGGTCAGAAAGGTGTAGTGTGAGTCTTCCTGTCAAACATGTAGTATGGTCTATATAATTATTATATAATTTTGATTGTTCAGGAATACAATTCTTTAATGGATATTTAAATTCAAGAGTAATATTTGTCCTTTTTAATTTTGTTCTCAGAAGTGAATCATTATTGTTGACTATAAGTTTAGTGGTTTAAAATGTTTTGTAATACATGATTAATGTAATTTTTTTTGTTATTCTCAACTGGTGTTGTGGTATTTTTTTATAATGTTCTTAATTTTTGTCTTTATAATTTTCGTTCATTCGATTTATATAAAAACATTAATTTTATTGTATATATACATATATATATATATATATATATATATATATATATATATATATATATATATATATATATATATATATATATACATATATATATATATATATTAAATTATGAAAAACTTGGTAATCCGTATGGGTAATCCCAAAGAGGATGAAATCCTGAGAGCTCAATGTAAATCCAGAGCTAATATTTAATTTTAAATATTTTCATTTTTCGCTTCATTTTTGGAGGTGCTATCTGATGATCCGTCGTCATTTAAAAGGGTTCTGGTGAAAAAAATTATTATAATGGAACATTTTCTTTATATATATATATATATATATATATATATATATATATATATATATATATATATATATAAACACATACATACACACATGTGTGAGTGTGTGTTTGTATATATATATATATATATATATATATATATATATATATATAATTAAGTTATAAGGAACTTGGTAAACCGAATTTATAAATCCAAAGAGGATGAAATCCTGAGAGCTCAATGTGAGGACAGAGCTAATATGTAATGAAAAACAAACCACTTTAAGGTACCATTACGATAATTTATTTCACCTAAATCCTTTTTTAAGGATTCAGGATCATCAGATCATTCCAACAACGAATTGAGAGGAAAAATGGGATTAGAAATTGGTGGGTAGTGTAATTTTTGTAATTTAATAGAGGGGGTTGAGAGTGGTAGTTAAACAGACAGTATAAAGTATAGGGAGGGGTTAATTTTATATCTCTCTTAAGTATGTTTTATATTGAAGTAAGAGGAGTGACAGAACCTTGACCTCTTTAGATGGTTAATAAAACGGAAATGAATTGTAGAAAATGTATACAAGTGAGTCTTATGGTAAAAAGAGACATAGGGGGGGAAGAGATGGAGTTGTTATAATTTTGTTTTAACAAAATTATGTAAAAGATAGTTTACAATGTTTGATAGAAAATTCGATGTCTGAAAAAAATGTTGTTATTAACTTAAATCTTTAATTTTTTAAGTAAATATTTTCAGGACTAAATATAACTATTATTGTAATAAACATATTTATCTAGGACATAAAGAAATATTTAAAATTTTAATAGTATATTCACCCGACTAATTGTATTTCCACTATATATATAAAAAAAATAAAATAAAAATAAAAAAAAATAACAATAACATCTATTTTAATATTTAAAATTAATTTATGAATGTAATTTATTTATTATATTGGTAAACTAAATTAAAGATTTGGTTTCATTATTTAATAGTATTTGCGGGTAATATTAATTTTCATTTATTCATATATGTCTCACAAATGTATTCATGTGAATCTCTACATATATACGATCATTAACAAGTCCAAAAAAAAAAAAAAAAAAAAACATAGAAACACTTGATATAATTTACACAAAAATTCATTTATCCTCGTACATAGAATATATATACATTTTACTATCTTTATCTATATTTTAATATTTTAAATATATATAGATTATAAACACTTACACACACACACACACACACACACACACACATATATATATATATATATAATTGCATGCTACTTCATAGATGCATCAAGGGCTGTCTTCAGTGATGCAATATCCTCGTCACCGATTTCGGGTTTTGCATCATACTGGCTCAACCAGCAACCCAGACCTGAGTCCGGAAGAGTCAGACCGCCTCCCTATTTGCGTCTTGCTACGCTCTTCGGCATTGATAAGAAAGAAAAAATTCAGATATGTCCAGGAGTCCGACCGTCTCTTTTGATATACGTCAGTCAATGTCAGCCAATGAAATAAAGGCTTTTCACGCTCACCTTTATACCGACGTCTTTTTACTTCATTCCGTTTTGGTTCGAGTTACCTCACCAGGATTTCTAACTCAGTATGCTGGTCTCTTGCTTGCATAGTTTAATCCACTCATTTATACGTTTTAATACTAATCCCTCATCAATACAAACTCTTTAACTGAATCTGCACGAGTGCCAAACTCATTTTTTTACGTTTCATCTAAAGTAATTGAACAAAGAAATACTACACATGTATATATGATCACGATACACACACACACACACATACATATATATATATATATATATATATATATATATATATATATACACACACACACATACATATATATATATATATATATATATATATATATATATATATATATATATATATATATACAAAGACAATATTTGTACATTATCAAATATATTTATGCAAGAACCTTTGAATTTGCCAAATGTTATTAATTTGTTATTTGAATTCACATATCTGGCAGTGTGAGAATTTTCCGGACACACTCTTATAAATGCAGGATTAACTACTGATATAATCAAAGATATATAATGTATCCACTTACGTGGATGCTACACCGTTGAATAAACATATACACTCTCTCACATACACACATAAATAAATATTTTTCTCAATATATACGCTCGAATAAAACATATACACAGACGTTTCGTGTATGTAAGTCCGTATGATATTGCAGATTTCATTATAATTATAACTGTGTATGTGTGTTGGTGTTTATGCTTTCTGGTGTGTCTCCGTGTATTAGGCGTGTGTAGTAGCAAATTATGCGTCTGTTTATTTTGGTATGTTAAATATCACCAAGATTATATGCATGCATATATCACATTTGGCATATAGATGTCTATGTATAAAATGTTTATTTTCTTTTAAACAAGTTATAATATGGATGTCCTATATTTCCTATATTTAAGTGAGAAATTTAATCAATATCGTAGATACAGCATTAACACACAAACACAAATAAATATATATACGCACACATATATGGACACACGCACATACACCCGCCACACAGACGCAGACGCACCCCTCACAGCCTTCCGGTTTTATATATATATATATATATATATATATATATATATATATATATATATATATATATATATATACGTATGTATGTATGTATGTATGTATGTATGTATGTATGTATGTACAAAAGTTATCATTGAGTCAACACCCAAAGTCGACTGTCTGTTTCAGTCTAATACGCAATCATCTGGATAAGTCAGCTGTTATTACAATATAACAATTGAAAGAAACAAACTGTCGCTGCTGGGTGTTGATTTCAATGTCCACTTTTTACATATGCAAACGCTCTATCGCTGATATTGAGCACTTTAAGAACATTTACCTTACCCTAATAATGTATATTATCATATATATATATATATATATATATATATATATATATATATATATAAAGTGAACATAGAAGTCAACACTTAGAAGCGACAGTCTGTTTCATGCTAGATGCAATAGTCAGGCCACTAGACCTGTTATTTTAGCATGAAACTGACTGTCGCCTGTTGACATAGAAGTGTTAACTTCAATGTTCACTTTTATATTTACACACGCTCTATCTCTGATATTGAGTACTTTATCCCATAAATATAGCACATCTTAAAACTATATATATATATATATATATATATATATATATTCGACCTTGCTAACCGAACGCGCCTCTGTGGCTAAATCGGCAAAGGCACGTCAAGCTAAATAACGATTCCATATAGGGTACAGGTTGGAATCCTTTCGGAGGACGAATATTTTCGGTGAAAATTTCTCGGACATTCTGGCCGGTAAATGTTGTTTAATATTGTTTATTATAAACAGAGCATTTATTTATTTAATATTTGTATCTATAAAAAGAATGTATAAACATAAAAATGTCTTAAAATAATTGTCGGACTTTGTATATTTCATAATGTGGGTATATATATATATATATATATATATATATATATATATATATATATATATATATATATATATATATTATTCCCACCCATGAGCTGTGATACAGCGAAACAATCTGTCTGTGAATGATGTTATAACATGCATGTTATAATTTTGAATATATATATATGCATATGTATGTAAATGACGCTTGGATGGTAGTCGGTAATTGCGACGTTGTACGCACGAGAACAAGTACGTCGTCCGATGCATGCTGTCATGAACCTGCCTGTCATTTCCTGGTTTGCCGGGACGGATGGTTCGGTATTTCCATAGAACTGGCTATCAGTATTGGTCTAATAGATACAAACTTCTGCTCTCCTCCGTCAGCAGTATGGAAAAGAAAGAATTTGCTAATAGCGTGTCCAAGAAGATTTTCGAATATTTGACAAGGTACAACCTCTCGGACGAAATATATTTTGCAAAATTATCTGCTAAAGGACGTATCTCGATCCGAAGAAAGCAAAGTCAGGATGTTTCCAAAATCCGCCTCCAAACAACTGCCAAAGACGTCAAGATTACGCTGATGGTCGACGGGGCGATTTTGATCATTGGTCGCATGGTATTGATAAAATACACTGACAGATATTTACCTTCATCTTTTCCGGCCATCAGCATCAGATTGAAAAGAACACTAAATATTTCATGCGAGACGGCACTCCATGCTTCTGCTTTGAATTTGTACAGAATCTTCTTAGTTCAATATTTCAGAGCTCGTTATCATTATCCTGGTCACATTTAATATATATATGAGGAGGCACGGTGGGGTAATGGATAGCGGCTTGGATTGAGGAATCGGAGAGCCGAGTTCGAATTCAAGTCGTATCCATTGCATTGACTTATGTGCGAATACCCTTGGGGAAGATGTGAATCCAGCTATGAGTAAATAGCAGGACATACTGGGTTCTATAGCCTTGGATGGCAACTGGTCTAGGAGAATGACAACTCTGAATTCAAAACCTGCGGAGGGTCTTTTGGGAAACTTGTGGCACGTAGTGCACCAGGTCTCTGTATTCGGCCCTTCAAAAAGTGTGGATGGTCCACTATAATCTAATCTCCTGTGGTGTTGTCGGGCTGTCGGTTTCATTGGAACCGATCTGCCTCATACGTCGAATTCGACGGGAGAGTCGAGAGTATATATATATATATATATATATATATATATATATATATATATATGTCTATGGAAAAAACAGGTTTTCTTTATTAATACTTTAGAATTCCCAGCTGAATAGACATAAATTCATACTATTTTAGAAAAAAAAAAAAATCCTGGATATCCACGCAAACATCTGTATCGAGTAAATATTATTTTTGAAATAATAAATTCGTGTACGTATGTATGTATGTATAATTCTCTCTCTCTTTCTCTATCTCCCTTTGTGTGTGTCTCTCGCTGTGTGTAGAAAGAAAACAGGTTATTGTTCTTTAAATAATAAAAATAATCTTACGAATTTTATGTTTTACGTGAAAAGAAAATTTATTTTTTTCAAAATATTTTTGAAAACGAAGAAATAGTTTGCTAACATTAATCCACTAGGATTTTGTAAACGCTTAAAGTAGACTTTCTATGGCTTGTCATTTAATATCCCGTTTAATAACCATCAACGAGTTTACAACATGTTTATGGAGTGCTGAGGGGCATTTATTTATCAGAATTGAGTCCATAATTCTCATTATACGATGTTATGGATTTTATTCACAGTTCAATGGCGATTTTTTTTTCATTTTCCCGTTTTGTACGATACGAGCTGAAGTGATTAAGAAGGTGTCCTTGATAAGAGAACTTAATCAAAAGTTGCACGAACGTTGGGAAGTGACATTTACGGGATATTGGTAAAAACGCACGTTGTGTTGATCGATATTCAGCAATTTGGAAAACATCATAATATGTTAATACTAATGTTCGTACAATACAAGAAACAAGAGCCACTCAAGTTCAGCCAATAAAAAGAGCAAGAGGTGAAGTTTATGCAGGTATGCAAGAAAGATAACACTGAACTTTATTGATTGCGGAAAAATCATGTGTTCCTTAAAGCTGCAGTCATTGGGAATAATCTGTCTGAATGAAACATACATCTTATAAATACACAAAGTATATAACTTGTTAAGCATTTTGTGAAATTACCTCTCCATCGCATTTTTCGTTTTTTAGGAAACTGACTAAATTTGTATAATTTATGTAACCATTTGCATCCGGTTTAATTTATATTTGGCTGCTGTTAGCTGTCAATCTACGGCTCATGATCTATTTGTAATAAATAATTTCGAAATTTTGCTTCTTGGTATAGGTTAAATTTAACGAAAGTGATTGGTTGATCAGATTAAAGCCCATGAAATTTATAACCCCTTTTTTAATTTTTCTCGTAAAAGAGAATGTATTTTCCTTCTAAATCTGAAGAAATTATTCACAACAATATATATATATATATATATATATATATATATATATGTGTGTGTGTGTGTGATATATGTGATATACATATATATGTGTGTGTGTGTGTGTGTGTGTATATATATATATATATATATATATATATATATATATAACGGTTCAGATGTATTGATACGCTTTGTTACACTATTGCAATTGTGTAACGATTTTGACCTGTTTCGGTGTAATATATATATATATATATATATATATATATATATAGTCATCCACAAATATGCTGTTTCGCTGTATCATAGCTCATCAGTGTTGCTAGACATCCTGTTGCCTCTAGCTAGGATCGAAACACGGCTGAATTGTCGTCTGTCGGAGATTTTACCCCTAAGCCGTTGGCGAAGGACCGGGTGAATTTAAGCGTATATATTTTTAGATAAGCACACAGTGACTGAAAGAACTCGATTGGATTTATCGAAGCGTCATGCATTATTAGTCGTAATAGTCACTGTTTAGAAACACACATTTCCTCCCTAGAGAGATCATCTGAAATAAATTTTTCAGGAGCATGCAATAAGAATTAAGATTACATTAGGTTACTGATCATTTTCACTATCTGTGTATATTTCTGAGATAAGATATCATGTACATTATTTACATTATTCAGACTATTGTCCCCATCTTTGCCGCCATATTTATTACAAAGTTTCGGCTATTGTACGCCCCGGCCTTCTTCAGTTGGTTGGAATGTCGAACTGAACCCTTTATTTCGCTCACTGGGGTAGATTGTTCTAGTTCCTCGTGCCATGTTTAATGGACGACAGTTATCAGTAATCTCCTGTTAATTTCCCTCTGAAAATTCTACACTGCCTTAACCAGGTATTGAATTCACACCCTTTGGGTCCTGTCACTGGATCTAACCAACGCCTAACCAACCCCTTTATCCTCTCTGCCATGTATCCTGCATGTATTTCTGGGTATTATAAACCTAATGTCTTCAGCAACTATTTTTACCAGTGCTCATATTGCAATTTTTTGCTGTTATCATTGCGTGATTTTACCAGAGCTCATATTGCAACTTTTGTTGTTATTAACGCTTTTCTCTGGCACTCTTTATTACTGCTTCCCATACTGTATTCATTTCTATGCTTGGTCGGCTCAGGAGATTTCTGTGGCAGAGCATATGTGCTGATTCCTTAAGTTTACGAATTTTCCAATGGTGTTCCTTATCTCCTTCTTAAATCCTTAGCTTAAGAGGGCGGCATGTCGCCCCTTTATATTTCTTTCCGCAGCTGCACGGGATAGCGTACACACACTTTAGACATATTCTCCTCTATTGTATGGCCTTACTCAGGGGTAAGCTTTTGAAGTTTGTGATGAATATGACGACAAATATGAGGACAATATTCCGAATAATGTAAATTGAAATAAAATTTACAAGGACTTTTTAAACCAATCAATGGACGATAAATTATTGACTGGTTTAAAAAGTCTGTTTAAATTTAATATCAATTTACAAGGTGAAAATAATCATTAACATAATACAATCTTAATTCCTAGTGTATGAAATATTTTGCTCTGTTTAAATAAAACATTGACTTAAATGTATGAATCAGTATTAATATTTAAATATTTTATATTTTATATTGTATTAACAGTATTCACTTGGATTATATACCAAAGGATTTTTACCTGTATATATATATATATATATATATATATATATATATATATATATGTGTGTGTGTGTGTGTGTGTGTGTGTTTCATATTCTTCTGTGTGGAGCATTCTCATTTTGCCTCTGACGGTCACGGTCCTATTATACACAGGACATTTTTATGAGCATCTTTTAATCTCTATACTTGTCTTTTTGAACCGATCATTTTAATACACAAGCCGGCAACATTTTTTATTCCGTCATCGGTTCTTAGGCATTATTTGCATTACTGAATTTTTGTTGTTAATTCGGTTTTGAGATGTCACCTTAATTTATTGCACTGAACTCGGTTACGTCAGTTCAAAACCACACGTTTGGAATTCACGTCATATTGGTAACTATATGTAATTAACGAACAGTTTTCGTGTCTATATCACTGGGTCTCTTACGATAAAATTATTCTACTGAAAATTATGTTCCATTATAATTGTTTTCATCTTTTAATTTATATTAGGATGTTATTTCTCTTTATAAAAATGTTAATGATCATTTTTGATCACAGTGTAATATCCATTCTCATTATTTCTAATGCTTTCTCTCTATGTTTTAAACATAATCTATTTTGAATCATCGACGGAGGAACAAAACTCATTGATGTTTTTGAACATTAACAAAAATACGTAATAGGAAATAAGATCGAGTAGAAATTAAAACATAGTTTGCTTAGCTTTACACGTATAAGTGTGGGCAAGTTTTGACATCGCCGTATGTTTGTTACAATCATAATTATTAGTCCCATGACGAGACGTGGTATCAGCATCTTTATGCAGCTAATGAATTCCCTGCACATATCAGATTTATTCATGCCTTGGCCAAGTAGACCTAGCATACCCCATCGATTTACAGATTAAATTAAAGTCGAAATCCTTCAACTTGAAGACTCACTCTGGTCAGACATGTAACAGTTGATTACATCGTAAGTGCAAATTGCTGTAGCCGTTAAATTCAGTCTACGAGCGCCATTGCCCAGGGATGCAATGCCGTTAATGCACTGACTACCTACAAGATGAGGGGGCCCAGACTAACGTATGCTCGATTGGTGCTGATACTACAATAAGTGTAATTCGCCTTTTAAATTGTATCGATTATATCCCTATTTTATGCCAAACCACCACCTCATAAAACAATGCTTGGTAGGGAACCAGTTTAATCGTTACTCACCAAGCTAGGCAACAGGTAGAAGAACAGTATATTTTGCCTGTGTTACCCTTTTTATAGACGTGTGTAATGTGTGTCCAGATAAAATAGTTAAAATACGAGAAAGGTCTGAGGATTACCTCGAATATTTTTGAATGTTAACAGACAAATGGTACTATTATGGCCTGAAAAAGTACACTAAAGTTTCGATGACGCACGTATTAACGACATGTCTGTGTGAACTGCTTGTCCGATAGTGAGTACGTCACGTATTTGTGTACGGAGAGGAGAAAAGTGAGTCGATTCTCTTTGGTTTAGAATGAGTAAATTAACGATAATAATAATTGTTATAATTATTTTCGACACTGTAATTAATTGTATTTATTTATTTTTTATAGGTACGGCAAGGTAAATGAAAATATTTCCGAAATTCCTAATATTTTTTGGGTTTTCATCTCCCACAGCTTTGATGTATAGGTGAATTTTCAATTCACTCTAACTCGACGCAAAACACAGAGAGAACATCACACAGCAGAAAATTGTGGAACTGTGGCTGTTAGCCTTGAAAAGAAACAAATCGAGTAGCTGTGTTTCTGTAGTCTATAACTGGCATACTTCAAATTACAAAAATAATCTTCCTTTCAAACGTTAGACAATAATGTTGGTAAAATGAAATGTGTGTCTAAATATATACCGAAGGAAAGATATTAATAAATTATGGAAGCCTTTGGTGTCGTTGTTCAAATGTAACACATCCACTAGAGTTGGAGATACATTGCTTCCATCCAAATTGAGACAACCTGACTTTCATGACGATAAGAAGTGATTACTTTTAATATACATTTTTAATGATCCAATTTTCTTTGTTTAACCAATATACGAAAACTCCGAATTTATTGCACTTTACATAAAAGTAAACGCATCTGTAGTTAGTGACAGAGACGTCAGTTCAATACATTCAATATATATATATATTTCTGTAAGTTGTGGATACGCACATATAAACACAGCAAATAAAAACGGATACATGAACGCACATACACACTTATATCTATCTATCTATCTCTCTCTATCTATCTATCTATATATATATATATATATATATATATGTTGTAATGGCGTCCTCCCTCTAATGAGTCTATTGTGGACTCTTCCACTTACTATAAAATTAGTAGGAAAGTAAGGATCGAGGGAATTTTAATATAGATTGAACGCCGGTCAACCTTCACACACTCTCAAGTCGTGCAATACTCTTCTGTTGTATTTACTGTTCAATACACGATTTATCTGCAAACTCTTGTTTTCTTATTTCGTATATATATATATATATATATATATATATATATATATATATATGATATTTATTCAACTTTAAACATATACATATGAGGTTACTACAAAAGTTGCAATTTTGGTGATGTTGAACAACCAACATCACTTGAGAAGACACCAGCAGTGTTGAATGAAAATTGCAACTCTTTTATTAATCTTATAACATGTATATGCTATGAATTTGAATAAATGCTATTGTCTCGAATTGGAATTGAAGACTCTTTTAAGAATAGTCTCTTTTGTTAATGGAATTTTATTCCCTGTTTAACATTCTATGCAATATTTTTCTCTACACATGACTATTTTTCCACTTCGAGACATTTACACCAACATTCCTGTCCAAATTCACACTATATAAAATTACTGATTGATAACCCAACTTTACTACACATTGAAAATAACAAATTAAAGATACATATCTTTGAAGCAATCTACATTAAAGATTGAACCCCAATTTGAATAGGTGAAATTTTAACACTTAGAAATTAGCCCAAATACTAGCTAGTGAACGGTTTAAAACCGTATTTATACGAAGATTTAAATGGTAAAGACGCAACGAATTTAAATAATTTCTATTTAAGCATTAGCGCAGGATCGCCCACTCGTATCTCCTGAGTCGCATTGAGTAGAAACATTGGTAAATTCAGAAAATTCATCAGTTTGAACGCGGGGAGACTGTCGAGCTGCAAATCAAGTTCTCTCACAACCTGTCATCGCTGGATTGTGAGATTCGGCGGAGTAAAATGCAGAATGTAGCTAAAGGTCAATAAGACTATATTTCCGAAAGGCCGTAAATGCTGAAAATAATACGATAGAAATCTGGCCAGAAATATTTCTTTCCTGACACAGTGAAACAAATTTTCCTAGACGCAGATTATGTATGCGTCTAATTACAAAAGAAGTGAATATAAATAAATAACATTTTTTAGATTCTAATAGAAATTTTTGAAATTTTTTGAGAAAATCGTCAAATGAACTACTTTGAATGTTGAGAGTGAACAGAAAATTCGCCGTCTTTGTGGTCCACATGATCGTAATCCCAGTCCCTAGTGATTAAGAAAGCACGTATATCTGACCACCAGTACAAAGCAAAGACGAATGGTAAACACATCAATAATAAGATAGAAATATGTCCAGAAATATTTCTTCCTCTACACAATGAACCAATTTTCCTTGTTGCACAAGTTCATATAAATAAATAGCAATTTTTATAAATGAGAATAGAGGGTTTCGAAATGAGGAGAAAATTATTAAATGAGATACTTTGAATCATGTGTCTGACCAGAATATTCGTCGTTTTCAAGGTCCACCTGATTCTTAGCGATTCAGAACGTAAGTATATGTCAGTCAGTACAAGAAAAAATATGTTTCTCATTTTCATAATGCGAGGATAATTTATATAATTTTTTTTGGGGGGTGGCAATGAGAAATTGCCAATGAACATATTTATTTGGAATGGTTACAAGAACATGTTCTGTGGAAAACATTTAAATTCGGGTCTTACATTATTATTCTACACAATGATGATTTTCCTGCGAATGATGCATTTGAATTTCGCGAGCTCCTCGCTGAAATACCCATTATGAAAATGAAATTTCGACTTTTTTCATCCGATTTCCTCCCTGTCAATTTTGACTATTTACAAAATTGAAAAATGCCGTGAAAAAAAAGAAAAAATAAAAAAAATAAAAAAAAACAAAAAACAAATATTTGCTGGCATACCTAATATTCAGTAAGACGTAACAATATTCACTCAGTTAAGTGGCATTCGCGATACACGCATGGGAGAACATGTCTGTTTCGATTCACGACTGACTAGGCAGATAATTTCCCCGCAGGAGGATTCCGTTTCTTTCTGCGGTATACTGGTTGCCACCCAAGGCTATTGGACCCAGTTTGTCTTGCTATTCAAGTCATAGCTCATGGGAGAAGAAATGGATTCATACCTTTCCCAAGAGTATTTGCCCGTAATTGAAAGTGACAAACAAGACTCGAATTCGAACTCGTTTATAATAGTGAAAGATATTCTGGAAAACGCGTCTTAAGAAAGCTCCCAGCTGTCACACTATCATTGCATGTGAATAAGAAAAAGCAGAAACGTTAACCTATAACAGCAATTTTAAGTTTTATATATAATTATCAGCAGATATTTTCAAGCTTTGTTACATTTGTAAAAGTTCAGAGTTTACTCGCGGTGACTTTAGATTATTCTGTTTTATATCTGGGGTATATGTTAGGATAGGCCGTTTATAATCCCAAGTATAAAATTGTCTGTTATATAATATACCTCGATATGGTAGAATATATACCTTTTAGCATGGAAGAAAATTAATTATTGTTTGGTTATTTTGTTTTGTTTTACGGCATATCAACATCAATGGGTTATTTAATATCCACAAGATGTTTATTGCTGGTAATATTTTTTTTCAAAAATGTATTTCCGGTAATAATTTTCCCAAATATATATTGCTGGTAATAACTTGTTTTTTTTTTCTCCAAAAATGTATTGCTGTTAATATTTTTTTCCCGAAAATGTATTGCTGGTAATATTTATTTTCTTCAAAAATGTGTTGCTGGTAATAATTATTCCTCAAAAATTTTATTGCTGGTATTAAATCTTATTTTTACACTTTCATAGGGTTTTGACTCAAGTTTGGCGGGTAATTATTAGTCCATAGCTGGGACACTAACAGGTGCTACCATCCCAGATCAGGATGGATCTGGTAACAACAGTAATTAAAAGGTGGTTCTACACTCCTCAAACAGCCTTACTGTTGGACGTAGTTTATCGTCTTACCCAGAACAGGAAGGGAATAAAATTAATATTATTTTCTACTGAAATGGTAGTCGGGTAGACTATGGGTGAGAAGGGCTGCACGTGTTCTTGGTTTTTCAAACGACCGTTTTATTTTCGTTCCCTGATATGCATATTATTAAGCCTAATGTCCGCATGTCTGTTGAAGTTGGACAAAATGTGCTCCTTTGAGGAAAAAATTACTGCTGACTGAATTTATCTATCTTTTTAAAAGTTTTAAACAGGAAATGTCACATAATTTTCGAGTTGATAAAACGAGATTTTGATAATAATATTAGAATTAGGAATAAACTTAGGCATACGTAATATTTTAAACAAGGTTAATTTATAGTTCAAGGTAAGAATTAGGTTCTCTTTAGTCATGTGCAACATGTTATTTTGGTTTAAATTAATCACATCTCGATTATATTATGGGAGAGGTTTAATCTGGTTTGTAACAGCAGAATTTTATCAAAGAATAATGATGAATTTGAAGAAACCTAACATTAATGGTGGATTTCAGGTTTTAATTTAATTTCAGGTTGATATTAATACATTCAATAAATTATACTAGAAACAAAATAAATAAAAATAACATTCCTCCTCTATTGCAGTGAATGTAGGACGATCCCCTGACATATGTAGTAGAGACTTAAAGCAAAAGACATAAGGTCCTATAGAAGGATGTTGAGGATAACATAGACTAAACATGCGAGCAATGACAAAATGTTACAGAACATGTAAAAAAGAGACAATTCTAATTAGATTGAGAAAGAAACAATTGAAGTTTTTAAAGCAATAGAACAATTGACAGTCATCAGCATATAAGAAACGAGAAAAGCAGAACATACCCTACTTAACGAGCGCGTGTGAATGGTTGGCAGAATAGGAATCAGAAGTGATAACAAAAAGACCCATTTTCTAAAAAGCTGCAAAGGTCAGGAAATTGTGGAGAGCCATGATCGCCGGGATCGTCACGTGGAAAGATACATAGAAGAATCTGGAAAATTTGATACTCACAAGGCAGTTTGAAGGTGAGAGAAACAAAAGAAAACAAAATATAAACTTTATAGTGACCTTGTTTAAATGAATAGCTGATCAGGGTTTAGCAATATACATAAAAGATAAAAAGGTATTTAAAGCTACGAGGAGAAGAAACGTTTGAGAGCCATGACCGGATACGTCCTGAATAGACACGGACTTTAGAAGAAGAATCGTGTTACGAAAAAAGCTGAATGTGCGCTATTGCCAGGGATCGAAAATACGACTCGATTTGTAGAAATTAACCTTTATATTGGTGTGATTTACATCACGGCTACGGAGAGTTTTAAGGTTCAGCAGATTTCTGATTGTCATCCTATCAAGAAATCACATTCTGAAGAAAGAATTAGGCGTCTATACGATTATCCACTATAACAACATTTGAATTACATATATATATATATATTGGCTCCTGAAATAAATATTAATTTCAGTTGAGCTCTCTAGGGAGTAGGTTTGGGTTTGTAAACAGTGACTATTATAGCTTATATATAGCGAGACTCTTCGCATAGCGAATCGAGTCACTGTCAGTCACTGGGCGTATTTCTAAAAATAAATACGCTAAAAATCCACCTGCTTCCCTGCCGTGCGCCGACGGCTTAGTGGTAGAATCTCCGACTGATACCACTTCAGTCGGGTTTTGATCCGAGCTAGAGGCAAACGGATGTCTAGCCGCACTGATGAGCAGCGAAACAGTCTGTCTGTGGATGACGTTATATATATATATATATATATATATATATGTTGTTATGTAATCCAAGTTAATCCTAATAATATAAAATATTAAAATTGATCCACAGAAAGAGCTCAATCCGTTTATTATAATAGACTATATAAATTACATAAAATAGAAATCCAAACTCACCTCATCTGAATAGCTACTACATTAAACAAGTCCTATGTTGGCATTTTCAGCTCAGAAATTTGAAGGTATAAAGCAGAAACTTAACATTTAAAAAAAGAATTATTTCAAAAAAATCTTTCAAAATTTTAATACTAACAGCGTCTCTCGTTCATGTGTATGTGTAGTGACAACAACAACAAACCCAGTCGGATGAAATGCGTCACAGGTAACCTGTTTTTAATTTTGTCTTTCAATTTCTTCAATATATATATATATATATATATATATATATATATATATATATATATATATATATATATATATATATATACATATATATATATATATTTATATATATATATATATATATATAGACACACAAATATATATATATATATATATATATATATATATATATATATATATATATATATATATTTCGTTTGCTAAGAACTAGAAGTGTTGGAATAACTAACCACAGAAAATGAAAGGACTGCTGGAATGCCACTGCACAAAATGTACATTGTAACAAAGCCCAAAATGTACGTTCTAACAAAACTGGTAATGTCTCAACTACATCAAACTATCAAACAAGTGACAATCAAAACAACAATTTGAACCTATGCAGCAACAGCATGTTGTAATATTTTGAAAGCCTAATCTATTAGAAAATCTATCGGATGTAAAACATTCCAAACAATGCAAGACGCCCTCATTTTCTGTTTAAAATTTGGTACCGGGATCAGTAAAAGAAATATACTAGACACTACAGTGAAAAAAAAAACACAAGCAAAACGAATTCAGATTCACCAAAGGTTTTACTCAAGTCATAATCAAGCTACTTTAAAACCAACAACGAAAGTACCGCTGAAACGCCTAAACTTGTTAAAGAACCTTGTAAAAATAAGGAGATCAACATCACTCCCTATGACAAGGGAGGATGATTTTGATCATAAATAAGAATGCGTACTTAGAAAAAATAACTCACTACTCAACGATACCGACACATACGATAACATGAACAAAAACTACTGAAAGACAAATATTCAACAACGAAATTAGGAAACTAATTAAAAATGAAAACAAATCGTGGTATAGACTCATAGAATATAACCATAGAAAACCCAAAGCTTATGGTATCTGTAAATCCCCAAAACTGGTATCTCTATATGCCCCATTATTTCTGGAATATTAAGAGCCCCGACCTCCAAAACCAAGCTAGAGAGACATAATACAATTAACCCGTTCCCTGGAATAATAAATACATCGCATATAAAAAAAATCAAGCAAATTTATTGAAAAACAAGGGGAAGCAAATATGAGTGACAAACGGCTAGTCTAGATATAAAATCACTTTACTGTAATGTTTCTGTGGAAAAATGCTTGAATCTCTTATAAAAGCATCTAACATAATGAACGAGAACCCTCTCCCTCCAAATAGCTAAAATAACAAAAAAAATACCGTCTTATCACCAATAAATTATATTTCACATTTACTAACAAATAATTGGATTACTAATGGGTTCACCTCTCAGTAGAGAGTTAGCAGTATCTCTAATCGTGTTCTTTCCCCCAAGAAATTACCTAAACAATCAACTGACTTCTGATATTCTGATATATTGATGATGCTTTATTAATATATTCCCGTGATACTGACATACCGATTATTGTAAATAAACCAAAGTCGGATATCCAATATAATTTACATACGTAATGGGAGAAAACAATATTTTCCCTTCCGTTCATGTCGTTTTACACCGAGATGACACTAAGAAATTGCAGCACTTGATATTTTCAAGAAGAGGAGAAAAATATTGAAAATACTTCCAACATCATCCAATACAATCACTATTTCATCAAAAGAATAATATATTATTCTACCTACCAACTCTGTCACAACTACAAGCAAAATTAATTTGTCAAAACTCAACATAAAATATGTCACAACTGCATTTAAACAATAACAATCAGCAATAAAAAAAAAAGAATCAATAAAACAATATAAAACAAAACAACAAGCAAAAATTTGAAGGGGAAATTACTCTATGAACTGCAACGATTGACAGAAAGAAAATATTAGAGAAACCAAGAATTTTAAACAAAATTCTATCAGGTCATCCAATAAGTTCTGTCCGAATTTTGAATAAAGAAAACAAGTGACCAAATGTTACATTTAATTACAGATTCAATCAACAATGTATTTTCCCTGATTATCTATGACTTTCTTCCATCTATTAACATGCTTACTAATTCCATTACTGTAAAATTATTTTGGCTTTGATTCGAACAACTCACAAACGTCAGTTTTAACCACTTCCTGTGTTACAAAAGCTCTTTCTTCCAAATTATTCTGTAAGCTAAGAAACAAATAATGGTAGTCTGAAGGAGCAAGAT
This sequence comes from Acanthosepion lycidas, assembly GCA_963932145.1. Lineage (NCBI taxonomy): Eukaryota > Metazoa > Mollusca > Cephalopoda > Sepiida > Sepiidae > Acanthosepion > Acanthosepion lycidas. Next base: position 81,581,675 of record OZ010605.1, read on the forward strand.
CGGGAAAATAAGGTTGATGAGGAATTTTCTCCCAAACAAGTTCTTCGATCTTTTGCGACGTGATTCTTGCTTTGTGGGGTCGCGCATTGTCCTGATGAAACATCACCTCTTTACAATTCACTAGAGCAGGTCTTTTTTCCTCAAAGCTTGGTTCAAACGTTCTAATTGCTAACAGTATATTTGAGCATTAATTGTTGCATTGGGTGGTAAGAATTCAAAATGGATTATACCTTGGCGATCCCACCAGATTGAAAGAAGAACCCTTTGCCCATGATGTTCCCTTCTCGGCTGTGGCTGGGGCCCTTCCCCTTTACCCAGCCACTGTCTATGACGCTTAACATTTCGATAAAAGATCCATTATTCGTCGCCAGTCACAGTCTATCCAAAATAGGTGAAACAAGTTCGCGAGAATGGAGAGAAGAGCAGATGTCAACTCGGGATTTGAGGTTGTTTTCAGACAATACTTGAGCCACCCATTTTTCAATTTGAGGAACTTTTCCAAGTTGAGAAGATGACGATGGACAGTTGTATAGTTTGAACTGAGAACCACTACCAATTCCTCAACTGATAAAGCAGTATTTTCTTCAAGGGCTGCTTCAAGAAGCTTTTCGTCAAACACAACTGGACGTCCGGTTCGATCATTATCTTCAAGGGTGAAATCTCCACCTCTGAATTTTGCAAACCATCTTCTGCAAGTTCTTTCATTCACCCATTTCTCTCCATAAACTGAGTGAATGTTTCTAGCCGCTTCGGCTGCTGAGTTTCCTTTCTTTAACTCATAAAGCATTATGTGCCTCAAATGATTCTTGCGTACTTCAATGTTAGCAGGGTTTTAATCAAACAAAATTTAATTTTATTGTTCTCTGAAATAAAATTTGATCAGTTTAAATGCATCTAAACATAAAAATAATGTTCAGCTCCATTAGACATTATAAAATACTCTTTAAAATTGGTTCATATTAACAAAAAGTTAAAATTCGGACAGAAATTATGGGAAGACCTGATATATGAAAACAAAATAAACATTTTCAAAATCAACACACAAAAACGCATAGGCTATTCACCGCATCAAAACTGACCACAATTTTGACACAAAAATGGTACTCTAATTAAAATAGCAAATTTACTGAATCGGAAATGTTTAGAAAATTCTTTAATTACTAATTCAGCGTCAATAAAATTTGCGTCCAGTTTATTACAACTTTTCACCATTCTCGGCAGATTTTCTATTGTCACAATGTGGATATTCAAAAACAAAGATCACGGAAAAAAAAGAATAAAGATGACATTGGCTAGATTGCAAAGTAAATTATATCTAAATATCTTTAAGATTTTTTACCAGAGTCTCGTTCAAGTGCATGTGTTGTGATGAAAACGCCAAGAAACCCAGTCCGATGAAGTCCTAATGGATGAAAACACCTCACAGGTAACCGTTATCCATTTTGTCATGCATGCGATTTCTTCAATACTCTTCTTCATATATAAAACTATATATCGTTATCTTATATATATATATATATATATATATATATATATATATATATATATATATATATATATATATATATATATATGTATATATATATATATAAAGAAATATAGTCTTAAGTTGTGCTATATTTATGGAATAAAGTGCTCAATATCAGAGATAGAGCGTGTGTAAATATAAAAGTGAACATAGAAGTCAAAAACTTAGAGGCGACAGTCTGTTTCATGCTATATGCAATCGTCAGGCCTGACGATTGCATATAGCATGAAACAGACTGTCGCCTCTAAGTGTTGACTTCTATGTTCACTTTTATATATATATATATATATATATATATATATATATATATATATATATCATTAACTCAAATATATAGAACCTTATCTCATATAGATGTTGTAGAAATACAGAAATAAAGGGTTAACTGTAAAACTCTATTGTTCACGATTATCTAGCATATATATTGCCATAGATCGTTATGAACAGATTGAGATAGATAGATAGATAGATAGATAGATAGATAGATAGATAGATAGATAGATTCTCACCTTTCAGCATATATAATTTAAATTATGTGCTGTCAGAAGATGGCAAATTGTCTTACACCGATAGATGGGTAATTTCCAAAGCTAGGAAATTTCATTTTTGGATATATCTTTGTAATAGTAAACCTATACACAAGAAAGAATAGGGTTATTTAACGTGAACAAATGAGTCTGACAGTGCAGCATTAATCTATTGAAAAGCAAGTTATTAACTTATTGTCAACTGGTGCCGATGGCAATGCATCGTTTGTGGAATTCTTAAAATTGTTTCAATAACGTTGTCAGGTTATATAATAATCTAGTGTTGATACATATGTAAAAGGACGTTCTTACAAAAATGGTGAATCATATAACAGAGTAAAGCGAGGTAGTATTCATAATGATGAAACATTTGAATGGAAAAGTTGTTTTTAAATATGTTGGTGTCATAAAGAACATTTGTCGGAGAAACTTTCGAAGTGATCATCTTTTAATCATTGAATTCTATAGATTGCCATTTTTATAGCATCTTTCTTTCTCCTACATTGTCCTGTATTCTTTATTTCACTTTCATTTGCGACATTTTCTTTTTGATTGTCTTAACTTTTTTCTTACAATGAAATAGGAATTCCGTTCATCTCTTCTCAAGATCTTTACACAAAGACAATTACTCTGTACCATTTAAAAAACGTTTTATTATTTTATTACAACTCTTGTTGAGTGAATTCTTTTCTTTATTGTTTTTGGTAATTATTTATTAGAAGACATTTATTAATTGCATTGTCGTGGTGCTTCGTACTAATTTGCCTCGAAGACTTTAAACTGTTGGTGATGCTTCCCGTTTGCACAGTTTGTGTTTCGCTTTTAGATTTTATTATGCTATGGAGTGTATTTTAATTAGTTTTGTCGATATAATACGAACAGTAAGGATCTTGATAGTTGAATGATGGTAATAAGAAAATAATAAATACAAATGATTTAAAATAAAAATAAAAATTGATATCACCTGAAATTATTTTGATAAATTATAAGAGATTATAAGAGAGGGTAGAATAAACAATCAAAAATATGGTAACAAAGAAGAAGAAGAAGAAGAAGAAGAAGAAGAAGAAGAAGAAGAAGAAGAAGAGGGATTAGGAGGAAGAAGAAGAGTGAAGGGGGAAGGAGAAGGATGAGGAAGAAGAAGAAGAAGAAGAAGAAGAAGAAGAAGAAGAAGTATGAGGTGGTGGGGAAGAAGATCGAGTGGGAGAAGAAGAAGAAGAAGAAGAGGAAGGATTAAGGGGAAGAATAAGAAGAATGAATGAATGAAGAAGAAGAAGAAGAAGAAGAAGAAGAAGAAGAAGAAGAAGAAGAAGAAGAAAGACAGGGAGTGGAAATCGAGGAGTATAGGAATAGGAAGAAGGATGAGGGGAGAAGAAGAAAAAGTAGGAAGAGAAGAAGAAAGGTGGGAAGGAGGCGGAGTAAAAGGGGAAATATTGTAGAAGGAGGAGGGTTTAAAGAGAAGAAGAGCATGTTTATAAGAGGTAGAAAAGAATAGGCATCGAGCGATAATAATTATAATAATACTCAACATGTGTGTTAATCCGAATGCAGATTCTGTGATGAATATCCGACCACAATTAATCATATTGTATCAGGTTGCACGGTATTAGAATCCAACCACTAACCATGGCATACGATGAGCAACAGTAGTATCTGTAGACATGGCGTCGGTTAGTTTTAGGGGCCAAAAAATGAATCGAACTTTTATATGCAGAAAATATTTTTTTACTGTAATCAAAATAAAATTATATTTTAAATACGCCCTTTCGCACACAGTCCACATCTTCTATAACAAATCCTACTGTCTTGTTTAATCATTCATCTGCTTCTAAATCATAAATACGTTCCATGTCGCATGCAGAATAGTTTTCAGTTTCTTTTAATAGTTTATCAGTAAATTACATACTGGTCGTTGTTTTAACCTGCAAAGCTGTATATTTCCTCAGTTGTGACTTTTACTAGTTAAGACTAAAAATAATTTTGCTTGATGCCGATTGAATTTAAGTCGACAACTAGGTTGCTTATTAGGTCTCATCGCTTTATTGTTTAAATAGTTAGATGTAACCGCAAGTTCTATTCTTTATCCATTCTTAAATGTCTCACCTCTGGAATTCTTTTTTTTTTTTTTCGATTTCTTGCTTTCCTATCATCTACAATCTACACACATTTACATGCAACTTCAATTACTGACTTTTTTATTGGTCCTCACCTGGCATTTCGACTAACACTCAATTTCCCTCTGGATCTACTATAAATATATTCGTACCAATTGTTCTAAAGAGTTGTCGTCCTTGTTAAATCGACTGCAAGGATACTACGTGATTGGCAATTAGTTGTCATCGTTTTAATGATGAATTAGACAGATTTAACCGTAAGGAGAAAATCATGTCATAAGATGAAGATTTTTTTTCTGCCACAGATTGCTGATGGAATTATAGTTCGCCTGTCATCTAAAAAATTCAAACATTTAAATACATCAATCACCTTCGAACTAAAGTTGTTCATTTATTGCTTTTCTACTCACTAAATTCTTCTCATTTCCTTTCACTGTCAATAACCCCTTGCGTCTTACTTTTTTTAATCATTTCACTCAGAGCAAAGATGGAATGCTAGGTACGCAGGAGTTTACAAGTAGTGAAAGTGAAAGAGAAGACTGAGAATAGGGAGGATTGAGGAAAGGACAAAAGATGAACGGGAATGTCACTAGTACGCAGGAGTTTACAGGGAGTGAAAGAGAAGACTGAGAACAGGGACGATAGAAGAAAGGACAGAAGATGAATGCGAATGCCACTAGTACGCAGGAGTTTACAGGGAGTGAAAGTGAAAGAGAAGACTGAGAACAGGGACGATAGAGGAAAGGACAAAAGATGAACGGGAATGCCACTAGTACGCAAGGGGTTACAAGTAGTGAAAGTGAAAGAGAAGACTGAGAACAGGGACGATAGAAGAAAGGACAGAAGATGAATGCGAATGCCACTAGTACGCAGGAGTTTACAGGGAGTGAAAGTGAAAGAGAAGACTGAGAACAGGGACGATATAGGAAAGGACAAAAGATGAACGGGAATGCCACTAGTACGCAAGGGGTTATAAGGAGTGAAAGTGAAAGAGAAGACTGAGAACAGGGACGATAGAAGAAAGGACAAAAGATGAACGTGATTGCCACTAGTACGCAGGGGTTTACAGGAAGGGAAAATATGAGAAGACTGAAAATACTGACGATCGACTGAAGCATAAAGAGATTTTGACTTAGGATTGTCGTCACAATAACCATGGTTAATTTTTGGTCGATCTTTTGTTTTCTTTTTAACCACAGCTGGTCAAATAGAAACGAACTCATTTTGTCATATTTAAAACATATGTGATGCATTTGTTAGCGTGCCATTCTTGAATCGAATTGACATTATCTATTCGCTACACGATCTCTCATGGCGATATAATTTTGATATCAATAAATATAAAATAAAAGTATGAAAATAAAACACTTGAACTTTATCAAAGATGACTGATTTATAATCGTTCTTCTATAGCTATAAAGATTTTCTCAAATTAGGATCTATCTTTAAGTGTTAATTAAAATGTTTTATATTAATGACACATGGAACCACGTAGGATTTTAATGTCACTTGTAATAAGATTAAAACAAATTGACAATCAATTTGATGCAATTTGAATTAATTATTCTCACCTGCAGAAGAAAGGCTTTTCTCAACACATACAAAATCAAAAATTTGAATCACAGCCCCAAACCGTCATTTATATATTGATTTTCCGATAACAAAATCTAAATTCCATCGAAGGACTCTATCTGGATAGCTCTTTAGAAAGTCTAATTACGATAACTTTCCTTCCAACAATTACACCGTTACAATTGATAAAGAAATCAATAGCTAACATTTTTAGCAAGCATAAGAAAAAGAAAAGAAAGAAATACGATAACAAATTTACAAAGGAATTTGGGCTTGGTCCGAATAGTCTAATGGCTCATACTTCTAATTATGCCTAATTCAGAAAAAAGATGACTTCAAGTGCATTTCACGTCAGCAACTGGGTTACGTTCATTTCACGTTGAAATACGTACTATCACGGAGGGTAAGCAGCATAGATCATGGTCAGTATTTAGATGGGTAACCGCTTAGGAGTACTGTGTGTTTTGATGTACGGGGGTGTAATGGATAACGGCTGGGAATTGGAAATCGGTGATGTAGGTTTCAATTCCAGTCGGGTTCGCCATATTCACTTAGGCGCAAATAGCCTTGGGAAACGTATTAATCCACCACTTCTCCCCAACTATCGTTTAATTAGTAGGAGTTTTTTTTTAGTAAATCATTATTACCGCCTTAAAATAAGCTTCCGTACATCATATAATGGGTGCTGGTGACACAAGAAAATACGCCGGCGATATTTTAATTTCAGAGACATGATGTATCTAAAATTTTTCGAAGTACCCTTGATGTTCCGAGCATATAAGGTTTCGTAATCGCTCTATTTCAAAATGACAATCATATGTCTGCATGTTTTATTTTCTATGTTTGTTTTTAATCCATCCTAATGCTCTAATGACTACTGGTATTTTAATTATTTTCTTTGCTCTTCTTTTTCAAAGTTTCTTAATTTTAAACCAGTTCATGGTAGTTGTTGCAGTTATCCTTTTATTTGTTTTCAGGTCTCATGTCAAATGGACATCTTTCTTTCGGGTACATTGTTTTTCAGTTTCTCCTGTCATAATATATCTGATTATTGTGCTCTAAACTTGCCACTATCTTAATCGTAATATTTCCCAGAATTTCAGTTTTTTATTGTACACAACTCTCTTCATATTTGCCATCACATAGACATGATATTTGTCACAGCATTCAAAACCATACTTTCTTCATAGCTTCTTAGGAATAAGGAGAGCATCTTTAACATGCTTCAATTTCTTCTTCTCATTGCATTAATATATAATATGGCTGATAGCCTCATCTCTCTACACATTCTACATAACAACAGTATGATGACTTTATTAATATTTACTTTCATAAAGACATTTCGTATTGCCTGGCTCTGTGATGCCATTAACATTCCTTCAGAATTATTCCTGAGATAAACTTCACTGATCCATTTCCACGCTGACATCACGCCTCATTGTTCCACTGTTTTACTTTCGAGCACAGAATGAATATTCTTATCCAAGAATTTCACTTTTCGGTTTCATAGTTTTATAGATTGAATATCTTTTAGAATCTGAGATTCCAAGAATTAACCTTTAAATGTTTATCTCACGCATTATTTCCGTGAAACTATTTTTAATTGTGTGAAACAAACTACGTGTCTGGATGTGCACCATTCTTTCAAAACAAACCAGCTTCTTTTAACCTTCGCTTCCAAAAACATCGCTCTATGTATTACCGGGAATGCATTCTTCAGTATTTTGGTCATCATTTTCTTCTCCCCTTTTTTCTAACAACTCTAAAAATACAACGCACAACGAATAATCGAAACACCTTGGGAATTGTTTGTAGAAACAATGTTTCGGGCATTCAAATTAAGTCCTATTATTTTCGTTAACATATGAAAACATTTTTCCCGCTTCCCTTCATTCCAGTCTTTTATCTGCCTGCAAATTCGTTTAGTTTTCACTGTGTGAATTGTTAACACTACGCGTTTCTCTATACTCAACCCCTATCAATATGTTCCGTATAAAGCCGTACTTCTTGCACCACACAGTCAATTTCTGTGATGTTGATTCCGTAAAACTTTATGTGGTCTTTACATAAAAATGGTTTATCGTAATTTTTCCTTTCATAAGGAATTGTTAAGACTTATAAATTTGTAAACAAATTGTAACTTTGAAAATTCGTTTTTTATTTCCACCTATCAGGACACTTGCTACCAACATAAAAATACGGTTTTCGTAATCTCATCGATTCCTTCAGTAGGTTATTGATATTTTACACTACTTTACCAAGCATAGACAATCAAGAGGTCACGAGTAACAAATCATGTACATAATCGATGTATTCCATAATTTTATTTGCCAATTATCATAGCAACTTTTCTCCGCATTTTCTCCTCCATCCATCTATTGGCAGCGATTATAATCTTTCCAATAAATATTTCTGACAGCAATCCTATAAGTAATGTTTTAGTAATCATGTTATTGGCCTGAAGATTGACACCGGCTTGCTCTTATTATAATTTCTAAAAGCTAAACCGTATTTTTCCTTTTGTCATCCAGCATGAGAAAATTTTTATCAGTTATAATTCTCTTCAAACGTTTGTCCATTGATCTAAATCCCTAATATATTTCGCAATTGAATTTACAATTAATTGTCCTTCGTGAAAGCTTCATTGTACTTGTCTTTTTGATGGATTCTGTTGTCACAAACTTCAATATATATATATATATATATATATATATATATATATATATATATATATATATATATTCAAATTTAACATTTAAGTGCATCATGAATCTGACCTCTAATTACCTTTAAGTTACTGCAGATAGATTTCTTTATCTTAACATAATATGCTTCTCCTGAAACAACGCTTTTAGGATAACTCATCCGATTCTATTCTATTACAATTTTGTTTAGCCCCTGGCTCTACTTAATTCTGTAATATTTCTTTGAATAATTACTCAGTGACGGGTTGAACTCATATTTCCCAACCAGGCGGTAAAACTGGATACGTGACGCTTTTCTTTTTTCATAGAAATCACCCTAAGCAAGACAGTAATGGAAGTAAAACACAAGAGGTTACAAGGTGTGGAAGAATTAGGAACAGAAACATTAATAATGAGCAGAAAGACATTGGAGTAATCAGGTGGATAGTAGATAGGGATTGACATTGTAGCTAACTTTGCAGATTAAAATTGTCTCGATAGCATAGGCCCAGAATGAAGTTCTAAAAACGTAATATGCGAGAGAAGCTGTTAGCCTAAAATTTACGGTTATATCTAGCCAGCTCAACTGTAAGTTGATGAGATCTTGATGCCAGTCTACTGCTGCGCTTAAATTCAAAATATCTAAGTACCACAGCGGAGTGTTCATTTGAACAATTACCATGGAGGTATTTATGGAAACGACATAGACAGGCAGCCTTACGGCGGTGGGAAACAAACTGGAGCTAAACCGCTAGATCAGGGCATAATATTCACCATTAATTCGCTTTCCATTAGCTTTTTTCTCTGATCTTAAATTTATCGATTGAATATTTCCAAGTGTTTTCGACATATCTTTCAGTTTTTTACGCAAATAATCACTTGACGACGGGTTGAACTCTTATTAAGACTGGGCACGAGATATATTCAACATTGGTACGAGTCCTGTTTGCTAACTTCTCTCTCATTTGTATATCACATTAAGCTAGGGACATCCACAAAAACAAAAGAAAACAAAGAAACAAAACAAAAAAAAACGCGATATTTTATTTGCTTTTCTTTCTGTTTCATCCAAGCAAGGTTTTACAGCAACTAACACCCAAGGGATTACAGGGTTTGGAGAAATTAGCAACAGAAACATTAGCAATGAGGTCAAAGATAAAAGAACTTTCAGGAGGACAGGAGATAGCGATTGACATTTAAATTTTTGCAGATTAAAGTTGTTTCGGGAGCATGGAGCCGGAACGGAGTTCCACAAGCGAGAATGGCGAAATAAGAAACTGTTTGCATAGACGTTGCGGATATATCTAGCTAGCTCAACTGAAAATTTATATGACCTAGCCGCCAGTAAAGTATTGCGCTTAAAATCATAGAGCCTAGGTACAATACCGAAGAGCGATATTTATTTGCAAAAATACAAAATGTGGCACAAGGCCAAAATGGGGAATGTGGGAAAAGGACGGTCTTCTTCTTTCTTAACGTTAAACTTAGCTAGCCACAAACACTGGCCCAAACATATAAGAATATTGCTTATACCAAAACAATGTTTCTCACTTACTTTTCTTACTACATCCACCATAATACCTCACTGTCTCCATGAAAGTACTCGTCCCCTAAGGAACAATACAATATCTGTGGTGGAAGGGGATTAAACCAACACTTTAAAAACTAGCCCCCTAGCGCAGAGCTTATCCAAACAATTTTCCATAATATATTCATAAACAAGGTAAAGAAAGGCAAACTTACAGAGATGGGATGGTGATTGAAGCCGAGCCGACAGGTCAGGACCAATAATATCACTAATTCTTTTTTGAATTTCATTAATTTCTTTCAGGAAAAATAGAAGAGTCAGCCGACTATATATGATAGCAATATTCTAAGCATGGACGAACTTAGACATAGATATGCAAGATAGATTCCGGAGAGAAGAAATATCTTGCCCGACTCTATCTGGCAATGTTTCCACGTCATTTCAGAGAAAGTTAAACCGAGAAGGCGTAATGAGAAACTTTCCTTGAGGATAGCATCATTCAAGCTGATGGAAAGCAGAGAGGGGTCTCTCAGATGATTAATGGAGAGAATCGTTTTATTTTAATGTGTTAAAATTAACCATCATTTTCCCCTGTTCTTGATGTCGTTTTGTACATCAGCTGCCATTTTGTCTGAATGATCAGACTTACATTTAAGGCAAGAATAAATCGTAGTGTAGTCAGCACTTGGAGCTGATTTTATTGGGAATTAATGTTATTTAATGAAGATTAAAAACAATTTGAGACCAAGGATGGAGCTCTGGGAACACCCGCGTTAGTGAGAAGGATGTAGACGAGTGGCCATTCAGGACAACTTTCATTTCAGGATTTGATAGGAACGACTGGATTCGCTCAAAAACATACCTTGGGATAACGTAGCTTTTCAGCTTGTGGTGTAAACGCTGAATGCCAGACACTGTAAAAAGCTATCGAGATGTACAATGCACAGCCCAGGCTTCACCTTTTTTACTAGAACAAGAGAGACTCTTTCCGTAATTATCGCTAGAACACCATTAGTTGATCTGGAGAAACGAAAATCGTCTTGCTTGTCTGAGAAAAGGTCCCGTGATGAAAGATGACGAACAAATTCAGTAGGAGTTTCCCAAAAAGAGGCATAAGGATAATAAGCTGATAGATGGCTGGGTCAGATGATTCACTACAGTTCTTAAAAAGTGGAACGGTAGGAGATGACGTCCAGCAAGCAGGAAAGCTGATGGCACCGAGTCATTTATTATAAAGTATAGAACAAACATAAGCCAGTTCGGGAGCACACATCTGAATGACTACAACGGACATGCCATCGGGTCCACGTGCTTTGTAGGAATCAAGATTACAAATGATAGAATAAACCATGGAAGTTTTTATATACGTATCACTCAACAGCGAATCAGTTCTATGGGGGAAGTTAGGCAGGGATTCACCAGATGAGTTAAGAGTAAATTTTGAGCAGATTTTACGGGCAAAACATTCAAATTTATCAACAGATGACTTCTTTTAGCACACGTCATATACGAATGTCGCACAGAAGTTTCTAAGCTTTACTCAAAAATAAGAATCATAGCTGAACATTTTTTTTTGGCAACACACATCTTCAACTAGAAAGCTAATTAAAATTTGTCTTAATTTCTGGGCAGGTAAAGTCCATACAAATGTGAGATGTGTGGGACAAATTGAAAATAGCAAAACTAGGGCCCGAACAGTCATAAAATATCTACAAGAGAAATGTACGACACCCAGGGAAATGCATGTAATCATGTTAGAGACACTCACTATCCTATGCAAATCTGAAGAAGTTGGCTGCAGAATTCAAGTGGGACAGGGGCAGGGGTAGCACAGAATATGATTCTCGATCAGGTCGTCCATAAACCTAAAACAGTTTATATCATTCGACTTATAGTTTTGGATGACAGGCATCTGTCCAACAGATATCTAATTTCATAGGCCATTAGTTCTGCTTTGATCTATACTGTTTTAACGGAGATTTTGGGAGTGAGCAAGTTGTCTACATGATGAATCCCAAGAATGCTGACACCAGAGCAAAAACAGAAATGGCTTGCTATTTTCAAGACATTCTGACTCGCTTCCATGCTGCCCTGAGAAATTCCACTGCAGATTAGTAACTCAAGGCGAAACCTGAGTTTGCCACTTTGAACCTGACACAGACATTCAAAGCAAACAGTGTAACTCTCTGGTTCTCCACCGCCGAAAAGGTTTGTTGGCAAGGTGATGGAAAAAAGAAAAAAACTAGTCATAGACAGAGTAATATGCATCAGAAGTAAAACAACTGTAGGAAGCAATCAAGTCAAAACACAGAGAGAAATTGATGGCAGGTGGTCTCTTACTCTAGGATTACCAACACGTACACATTACCCAGGTTACAGTAACTGAAGCAGCCAACTGTGGCTTTAAATTGCTGACCCATCTCCGTTGCTCACCAGTTTTCGCCTTATCTGATTTCTTGTTTCCTAAAAGAACAATTCTGGAAAAAATGAAGTGATCATATGTGGTGTGAAGGAGTTTTTGGCGGAACCGGGTGCCACTTTCATCTGTGGTGGTATTGCATACGTTACTTTGGACCAAATGTATTGATGTCTAGACGGACAATACTGAAAAATAGTGAACAACTGTCTTGTTTCTTCAACCCATTCAAGTTGAAGCTTATAATCTTTTAAACGTACCCCGTATATAGTTAATATTCCAAATTCTGTATAAAATCTCTCAGTATATTTTCAATCAATATTATACCGTACATTATCAATATCTTAATATGTTTTATAATGATAAATATATTTTATGATTTTGTAATTATTCTACATGACATGATAGAGTAATAGTTTTTCGTGAAAAAAAAAGTGTCTGTCTATATTTCTGAGACGAGGTATTATGTCCTCAAGGACATATGGCACAGTGGATAAAGGCGTTGGTTAGATCCAGTGACAGGTCCCAAAGAGTATGAGTTCAATACCCGTTTAATGCAGTGGAGAACTTGGAGAGGGGAATTAACAGGAGATAAGTGATAACTGACATCCATTAAACATGGCACGTGTAACAAGAACAGTCTACCCCAGTCGATATTCCAACCACCTGAAGAAGGCCGGAGCGTACTTCGGCCAAAACTTTGTAATAAATATGGCGACAACGATCAGGACAATAGTCCGAATAATGTAAATAGTGTAAAAAAAAAAAAAAAAAAAAAATTAAATACTTATGAAAATGTTAGTGAAAGTAAAATAAAAGGGTAACGTACAATGGAGAACTGAAAAGTCCACAGGCTAACTAAGAAGGAATTTGCCTAGAGCTGCGAAATCATGCATTCGTTAATTCCAACTCTTATTAGTAACTGCAGTGTTTCTTTCCTGATAAACTGGGATCTGGCTATTCAAAGAAGACTGTTTATCCCCTTGGTCAAACATGTTATTAACAGTAGATGTGACGTCATCATCACTGTCGTAGTGATTCCCAGTCAATTTTTATTTCATGTTGAGATGATAGTCAAATAGAAGAATAGGGAGAGGAAGCTACTAGTTCAAAACCAATCACATGCATGAATCATTGAAATCAAGGACTCTTGACCCGGAGCGTTGTCCTGATTAAACAAGTCTTTCGTCAGTTTTTCTCGGGCTTTGGTCTTTATAGTCTTCCATAAATGCCTCCAAAACTTGGCATAGGACTCTCCATTTATGTTGTGTCCTTTTTTAAGAAAAATAAAAAAAAAAAAACAGCTGGAGCTGACACAAACAATTTTAGGTTCTTTCGTGATGTGTTAAGACCGCTGTGCTTTTTTATTAGAGGTCAGAATGCGCGGCACCCATTGAATAGAAATATCCGTCATACCAAGTTCATTGTGCAACACTCTCACGGGATATGCTAATAGCATTGTCTATTTGTTTTATAGACAATTCCCTGTTATCCATAACCATGTAGTGAACCCGATTTCTGTTTTATAATGCTGTCAGATTCAGGATGTTCAGACCTTAGGTCATCTTCAAGACACTCCCTTCTCCTAAATTAAGCTCCCTGCTTTTGTGCTGTTGATAAATTTAGAGCGTCATTCCCTAATTTAATAACCATGTCTGCATGAATGTTCATTGGAGCTAAACTCATTTTTCTAAAGGTACCTGATGACAACACATTACCATTTTTTTTCATTTTCTAGAGAAGTCACTAAAAGTTACATTTGAAGTTTTCTTTGAACAGACAAATATCAATTTACCTGGAAAGAAACAATGACATTATTAAGAAGAAGAGATGAAATACAGCTAAGGTTATAAAAATCTACCATCACTCCTTCATAATCAGCCAATGCACTTTTCAAACCACCCGTATTTACAAATAAAAGCAAGAGAAAGAAACACGCAGAATATTAGTACAGTGTAACCCGGATATAAGAGAGTTGTCGGGGCCCGGATATGAAGTCTCTTACATCCGGGTTTCTCTTATATCCGGGTTTGGTCTAGTTTATATACATTAAGACAGGCTCTAATTTGGGACCAGAGAAAATCTCTCTTATATCTGGGTTTCTCTTATATCCGGGTTACACTGTATTATACACTATAAAAGTATAATATAGATATTACTGTAGTTATTATAAAATGATGATTTCTTCTGGTGACATTAACGGTAATTCCGATACCGATATTAGCCGTTTCTTTATAGGGAAAATTAGGCAACCAATGACCAAAGTGATTGCGTTCCTGTGGGTTGAAATGTATCAAATAATTCTCTTAAAAACGTTACTTTCAGGAAAATGGGTATCTCGTGCTAAATATTATCGGGTTTTCTTGTACGGAAAGTGCATTCTTTTCTGAAAATATATATATTTAGACAGCATATCTTCATTCAAACATGTTTGGTTGAATAATCTAGACATATCTATTTATTTTAATTATAATCCTTTCAAATACACGGATCAATTTCTTAATGTTGTTATTAAAATCATTAAAGAAGTTCTGTAGTTTTTCTCATTCCTTTTATTTTCTCAAGTACATTAAATCTCATCCAATATCATCTCCATTGGTGATTTGCTAAGACAAAAAGAAATGCAATAGATAGATGTGATTTTCTTTTCTACATGCCTATGGGGCGCGTTCTGTTGATTTAAGCGTTAACGTTATCAAGGGAGGTAATTTAATTTGTATTTCTAATTTTTTTTAAAGAAATACAATTTAAGTATTTTAAAACATTGCTGTTGTAACTGTAATTTTTAAAAAAATGTTTTTTTTATTACAATTTCGGTATTTTGAAATCTTGCCATTAAAGACATTTTGCAACATTGTTTTTATACTCATAATTAATCTTATGTAGTGCTGGTTGTAACTTTTTATATAGAGCTCTTTAAGAATTTGAAACTTTTGTTCTTTGCTTTCAATGTGGAGTCTATTTCTATTACTACTTATTATTTTTGTAAATCAAGTGGACAGGAATATTTCTTTAAATGTTTGGCTATGAATCTTGAATCTGACATATAAGCCTCCCTGATAATGTTGATGTCGTTAAACCAACATAAATATTTACTTTACATTTAAGTACAATTCATTATATGATTATTCTCTCTTCATCAACTTATTTAATACTTCCCTCTATGTTTATACTTGTATAAGTTCATGATGTTGCTGAACATTGCTGTACACAATTTCCTGTCATTTGTTGCTCTTAAATGTCTTTGTCATGAACGCTAAACTTTGTTCCGACATCCATTTACTCAAGTTCGCTATGTATGTTACGCATTGTTTTCATCTGTTCCTCGTTTTTCATTCTGCCTTGTGTGTATCAAGTTTTCCAAGACCTCTTTTTTCATGATGTGTGCTAAAAATTTTAATTGTCCCTAATTGATATTATTTTTTTAAGAATTTCCTCTAAAACTTCGTTTTGACTCTCATGTTCCTTTTATGGTATACTTAGAATCCTTCTGTAGAACCACATTTATGTTGCTTCAAGTTTCTTCTTTATCTGCGAAAAGATTGTTTGGTATATAAGAAGACAGATATTATGAATACATATATATTCTATATCTCATCGTTTCTCAAATCCTACCTGTTTCTTATTGTAATGTATGTTTGTAAGGCAGTAAGTCTAACTTATTTCTGTACAGTTATCTCAGAAACTAGGCAGATGAAATACCCTGATATATGTTAGGAAAGCCTAAATAAGGGTGTCCATAAATCTTAGCATACACAGACCCGTGTTTAGAAAAATAGAATTTGAATGTATGAACACAGAAACGAATGAAGTATGAAAACTGCAAAAGTAAATTTTATATTCGCTTCTAAAACGAAAATAAAATATTAAGCTGTCATATGGGGATTTAGTGTATATAATCCTATGCTGCATAGTAGGGTCTATAGATTAAAAAACAACAAGATATTATATTATTATTATTAATAAACTAGAAGGCCTGAGAGCCAATTAAGATATAAGTTAATACATGAGGTATAAAGGCTAACAACTGCGAGAAAGAGGTGCATATTTTGAGGATAGAAAAATATTGACCACCGACTTGTTGAAACTGATTGTAGTGATTAGGAAATATCCTCACAGGAGTCCGTTATACTATGCAAAGATTCTGGAAATAATATCGTAAGCTTCTTCCTTTCCAACTGAATGAGAATAGTATCAGGATTATTATGCAGCACGTGGTAAGGACTATTCTAGTTAAGAAGGACTGGATTAGGAGCAGCACGGAATACATTTCACCACGATATCTCTCATGAATTATTTATTATAGAACTAGAATATCCCCATCTATATTTCTATATAAGAAAAAAAAAAAACATTGAAAAAAATTATTGTAAATTAGGAACTGATATAAAAAAGGAAAACATTATGTTGTTAAATGGTGCAAGGTAGAGACTTGTTAATTTTAACACCCCAAAAGGAAACTGTCCCTTTAAATCATCTGTGAGAACCATTTTTAACTTCCATCAGCAAGACTGATGCTATCCTTCAGGTGAGTGATTCATTACGCCTTCTCAGGCTAAAGTTTTCTACAGATATGAAGTGGAAATATTATATGGAATTAATTCCAAAGTTTGCAGATGGAAAGTTGGTTCACTCTTTCATGCTAGACAATCTTTCTTGCCAGATCAATCTTATATATTTATAAGGCTATCATTCGTCCATGCTTTGAATATTGCTTACATATCTAGTTTGGTGCTTCTGTTATATATTTAGAGATTCCTGATAAAATCGAATGTTATTGGTACTGACGTGGCATCTCAGCTTCAGTAAAGATTCAGTTGCTGAAAAGTAGGTTCTCTTGTTCATCATCTATAAATGATTTCATGGCAATTGTTCTGATGAACTTCCCACTACGGTCGAGGATACATCTACGTTTAACTCTAGACATTTCAACTGTAAAATGACGAGATCTTGTCGGCAATCTATTACTAGGCTTAAATACATAAAGTACTACATTGGCGATATCATCACATCATTTTAGAGTTGAACTGCCTAGATGCAACCGTAGGTCTTATGCTAGGGGTTTCTTTTATCGCCCGTCTTCTTTTTGGAATTCTCTTTCAGTTCCAGACTTCCAAGTCAACTTTGATCATTAAAAATTGAAATGCAATGTCAATCGTTATCGTCTGTCTTTTTAATTCTTGTTCTTTCATTGTCCTCTCTCCTAAGCAGAATATTTTTCTAATATTCTCTAAAACTCAATAACCCCCTTGCGTCTGAGTGGTTTTATTGCCTTGCTTGGTGTAAAATGATTAAAGAAGTATAACAATTTTACACTATTATTAAATTCTACATGCATTATGGTAAATTTCGCGTTCGGATTATATGAAATATGTAAGTACATGAAAGGGAGACATACTCACTATATACTCGTCAAAAAAGCATTTTAAAAATGATAGAACTATGAACACGGACATAATGTATATTGTGCATTCAAGAATTAAAAAATGTCTGACAGCTGTTCATACGCTATATACAATAGTAACTAAATAGAATTTGCAATAAAATATATTAAAATAACTAATATATTAGCAGACATGCTATAAACCTACAGCTTCTAAAATGTTTCAGAAAGAAACACAATATATTTCTTTAGGTGCTCAAATAGATGCCAACAAAAGAAGGCCAGCCACAGTCGGGATACTAAGGTCATTGTTAATTCCATGATCATTTCATTAGGTGCTTATCGTGTGGGCATCACCACGGCTATATATGGTATTTCAATTCAGAGTTGTCCTTGTCAAAGACTGGTTGCAAAGCAAAGATGAAGAACCCAGTCTGCTCTAGTATATCACCCATAGGTGTGAAAGGGAGAAAGATTTGACCAGAATAGTAAGTATCAGTGATTGTAATGTAACGGACGCATCCTAAATAAATCCAAATATAAGTAAGATTTTACTTATTCATATATACACATAAATGATATCTGTGATTATATATATATATATATATATATATATATATATATATATATATATATATATATATGCATGCATACAGGTGAAAATTACTCGAAACAACAGCTTTAGTTTACTTTCCTTCACCATACGGTCAGTTATAAATCCACTGGAGTAAAAGAGTCTTAACAATTTCAACACTTTCTTCAGATTCCTTCATTTGCAACAGTGTGTAGTAATATGAATCTATTTTCGGTGTGTATGATGTGATTTGTTTAGGTATGAAAAAACTGTTTAGGCATGAAAAAACTGTTTAGGCATGAAAAATATACCGTGATTGCATCATTTCTTTTTTTTTTTTTTTGCACAGTCACTATAGTCTCGACTATCGTTTTGTTGTCTTACCGCCATTGTCAGCGATGGACGTTAGTCCAAGGAAGCGTAATAAATTTGTAACGCTTCACGAACACACAGGCAAGAGTTACTAGTGAGCAAAGTAAAATAGTATAGACTGACACGGAATTTCTCGTCTTAAATTCAATCAAAAATGTGTGGTCAACTTGAAGGGACAACTTCGTGGAATCGACACACGTAGTACTAACATGTTACTAGTTAATGTTCCATCGAAAAAAATAAGAATATATATATATATATATATATATGTATATACTATAATTTAAAATTTTCAAGACACCTGAAGACTTAGGATGTGATGAACATGGCAGAAGAGGGAAAAATGAATAATAGCTATAAGAATAATTGTAAAAACAATGGAATCAATTTTTAAACATTTTGAGAAACTTTAGCAACGAATGACCCCAAATATGTACAACAGTAATCAACACTAAGGGAGTATATTTTGACGCAAGTAAAATTTAATCATATATTCGTTTTTTTTTGTTTTGTTTTTTATCTTTCTGTTATAATAAAAATTCATGTCTCATTTTGTTTTTGACCATGGATAATAATTTTCTCCCATTTAAAATACAAAAGAATTAATTTTCACAGCAATTAAAGAATTACCAAGGATGACCTTGACATTTGAACTGTAGAATATACATACACACACACACACACTCACACACACAAATATATATATATATATATATATATATATATATATATATATATATATATATATATATAATGATTTGGACCCACAGAACCTCAGAATAGATTTAAATAACAGGGACGCCATTTTATTAATCAAACGATTTTTCTTATATATAGACATACACCACCTGAGATATTTTATATTTCATTTACGTGTTTTCGAAGCTGTATATTTGAAAATTTTCGTCCAAATTTTTGCGGGCAGAAAGACCATTTCACAAGATCATTAAAACTCTTGGAAGGATTGTGAGTTATTTTTTTCCTCTTTTATTAACTCTTTCCGAGCTGAGATTTACATCCCACCCTTACGTTTTAATTATATTTTCAACAATTTTAATTTTAAAGGAGCTCGGCTTCTTCTTCCATTTTAGTCAATATTTCAATATATGTGTCCTCTTTATACTAATAAATAAAATGCCAACGCGCTACCTATGAATAAGTCTGGGCCGAATAATATATCAGGTGTTGTATATATATATAAAAAAGGAAAGGTTTGATTAATATAATGGCGTCCCTGTTATTTAAATATATATAGATGTGTTTGTGTGTTTGCGTGCGTGTGTGTGAATATATGTTTATGTGTCTATCAGTGTGAAGTTGGTATTTCTCAGTGGTCATTTTCATGGCTGGCTGTCAGGTTACTTACAATTTCTTTCAATTAAAAGGTATCTTCTTGTGAGATATGTATTCCCGTCAACAGTTTTGGGATTTTAATATCCACGGAGTTTTAGACAGGTCTCTGTATTTTATCTTCATGCAGGAGTAAAATTAGTTGATACCTAAATGTTGTCGAAAGCCAATAACAGGTGATATTCAAAACTGTCGAATATATTACTGAAAAAAGATAGACGTACATATCGTGACAAAAGCAAGAATGGTTGCGATAGTCGTATAAATAATTCATGGTATAATTTCACTCTACTCAAATGGCAATGAAATATACGATAGTTTCCCTATTTAATTAATTCCTGAACGCATTAATCTATTTTGTAATTTTGTTAAGGTTCTTAAAAAATCTGAATATACATCTGAATTTAAAATATGTATGATAATTTCCTAATTTCGAAAGTAAACGTGATAAGAATTTGTCATTAATTGTATAATTTTAAGAAGGGTAATATCAGAATCACAGAAATTGGATGGATATTACAAAGAAAAAACAAATAATTAAATTGAAAATGAATTTAAATATCTCTCTTTCTCTTTCTCCCTTTCGCTGAGTGGCTATACATATATATATATATATATATATATATATATATATATATATATATATATATATATACACATACACGACTCTCCCGCCGAATTCGACGTATGATGGTCAAACAGATCGGTTTCTAGGAAACCGACGGCCCGACAACAGCACATGAGATTTGATATTAGTGGTGAAGGTTTCGTGCAGGACCATCCACACTTTTTGAAAGTCCGAATACAGAGATCTGATGAACTACGTGCCACAGCGTCCCCAAATGACCATCCGGAGGTTTGAATTCAGATAATATATATATATATATATATATATATATATATATATATATATATATGTGTGTGTGTGTGTGTGTGTGTGTGTGTGTGAACTCTGCATTCGATTAGGGCATATGAGAATCCACCAAACTAATTCAGGTGTTTTGTTTGTGGTGTATGTGACTCTTCATTTCTGCTAGTGACCGCCATAGAAGCCCACCTATGGTGCAACAGCGAGGATCTCTGGACATAGATGAATATTTCCTGACGCGTTTCGCCGTTGTCTTTTGTCTCTCAATCAATTCGTGAACTTGAAAAGATTAAAACTAAGATAAATACACATGATATGTCTAAATTATTTAACCAAATATGCTGCCAATATATATATATATGTATGTATATATATATATATATATATATATATATATATATATATATATATATATATATATATATATATATATAGCCTATACGCAAGCGGTGTGATTCTAGCGATCCGCCAGTGGTAACATTGGATAGCAGCATGCCACCCATTGGTGAATGGCTGGCTTGGCTGAATGGTATATATATAATTCCCCACCAGTATTCGCGCGGATTACGTTCAGGTCACCCTAGAAAATTTAAGAAAAAACGCGAATATTCAACGTGTTTCATAAAATAATGTAGATGCATATCTAGAAACATTAAAATATAACGTAAAATATAAATTGATGATTAACGCTCAGAAAAAAAAAAAATTCTCTCTATTTCCGGCCACATTGAAACCTCCCTGCCTCCCATTAGAATGCTCAACTCCACGCGCGCACCTCTTAGCGACTGTTTAGTCTCACAATGTCTGCTCATCTGAGATGCAATAAGTACATTGAATCAATAGCGTAATCTACTGCAATGAAATTTGGTTCTCTGTGTCGCGCCAGAATTTTTTTCTCACCCGTATCCATCCTCCAAATCTATAAATCAAACATTCGCCCTTGCATAGAATATTGTTGTCATATATATCCTGGAAACCCTGCTGTTCGTCTTAGGGTCCTCGACAAAATCCAGAGATGGATATGCAATATTGTTGACCCTGAACTGGGATGTTGTTTAGAGTCGCTCTGTAACAATCGTGCCGTCACCTCCACCTGTCTTTTCTACAGACACTTTCACGGTAACTGCTCTGCCGAGCTATGTTCGCTAGTTCCAAACTGCATGAATTTGAACGTGCCACTAGTTTAACATCTCAGTCCCACATTTTCACTGTCGAAACAGTTAAATATAACCGTCTTTTCTACTCCAATAGCTTCATGTCTCCTACTTGCCGTCTGTGGAATTCCATTCCTCTAACTTGCTTCCCTAATAGCTATAATCTTCAAATATTCAAATGCAATGTCAATCGACATTTTGAGATCCCTTGATCTATTCACCGTCTTTCTCTTCATCTTTTCCTCTCTCACACCTCTTTACCCTTGCTCTAACTCTCTTTAACCCCTTGCATTATAGTGGCACTCCCGCCTTGCTTTGAGTGAAAAGATTAAAACATAAGAATGTATTTATATATATAACAATAATTTGGGTAATAATTTGAGTAAAATGTCCGAGTACTTACCAATAATGAATGATATTGATTGAATATGATGTGCCCTACGATGAACATAATGACTTCACAACAAAACAAAGAATTTAAAGGTGTTCTTCAGGATTTCAGTAGGATTCGTATCTTTGTGCAAGGCTTTCTTAGAAGGATTAATGAACATTATGATGGAAATTTACTGCCCCTGTTTCGTCATGATTGTCAGGAGGGTTTGATATGTCTTCATGTCAACATCGATGTCATTTTTCAATTGGAAAGACTTCACCATATAGGGATCATAAGTTTAAGCCTTCCATTGCAACTTTGCTGGCCTCATGAGGTCTGAGAGACGTGGACAACGACAGTGGGAAGTAGCCAATCAGGAACAAATAGAAACTGAATAATGATCTCGGATTGGCTATTTCAAAATTTCCAGTCAATATCAATTATCCGAACTAGCCGAATTACCCGTGCCTTATTGCGTGTCAATCTTTTTTGTAAGAAAATATTGATTGATTTTAAATCATTATCATAATTTGTGGAGAAAAAATGATGCCTTTCAATATTACTCAATGAGCGTGGCTTCTATCTTCTGGCTTTTTCCTTCTATATTTTCAATAGAAGGCATTCCATTATTCAAATTGAAATTTAATTTAAATTAAAGGGTACAACTTCCACTGGTGTAAAAACAGCCTGATCTGCTCCAATGGTTATGTATTTGATACAATATTTGATTGAATGAATTGATTAACAAATTTCCATATTGATATGACAGTTGAATTGTATTTATTGTAAGGCACTGCCCACTGATTTTTGATTTTGTGCTCAACTTGACGTCCATATTGTCTTATTTTGATCTTGCATATGTGACCTCCACCTTCTGACTTTCTCCTCCTATATTTTGAATATTAGCCATTCCATCGTTCAAATGTAAATGCAATTTAGATCAAAGGTTAAAAATCACTTAAGGTTTAAGCCTATTGGAGACACCCTTTCATCAAAACGAAATATACTCATCAAGTACCCTAGGAGCCATTCCGTGTACAAATTTAAATTTAATTGATATCAAAAGGGAAAAATCATTAGGGGATTTATTCTCAACGGAACCCCGTTTGATCATAATGAAATATACTTATCCAATTGCCCTGTGTAATGTAGTTTAAGAAAATATATTGTTATGGGTATCGATCTTCAAAATCCTAGAAGGAGTAGGATAACAAACAAACAGACAAAAGTTATGTCTTTATATATATATATATATATATATATATATATATATAGAGAGAGAGAGAGAGAGAGATAGAGATAGATAAATAGATTGATTGATATTTTGATGAATTGACGTTAGTTATATATATATATTAAATTAATAAGTTAATATTGTTATTAATAATTTTTCAATAAAATTTGCGTGAAAGAATAAATATTGCCAGGAAAAAAGCCCTAAAATTTCGCAGAATATATTTATTAGTTATGTTCTGCGAATAACCGGACATCGATTACGCGAGGTTCGACTATATATATATATATATATATATATATATATATATATATATATATATATATATATATATATATATATAAGTGACCATAGAAGTCAACACTTAGAGGCGACATCCTGTTTCATACAATATATCCCACGAATATAGCACAACTTAAGACTATATATCTATATCTATATCAATATGTATCTATCTGTCTATCTATCTATCTATCTATCTATCTATATATATATATATATATATATATATATATATATATATATGTGTGTGTGTGTGTGTGTGTGTATGTATGTATGTATGTATTTATGAAGGTCACCTCTGTAAAACAAATATGCATAATGAAGTATAATACAGATTTAAATAAATCCAAAATGAAAGAAGCTTTTTGAGAGATTTAAGGAATTAGGCTTCAAATCGTTTCTGTTGGGGTTAACAAAAAATTATCCAATATTTAGATGTCGAATTTGATCTCACTGCTGGTACTGGTTAGCCTTATATAAAACGAATACTGTCCTCAAATATGTGCGCACAAAGTCGAACTACCCCGTATGAGTAATCAGGCACATCCCCAGATTGGGTGAATCCAGAATTTGAAGAGATTTATCCACAAATATGAGTTTAACTTATAAAAAATATGAAAATATTTGAAAATAATGTCATAATACCAAGTTGGTTTTCAGACCTCATGCCCAGTCGAATCGCAAATCCAGGGCTGGGTATACGATCTGGTTTAACCCCTTTTAATCTCCAGTCCAAAAAAAAAAAAATGGAAATATATTTTTAAGCAATTTGATAAGCATTTTCCTTAACATATTCTGATTATCGATGGTGTTTAATAGAAAGAGGGTTAAACAGAGTTACAGTTGGGCCGGTAACATGGAAAATGTTCTTAAGAGCCACAATGTTAAAATCTTGGAGATGGAGAGAGGTGGAAGAGAAGAAAAGCAGAAATGAAACTGCAGAAATAAAAACAATTGTCCATTGGATGGGGAGTGCTGCACAGAAGGCGTCCTGTACCTTGCTGCGGTCAGTGATAAGAATGGTTTCCAGAAAAAAATACATTGGATGTATTGAGGGCTCTTTCAATAAGAGATTTTACAATCATGCTTCGTCTTTTAGGTTAAAGACCCATTCACATGACAACTAGCCTTGTGTATATTGCAAGATGGCAAGGCGAGTAAAACTGAATTCGTGGCATCTCTTGCTGGCTCGGGTCAATTCCGCATATCCTGATAAATGTGTTATATTAAATGAGAGAACTGAGATTATGTCTGTTTGCAGGCATTTAAATAAATATTTTTAGTTACCTATGAACATGGATGAACGAAATGAAAATTATTATTTTTTCTTTCCCCCCTCTTTTCCTCATTTTTTTTTTCTTTCTTACATCTTCTCATCTTTATGCTTTACCCTTTCACTTTCGGTGTTCTGGAATATCAGAGTAGTTTTCTTTGACTTGTACATCTTTTCACTTGCCTGACGAGAAATTACAGTCGAAAATCTGGTTGTGAATTTGGTTAGCATTTTAGCCATTTTTAAATACACTCGCACACACAGATGCGTGCATGCGTGTGTGTGTGTGTGTGTGTGATGAAAAAATTTCGAATTCATACGAAAGTGTTCTGTATCATGTATATCATGTATATAATTATAAAGTCGACAATGCCGCCAAAAATCTTTAGGCTGTAGACTGCTGTCTCCCGCTATTGATCTCGTTATCTTCTTATAAACAGCAATAAAAAATGATCATTCGTAGATATATAAAACCAGTCGATAAAAAGAAATACATTAGATTTATTACAACAAATGAAATAATAGCAAATTAGTTATTTAAAATTTTTTCAAAAATTGAACCGCTTTTATATGATAAATATGGTGTATGAGTCTACATATCTATTCGGAGATAAAAAAAAAAATAATAGCACAAAACGTGTTATACTACAGACAATCTAACGGAAACTCACCTTCCACCTATCGTACCATAAATTTATCAAATGACACATTAATAATAAACATACGGATAATCAAATATATACTCACACACAATATCAAAATACTAGTAAAATCAAATATTGAAACCAGACTTATGAAACTCGAAGCAATACACTTAACAACAAAAACAACCATCAATAAATATAAATAATAGTAATGTAAAAGCCCGCAATTGTACATAGAATATAGTCTTTTAATAGCAACAAATCTTGACTGCTAATCATTTATACAGATTAATATGGGGTTTTAAATGTGTGTAAATCTTCAAAATATCAAGAAACAGATCTTGTAAAAATTCATCATTCATCAATTTGTTTTTCTTAAAACAATAATGTTTATAATGTTTAATGCATAAAAGCGATTAAAATCATCAATAATGAAAATCATTAATAATCAAATAATGACTTTCTTGCATCGACTTTTATAATTTACAATTCAGAGCAGGTTTTCTGTAACTGGATGTCCGGTTGAACGAAACAGATTTCATGATTTAAATTATCCAAGTACATTTGTAAGTAATATACACAATAAGCTTTATAAAAAATAACTTTCCGAAATTTCATTAATTAAATAAGTGGGTGGGCCTTACAGAGGCAAAATATTACAAAGATATTCTAATAGAGAAATATTTTAAAATAATGTAATCAATATATGAATAAGTCCTGAAAAATTAAAATACGAGAATTATTTGATTTTTCAATAATTTCCAAATTTAGCGTGTTTTGTACTGTAAACGGACATTAAAATTTGGTAGACTACTTTAAAGTACTACGTTAACACCAGAGAAACATGATTTTAACTCACATTTCGAAGGTTCTAAAAATGATTAAAAAATATTTTTTCTTAAAAATTATATTTCCTCTTATGAATACATAAAGGTTTTCCTTATAACAAATTGTTTCCACGAAGTGTTGAATATTTTTATATTGTGAGCTAATTTTTAGTCAATATTTGCGCATACATACATACATACATACATACATATATATATATATATATATATATATATATATATATATATATATATATATATATATATTATAAATTAATTGATTTAAAATATGGTTTTTCCGCTACACAGTTCTAACCATGTTTCAAAAATGGAAGGTCCGAATTTTTAAAAAATGTTTAGAAATGTGTAGCGGAAAAAACATGGTTAGAACTGTGTAGCAGAAAAACCATATTTTAATTCAATTAATTTATAATATTAATGCTCTGTAAATTTACATTGAGCACTATATTGTAAAAAGTAAAAATATCTATGGGAACACCGGATTATATATCTTTCTGTTCTTTCTTTATATATATATATATATATATATATATATATATATATATATATATATATATATATATATGTATATAGATGTGTATATATATATATATATATATATATATATATATATATATATATATATATATATATATATGAATATAAATATATATAAATATATGAAGGGTGGAGGTTATAGTAGCCCCAACAAGAGAAAAGTGTGTATATTAAAAAAAAAAAGAATGAAACCACAAACGTCCCTTGTTGCAGTGTGGAAGTTTTTCAAAATATATTATATTTTATTTTCTATAATTTTGTTACGCGTTTTTCCGGAATCGCGACATTCATATTAAAAGGAACTGATTTTTGTTTTTCGATGTTAAATATTCTCCATATTAGACATTGTCTGTTTTGTGAGTTAGAGACCCAAATATCTTCCTCGAACTGGCAGTGAAAAAGTTTTGCGCGAAGGGTAATAAATCAAAGTACAATATATATATATATATATATATATATATATATATATATATATATATATATATATATATATATATATGAACAATAGGACATCTAGCCGCACTGATGAGCTGTGATATATGCGAAACAGGCATGTAGGTGGATGATACATTTCTCATTAACTGATCGAGCACTCTGGAGAAAATCTAATTCCAAAACAGTGGCTGCTGATGCTATTATCCCATCGATCTTCAATTACAAACTGGACCCTCTTGGCGACTGGTATGTATACATTTCGCATATCATACGTTAAAATTTACGTTCTCTATCGTGCGCCGATAGCTTAGGGTAATTTCTCTGACTGATGCCAAATCGGTCAAGTTTCGAACCTGGCTTGAAGAAATTGGAATATTGAGCTGTGATATCGCGAAACATGCTTGTATGTGCAATATATATATATATATATATATATATATATATATATATATATATATATATATATATATATATATATATATATATATATGGGGGGTGCATGTTTTAAAGGGTAATATTATTGTTTGACATAATAAAAACAAATATTCAAACGCATAAATTTTATATAGTAAAGTTGAAACCTTTTCTAATTCGATGCTAGACAGTACTTGAGTTAAAGTTCAGAGTGACCCTCATAACTAGACAAAATCGCTTAATCAATCCTGCCAAGATCAATAATTCACTCAGCTTTATAGTGGGTTCTAATTAAAGAGACGAAAGGAAAAATACTTAATGTTCACTAGTGACGTTAATTTAATACATTTTCCTGTACCATTCATTTCGTCGATATGCGAGTTGAACATTTTCTAGGGTTAAGTCATAATATCGAAAGAAAATAAATATTCGAATACTGTTCCACTTCCCATATTTAAAATTGCAAATATGTGCAGAAGACACGCTTTTGAGACTCAATTTAATTAGCGACGTACATAACACCACTTGCTATCGAATTAACAAAACTTTACCGATCGCCTTTTGGTAATTTTATTTCTTTTTTAATTTAATTTCTTTTTTCTTTTTTTTTGCAATTTTTTCTTATTCGACAGCGAAGTTCATAGAAAATTCGTTGATTTGATTTAAAAACCAATCCATAAAATGTACGCCCTCGTGTTCAGACATACGTTCTAATTGAATTTAAGATAGTAGCTTTTAAGCAACCTATCTTCCGTTTTAAACGTCGGAGCTTTTTTCGCAACACGTCACGTTTTGACTCGTTATATCGAAACTTCATGGGAACGCCATACAGGCGTAGAAATTTAGTTTCGACATTGTTATGCTACTTTAACTATTATCATTAACATTTTTCGCTTTCATTGCAGTAAATTCCTCAATAAATTGCAAACTAGGTTAAAAATCAGTCAATAAAAAAAAATCATTTAAATACACGGACAGTAGAACAGCCATACCCTATGTCGCTTTAGAATATTTTTTTCTTGCCTGAATCCATAATTCACATCTACAAATCTACCATTCATCCCTGCATTGAATATTGTTAACATATATGGTCTGGTGCCCCCGCTGTTCATCTCGAGGTTCTCGACAAAATCCAAAGACGGGTATACGATGTGATAGGTCCTGACCTGGCAACTCGACTCCAGTCACGTTCTTACAGACGTGATGTGGCCTCCTAATATCTTTTCTATAAATATTTTCATGGTAACTGCTCTTACGAGCTTTTTTCATTAGGGCCCCAGACTACATGAATTCAAGCGTGCTACTAGGTTGGCATCTCGGCCCCTACCCTTTCACTGTCGAAACAATTAAATGTAACCGCCTCTTCCACTCCAATAATTACTTCTCTTGCATTTCACGACAGTGGAATTCCATTCCACTTACTTGATTCCCTGATAACAATAATCTTCAAATATTCAAATGTAATTTCAACCGACATTTTCTGATGCCTTGATCTTGATTCCCATCCTTCTGTTTGTCTTTTCCTCAAACACACCTTTTTAACTCTTACTTTTACTCTCTATAACCATTTACATGCTAGTGGCACTCCGCCGCCTTGCTTGGGGGTGAAATGCTTACACAAATTCCGAGATGAGGTTTTGTAACTATTTACACTATTTACATTGTTTTGAACCGAACCATGACTAATCAACCTGAGGGCTGGTGTTTCAGAAGAATGATTCCATGACGTTTCTGTAGAAGTTTTTTACATATTTATTTCCCGAAGTGGCTGACATATGAATGAAAGTTGGAACATATTCTCAGTGACTTTACTGAGTGACCCAGGAATGTGAAGGTTATATGTCATCACATTTCAGGAGATAAACATGGGAATAAACATCTGCACAAACGACATCGAACCAATCTTCAGAAATGCCAACATATATATTGACTTTTCTATTGACTTCTCTAGCTTCGATACGAAATTCAAATACATGTCACCTGAAGGAAAGTCGAACAGCGGAAACGTCGTTAATATGCCAATAAAGGTGATGAAAACAGTCTAAAAGATACAAATAATTTAGTAACATATTATTTATATTAGGCTATGGTGGGTAGTTGATTGACAAGATGGAATATATACTTTAAACGTGTCGCCTCTTTCAAAAGATTATTTTAAGATTCACTGATAATGAATTATTTAATTATAACTGACATTTTTCTGTCTTTGTCATTCTTTTCTACATATATAAGATTCCATCAATCAATATAAATTATTTATTTTGATATACTCCTTTTTGAGGAGTGAAACGATTTGCACACGTTTTTGCTATTTAAATACGCATCTTCAAAATTGATATTGAGAATTTATATATCATAGTCTTCCATATTAATCTTTGATTTTACAAGTCTTACGAATTTAGAAACACATCATTTTCAACGTAATTTCTCTTAAGAGAAATAAAAAGAATTCCGGGATTTTAAACTGATATTGATTTATGACTAATTTGTTAGATTGCATTGATTCTTTTATTGATTCTTTTTTTACGGCTTAGTAACATTCGAAAAAGAATTTTCAGAGATTTGTGCCTGTTTCCGACTGGTATTTAGGAGCCCTATCTCTTGTGTAGCTTCTTAAGAGGTTGCTCTGATTAACAGTAGCTTAATATCGGGGTACCCGAATCGCCACGTCGCGCACAGAAGGGTGTCCCCGAGGTCACACTATGTTTCAGTTTGCACTATTAGATGGCCGACCGTTACTACTACTGTAAGTATTTCCTTATCAATGTGATAACTAACATCCAAAGGTATAAACTTAAATCAAATCAATATAAAGCACTTTAACCTTTCATTCTCCAATATATACAGCACGCATGTTTTTCAAATTCCCTGAAGTTTTGGTTTACCTTGAAAAATATCTCTGGCCATACTAGCCCTCCACGAAACTAATCTTAACTCTTCAAACTCCTCCACTGAATTCTTTATTCCTGCTCACCTTCTTCTCCTTAGAAACGATTTCACAGTCCACTTGCATTGCCTAGGAGTTTATATTCTTGAACATCTCCCACTGGCTAGAGAACTATCTCTTAAACACTAGACCGTTCTTACTTGTGTCTCCATCTCTCTCTACTTAACTCAGCTATCTCTTTTTTTTCTCTACCGTTCCCCTTTCTAGTAAGACCCTTACGTACTAGATAGTATTTCCAATAATATAGACAAGGCCATCTCTCTACACCCGTTTGAAAACATATTCCTGTTCGGTGACTTTAATGTCAACAATACCAGATGGGTTTCAAACTCTCTCAATGAATTCGATGGCATCCAAACCCTTAACTTCTCAATCATTCTATCTCTGTCATAAATGACTGAATTCACAAGTGTTTCGCCAGTAACCCTGACACGTTTCTCTTCTCGATCTCTTTTTTTACCTCTATTACTGAGACTTGTCGTACTATACAGCTCTGCACTCTTGGCAACTTTTTTCATGCTGTAGTGTCTGTAAACTTTTCCTTCCGTTCCCACACCAGCCATGAACCTCCTAGCGAAGGAATATCTTTCAGGTATCATCGAGCAGATTTGGAATTGCTCAGTGATTTCTCTCGTGATGTCCTTTGGAATAAAGTATATAATCATCCTCTTCAAAATTTCGCTTCTGGGGTCTCCTCCTGAGTGGAAGCTGGAATCGATGTTTTCATTCTAGAAAAAAATACCAAGTAAAATCACGTTCATCTCCTTGGTTCTCATTTGCTTCATCGGCCGCGATAGACCACAGGAATCATGTTCACGTCTTATTTGTCTCTGCTCGTAATAAGTGCGAGTGTGTCCTCAAACAGGTGAAGTTACTGTTTGCTTATAAAATGAAACAACGTATAGAATCTCGCATGTTCGGTTTTAGATATTATTGCCGGCTCTGCAAGAGGGGGTTGAAAAACAGGAAATTCTCAATACCTCCTCTATTAAATCAAGTAGAAGTGCTGATATCTACAGCAGATAAGTTTGAATGCTTTGCTCGGAAATTCACTTCCAATTAAAACATTCGACTCCTTTGGAGTACAAAACCCGTTTTCCCCACTAAAACGTAAGCTCTACTGAGTGATATGGACATAACCCCGTCACTTGCCACGGACATGATTTCTAAATTACACACCAATATAGCAAGCATTTGTGACAGGATATTAGCCGTTGTTCTAAAGAAATATACTACTGAGCTTACATCAGTTGTCTTTAAACACTACAAATATTGCCTCGCTGCTTCTTGCTTTCCATCTTGTTGAAAGTCCTCCTCTGTAGCTCTATTTTAAAAACTTTCTGGACAACTTTCTTCTTCCTCTATTTTTCGGCTTATTAGTTTCCTCTCGCTTTTTCCAACGTATTCGAGGCTTGATCAACGCTGAAGTTGTTAAGAAACTTGCCTCTCAACACCTATTCTCTGACAAACAATATAGATTCCGTTTTCCACGGTCTACCATTGACATACTTACGGACCATTAATTAATAAGTATATCAAGCTATTGGTAATAACGGTGAAGCTCGAG
>OZ010605.1:81619298-81636798 GCA_963932145.1 Acanthosepion lycidas
TAGGGCTAGGAAACACTTCCGACTGTACTCACACAGTTTAGCCTGCAGTTCGATGGCGTTGATCGGGGTTTGGCCGTTGCAGAGCACAAGAGACTACTTGCAGCCGTGTGTGACATTTGGATAGAGGACATGGAATGGGACATGGATATGTATATATTACTTGGAACAAAAATGACCACACACTACTACTGATGTTGGGTGTGATTAGATTTTGTGTTAAATTCATGTTTCTTAAATTAATTTAGTACAGACTTACAGTGAATCTCTGAAAATCCCCCAAAAGAACTCTTCTCATTATTCTGCCATTTGCATAACCTTAGTTATATTTACCAAAGTCTAGAACGGCATATCCGAATTAATAACCGGCTCTGATTAGGTCGGTGATTTCGATTTCGATTCTTGTTATTTACAGTCACTTCCACGCAAATATCCTTGTGGAAACGTATAAATATATCTCATACACACAGCTATATGTTAAATACCAATATGTGTCAGGATGAATTTCCTCTTCATTATAATTGTTCATCTTTTGTTAATGGTAAAACCAAAGAATTATTCTTACAATCCAAAATATGTTTCCACAAGTTCTTTTACGAGCAGCGAATTTAAGCAAATGTAGAGCCTGGTCAGCATATATATATATATATATATATATATATATATATATATATATATATATATATATATATACGCACACAGACAAACACACACACACACATACACACACACATATATATATATATATATATATATATATATATATATATATATATATATATATCCGATGCATTATCATAACGTGCATGTAAAATAATTAAAAACCGAACAAATGGGAGGAAAATAAAACTCTTCGTACCTTTAATGAACAGGAGGCTTTTTAACACCAACATTATAGAAACAATCACCTGAGTTATAAAACATATGGATTTCTTCCTCCTACGTTCATAGTTGATGACTTAACTGTCGTAAAATAACTAGCGAAACACAAGATAATAAATTCCTCCCGATGACCATTGTCCTGGATATATTCAAGGCTTATTTAATACCTGTAATGGCTCTCTCAAATATCAATTCCCTGTATGTCGTTTTTAATTACCAGTCATCGAATGCTCTTAAGATCAATGCCAGTGTAGAACAGGGTTCGCTTCTTGACCCTACCCTCTTTCTACTGTATATTAATGATCCGCCTAAGAGCATATTCTTATAATTAGTATCAAATGCAGATGATACAATATTTTAGTGATGCCCCTAAAAGATTCTGGCTGATGACTAGAAGGTAGAAATTCCTTTCCCATCTTACCTAGTCCAGGCGGGACAAAGGAATGTAGAGTAAAACTGAATATAACCGAATGCAAACTAGTAACATAGTACCGCCACTGAGCAGACCTTGAATTTTAACCTAATACAATGGATGTGTTCTCTCAAGAAGGATCCTTGTCTTGAATATCTCTTGAGTCTTAAGTTTTCCTTAAACCTCAAGCGGAAATCATATGTCCGATCTAATGTTAAATAAGCTAGAAAATTAGTTAGTTCATTGTCCAACTCAAGTAAGTATTTGACGCAGTCTACTCAATGATACCTTTACAAGAGCCAGATCAAACCAAACATTGAGTATTGCTACCATAACAAAGTTGGAGCTGCCCAGTCTTTCAAAACATCTATATATGCTTGTGTTTGATTATTTACCACCCTTACTTCAAGCAGTCAAAACATTGTGAGGCTTTCACCAATCTCTCGCTATTTCCCTGCCAAGTACAATGAATTTCTGCAAGCTGCTAACAGCCCTGGGCTTTACAACTGGGAGCCGCCATGACGGGCATACAAGAGTGAATCATCCTCATCTCCCTGCGTATTCCAACATTAATAAGTAAGTTCATTTCGAAGAGCTTCTTGACAAATACAGCTGCTAAGTGGAACATTCTTCTGGCAGAAGGTATTACTGATCCTTATAATTTTGACCTATTCAATTTAGGGTCAAGCACTATCATTCCTTACGCTCATAAATCACCACGTTGTAAATCTTTACAGTTAGTGCTTCAGGGTTCCTTTATTGGGGAACATTATATATCAAAATATATATAAAACATATTTTTCCGGTGATATATAACTACATTTAACCAATTCAAATGAAGACAAAAAAATTTAGTCAATTTCTCTGACGGAACCTTGTCCTTGAGAATGCCTCAGGCGATCAAAAATATTTGAAGAGACGATATGAGATGAAGATTTTATTGGCAATTTTGACCCTCGGTACATAAAATCGTATGGAAAAATTGGAAAAATTTAAACAATCATATTCCGTAGTAATTAAATCACTGAAGAAACAAGAATTCATACAATCAAATTTTGCTAAATTTAACTTCCAACATTTCTTTAGATTTTACACTATTTTCCAATTATATATATATATATATATATACATATATATATATATATATATATATATATATAATGAAAAACAAACCACTTTAATGTACCATTACGATAATTTATTTCACCTAAATCCTTTTTTAAGGATTCAGGATCATCAGGTAAATCTTCCAACAACGAATTGAGAAAAAAAATGGGATTAGAAATTGGTGGGTAGTGTAATTTTTGTAATTTAATAGAGGGGGTTGAGAGTGGTAGTTAAACAGACAATATAAAGTATAGGGAGGGGTTAATTTTATATCTCTCTTAAGTATATATATATATGTATATGTATGTATATAGAGAGACAGAGACAGAAACAGAGATAATGGAAAGTGAAATATAGATAGATAAAGGGAGAGAGAGGGAGAGATAGAGAAGGAGAGCAAGTGAGAAATATAGATAGATAAGGAGAGAGTGTGGGAGAGAAATGGAGAGATATGATAAAGAGAGAGAGAGAGAGGAAGATAACATGATATTTGCGACATATAAAAACAAAATCCTCGCATTTTTATTTTACATACATTCTCTAAATTCTTTAGTTTTGAATCATAAATGAACAGATTTTTACAAATAAATAATAATGTCATAAAATCGAGAAAATGGAAAAGGGGTTCGCTTATTTGATTGATATATTTTATCCTAGTATCAACACGCTAAACATATTTGGGATTGCAGGAATTTTTTTATTGGATTTTGGTGGGATAGAAAGCATTTACGATTTAATCTACACTAATAAAATGAGATGTATTCATACATTTCTTAGGTTATTTGACATAAGTGAATAGAACGAACCCGATTAGATTTCGATCGCGGCTCTCCGATTTCTAATTACAAGATGCTATCGATTATACCACCCACACACATATATATTTCACAACAGTAGATGTAGAACCGATGGTTATGTGTCAAAGATATACAAATATTACACTTTAGATGGCTAAAGAGTCATACATTGAAGAGACATACGTTATCACATTCGTCACATGTAAATTGCGCAACTAATGTAGCAAAGAATTCGTCATTTCTTTGAGAATGCTAGTCGATAGTCCAAAACAGCATATTCAGAGCAGGTCTTAGTGTTTGTCACACACATTACATATTCTCAGCAAATCTTACTTTTTGTCCAACACATTGTATATTTTCAGCAGGTATTACTGTTTGTCCAACACATTACATATTCTCAGCAAGTCTTACATTTTTTCCAACACATTTCATATTCTCAGCAGGTCTTAGTATTTGTCTAACACATTGCATATTCTAAGCAGGTCTTACATTTTGTCCAACATATTGCTTATTCTCAGTAAGTCTTACTATTTGTCCAACACATTACATATTCTCAGCAAGTCTTTCTTTTTGTCCTACACATTGCATATTCTCAGGAAGTCTTACTTTTGTCCAACAAATTGCATATTCTCAGGAGGTCTTAGATATTGTGCAACACATTACATATTCTCAGCAAATCTTACATTTTGTCCAACACATTGCATATTTTCAGCAATTCTTACATTTGTCAAACACATTGCATATTCTCAGCAAGTCTTAATTTTGTCCAATACATAACATATTCTCAGCAGGTCTTACATTTTGTCCAACAAATTACATATTCTCAGCAAATCTTTCTTTTGTCCAACACATTGCAGAAGGTCTTGATTTTTGTTCAACAGATTGCATATTCTCAGCAAGACTTTCTTTTTGTCCAACACATTGCATATTCTCAGCAGGTCATGATTTTCGTCCAACACATTGCATATTCCCAGCAGGTCTTAATTTTTGTCCAACACATTGCATATTCTCAGATGGTCTTACATATTGTCCAACAGATTGCATATTCCCAGCAGATCTTGATTTACGCCCAACACATTGAATATTCTCAGCAGGCCTTGATATTTGTCCAACACATTACATATTCTCAGCAAGTCTTACTTTTTGTACAACACATTGCATATCCTAAGCCGTTTTAATTTTTATCCAACACATTGAATATTCTCAGCGGGCCTTGATATTTGTCCAACACATTACATATTCTCAACAAGTCTTAATTTTTGTCCAACACATTGCATATTCTCCGCAAGTCTTAATTTTTCAGCAACACATTAGATATTCTCAGCGAGTCTTACTTTTTGTACAACACATTGAATATTCTCAGCAAATCTTTTTTTTGTCCCACACATTGCATATTCACAGTAGGTTTTAGTTTTTCTCCAAAACATTACATATTCTCAGTAAGTCTTACATTTTGTCCAACACATTTCATATTCTCAACAATTATTTGTGTCCAAAACATTTCATATTCTCAGCAGATCTTTTTTTCCCAACACATTGCATATTCTCAGTAAGTCTTAATTTTTGTCTAAAACATTTCATATTCTCAGCAGGTCTTTTTTTCCCAACACATTGCATATTCTCAGTAAGTCTTAATTTTTGTCCAAAACATTTCATATTCTCAGCAGGTCTTTTTTTCCCAACACATTGCATATTCTCAGTAAGTCTTAATTTTTGTCCAAAACATTTCATATTCTCAGCAGGTCTTACTTTTTGTCCAACATATTGCATATTCCCAGCAGGTCTTACTTTTTGTCCAACACATTACATATTCTCAGCAATTTTTACTTTTTGCTGAACACATTACATATTCTCAGCAAGTCTTACTTTTTGTCCGAACACATTGAATATTCTCAGCTGGTCTTACATTTTGACCAACACATTGCATATTCTCAACAAATCTTACTTTTTGTCCAAAATATTAAATATTCTCAGCAATTCTAACATTTTTTTCCAATACATTGCATATTCTCAGCAGGTCTTACTTTTTGTCCAACATATTGCATATTCCCAGCAGGTCTTACTTTTTGTCCAACACATTACATATTCTCAGCAATTTTTACTTTTTGCTGAACACATTACATATTCTCAGCAAGTCTTACTTTTTGTCCGAACACATTGAATATTCTCAGCTGGTCTTACATTTTGACCAACACATTGCATATTCTCAACAAATCTTACTTTTTGTCCAAAATATTAAATATTCTCAGCAATTCTAACATTTTTTTCCAATACATTGCATATTCTCAGCTGGTCTTACTTTTTGTCCGACACCTTGCATATTCTCAGCAGGTCTTACTGTTTTCAGGAATTGTACACTGTCTTATTTCAAACTCCGAACAATGGTTTATTACTGAGTATATTTTGTGTTCTTTCGCAATCTAAGGCCCAAGAGCCACTCAGGGTAGTTTGCTTACTGCATTGTGTTGTATGATCCTAAGTGAAATCATGAAATCTACGCCCGATATGGGTAGCATTTCTTCATTTTTTTCTTATGTTCTACTTTTAAAATTTTTGTATAGCAAGAGACTTCTGACAATTTTAATGCAGTACAAGTATCGACCATTTCACTGTCAACTTTATTATTTGAATTTATATATTCCTGGCAAAATGATACTCTCTAAACAATCCTTGAAGTGTTTCTTCGGTTTATTCTATGTTCGATTGTGGTAGACCAAATTGCTATCGAACATATTCTTGGCTGTTCTGCCGTTGTCCAAACGTATAACCTGTTCTTATTTATTAGCCGTGTATCCTCACACAATCTACTGTATTTTGTAGCTCTTAATAAATGTTGTCTATAAAGAATTTCCACCATCTATTTTGTTGAGGGTTCCACCCATTTTTATACAAATGTACTCACCCAGTGAAGACCCGGAAGCAAGACCGAAGAGTCGAGTCGAGTCCAGAGTGACAGAGGTTCTAGCTAACCGGAAGAGTGAGGGTGAGGTAACAGCGTTGTAGGTGTCACAGTGAGCGAGGACGTTGTCTCATTAAGAAGTCATACAGCGATACTTCAATACCGAGACTGTATATATATTTTGCTACTAACCCGTATTCCTGGAACTACTAACCTGCTTTACCAGTTTGTATTATTACGTTAATACATTATTTTCAAATATTCCTTCCTGGCGTTTGTTCTTTATTGGTACCGGATTTCAACCCGGAATCCACAACATATTTATTCAAGCATATCAAGTATGAAATACGCAGTTTTCCTCTGTCCATCTTACCCAAAATATATCCTGGCAGTAACAGATTTTCACCTGTCTATAATCATATATATATACGTATAAACATACCTGCTAAAATGACCATAATTCTTAGTGATGTACATTCTATTTAAATTTTTGAGGGGTTAAATAATAATTGCCCTTGTTGTAGAGAAAGCAATGATTGATCATGCTGTTCCGAAGTACGAGAGAAGCTGTATCAAATTCTAGCTTGAAAAACGTCAATCGTCAAATAAATATTCTTGTCACTTGGCCTCATTAATTGTGCTATTATATGATCACCTACTGAATTAAACGCCTTGTCAATTGATTAGTCTAACGGCCACTTAAAAATCTCTTAAGTTATGGAGGCAAGGTCAACTGTCGTAACTAAATAGGCTGTTGATTCGTCAGCTATTTTATGCTCTTTTAGAGACATCCTGTTAACAGATCGCCATTAGAAAATCCAAGACGAAATCAAGCGATCTACTTTTCTTTAACTATCGTCAGAATCGTTCGTGGACATTTGATTGGGTTTCAGAAATTCTCTTCCCATGTTTTTGCAAATTAACCGGATGGCTCCGTGATTCCTTCAGTTCCGATGGTCATCTTTTTACCATTTTTCCTGTACAGAAGAGAATTAGATGTTTAAAGTGACTATATTTTATCATCATATCAGTCAAACGACTGAGAAGTGATCCTTGCTATTTTTTTCCATTTAAAATATTATTTCTCAACTCAATTTGCAAATGTGTCGGTTACGGTGAGCACCTTTCTGTCAATCACTTCCGGTGTCTTCTAAAACTCGACAGGAAAACCATGATTCTTGGAAACACGGATTGTCACCATATTGCTTCTATTTCGTGCTAATACCTCTGCCATTTTTTTCCAACAAATGGCGTGAAATTCTTCATAATTTTTGGTTTTAAACTGTCTTTCTTGGATTTATTCGAATGAATAATTTTATTGATTCGTTAATTTAAATTTTGTGTTTGCTTCTATAGATGTCACTAGAAGAACGTGTGCAAAAGCGAAAAATAGCTAAATCAATGAAGAGAGAGAGAGAGAGAGAGAAAGAGAGAGAGAATGAGAGAAATAGAACGAGAAGAGAAGTAAAGTGATAAGCAGTCTACCGGGGAGTTCGAAAAAGACAAAGATAATGACGAAAAGCAGAAATACAAAAGAAAAGATAAGGAATGTTTAGAGAAGTGATCGACGTATTTGGATGTTAAATGTAAGAGAAAAAATATGAGAAAATAAGTGACAAGTAAAAAGAAACTCATGAAAAATAAACAGATTAGGTGTGAAAGTAAATGCTAGAGAAAGAAATAATTATGAGAAGAAATTTGAAAGAGAAGCGATGAGTAGAATATTAATGTGAAGGAATGTCGCAAAGCAAGTGAAATATTAGAAAGAGAAAGAAAAAATATTTGGAAAGAGAAGGAAAGTGTGAGAAAGGAAACAAAATGAAAGAAACAAGACAAATGTCAAAGAAAAAGAAAGAAATATCACACACACACACACACACATATATATATATATATATATATATATATATATATATATATATAACCATAAATAGTGGGCGCTAATTAAATAGATTAAAAGAACAAAAAGGGATTGAAAAGAAAGAGAAGAAAAGGAGATAAAATACAGAGAGAAGAGGATAAAATTAAAGAAATAGAAACGGAGGCGTAAAAAGAAAAATAAATAACGTGTCAGGAGAGGAAAAAAAGAAGGCGGGGCTAATGAGATGAAAGAAAGTAAGAGAGAAAGAGAGATAAGAAAAAGTAAGAAAGAAAGAAAAAAAAAAGGAAAGAATAAAGAAAGAAAGTAAAAGATATGAAAGAAAGTAACAGAGAGAGTAATTAAGAAAGAAAGTAACAGAAAGAGGGATATTAAGAAAGTAAGAAAAATTAAAAAATGAGAGAATAAAGGAAAAACCGAAAAAGAGATGAAAGAAAGTAACAGAGAGAGTAATTAAGAAAGAAAGTAACAGAGAAAGAGGGATATTAAGGAAGTAAGAAAAAAGAAAAAAAGAGAGAATAAAGGAAGAAAGAAAAAGAGATGAAAGAAAGTAACAGAGAGAGTAATTAAGAAAGAAAGTAACAGAGAGAAGCAAATACAGAAATAGAGAGAAATGGGACGAAAGGAAGTGATAGAGAGAGGGATTAAGAAAGAAAAACAGAAAGAAAGACGAACACAAGTTATAAATATATATACATATATATATATATATATATATATATATATATATATATATATATATATATATATATATATATATATGATGAGCTGTGATACAGCGAAACAGTCTGTCTGTGGATGACATTATATATATATATATATATATAATAGGGAGTCATAAAGAAATAGAAATCTATTGACAATAACGTAGAGAAAAAAAAACAGAAAAAAAGGACAACGTATGAAGTTCAAATGAAAGGAAAAATACGTAAATGTGGTCAAAAGTGAGAAAGACTACGAAATAAGAAAGGCAAAGAAATGTAAAAACGAAGAAGATTCAATTACAAATTGTGGCAAAAATAAAGATTAAAATGAGGACTAGAACAACTGTACAGTAAAAGAAAGTAAATCATGAAAGGAAAGGAAGAAAAAGAAACATATAAATTGAATGATAAAAATAGAGAGAGAGATAAGCAGAGAAGGAGATTGAGAGAAAGAAAACAGGAGAAATAATTAAGAGAAAGAAGACAAGATGATTAACGAAATATCCTCCCGACATTTATTTTTTAATATTTCTTTATATTTTGGTGTATTCTGTTAAAATCAGAAAAGTTTTGGTGGAAGTGGCAACTTTATTTATTGCTCCGACATATTTTTTTCAGATGCGGAAGAAATCGCCATCTTCGTTTAATTACCTTTTAATGAAAATAAATTGCTTCACATCGGGAAGATGAAGAGGCGGGCAGACAAAGTGTGCATTGACAGGCCAGGATACTGAAACGATGATGTTGAACTAATTATTTTCAACGAATTGATGCTCACCAGAGATTTTACAAACATATATTTCTGTTTTAAGACGGGAGTAGGATTTTTAGATATTAATTCTGAAAGTAAATGTTAATGGATACCGTATACATTTCAATGGTTAGATAAAGTCTTTCATTAATTACAATTGTATTTTCTCGTCTTTCTTCCAGCAGACAACCGGAAGCGTTTGCGCCGCTAGCAGTG
Organism: Acanthosepion lycidas; assembly: GCA_963932145.1. Taxonomy (NCBI): domain Eukaryota; kingdom Metazoa; phylum Mollusca; class Cephalopoda; order Sepiida; family Sepiidae; genus Acanthosepion; species Acanthosepion lycidas. The sequence goes on from OZ010605.1 coordinate 81,628,943, forward strand.
TCCAGTTATTTTGACCGATTCTTTTTATTGGATAAAAAATGGATGAGTGTCTATATAGTTTTCCGCAATCTATGATTGACTATAATCCCCTTGCAGGAATATTGATTTTTGTAAGTTGATAAGGGGAGCCACTTCATCCACCGCGGTATGTTTGGAGGTTGTCTTCATTCAACTAGTAGTAAACCATAGTGTGCGCGCGACATGCATATATATATATATATATATATATATATATATATATATATATATATATATATATATATATATATATATATATATATATAGTTAACTACGAAATTATTCAAACACACATCAATTTTGAATAATTTTACCCATTTCTCAGAATGCCCGCATGAGTCCAACATTTTTATATATTAATAAGCACAAAATACATATAAAAATCAATTTTCCGTATAATTGTTTAATTTCAACAAACTTGACAGGCAAATTATGCAAAATAGGAAAAGACAAAATTATTCGTACAGTATGAAAAGTAGAAAAAAATGAAACAATTTTCCGAATATTAATATAATTAGCATGGTCTCTCAAGCTTATAATATTCTGCAATCGTTTTCTAATGTTTTTGATGAGATTTGAACATGGCTCAAATAGTATAGATTAGATATGATATATGGTCAAATGCCGGGAGCATCCAGTATATACTGAACTCAATACTCAGTAGTAATTTCTCCATCAAGACAAGCTTGTTAATGATTACACTTCTTCGGAGTACTAAAATGATTTTGCAATCGTAGTTTACATGTGGTACAAGGTTGAATGTTTAGGGCACTCACTGAGAATCGAATTCAATTAAAGAAGTGGTATGTCGTTAGGATATAATGGTGAATCTTCGGTGCATTTCTAAAACCATTGATAGTTCTAACTGCAAAAGATAAACAAATTTAACATTAATAAAACTGCACTTAAATTAAAACCAAATATAGTAATCAAATTACACAATTCATAATAATAATAATAATAATAATAATAATAATAATAATAATAATAATAATAATAATAATAAGAAGAAGAAGAAGAAGAAGAAGCATTAGTAGTAGAAGAAAGAAAGAAAAAACGAAAGAAAGAAAGAATCTTCAATTCAATAATGGAGTGATATTTTATGAACAATATTAAACATGCACTAGTAAGATTTCAAAAGTGGAAGTCTCCTGTACATGACAAAGTTCAACATTACTGGTTGCAACATGTGAATTTTCTCACAAAATCATTAATGTCTAAACAAATGTAATTGATAGCTCTAATGCGATACCAGATAAAGTCTTCAATGGAATCATTTTTTACTCGCCAACCCTTGACAACAACCTGCAAATTACTAACATCTTTAAAAATCTGTATAGTTTATTCACATCTAGACAATTATAATATTCTCCCCGAGGACAAAAAAGGATGCTGACGAGGGTCATATGATTGCAAAGACTAATTACTTATAAATGAAATGACATTTGAAAATATTCCGTCAAAGAAAATAAACTTAATCACTCCCTGAATCGATTATCGTAATGCTTTTACTTTATATTTAGAAGAACTGGACATTTATGAAACTATCACTAAATATATAAAACAAATTTTAAAGCATAGCACGTCGTTGTGGAAATATTTTCAAACGATAGAATCAGAAAGCATCTTTATAAACGGAGGTAATTTTCAGGGATATTATTGCTAACTCTCTCTCTCTCTCTCTCTCTCTCTCTCCCCGCTACTTTTCAGTATATATCTTATTACTATTCTTCCCGACCTTGACAACACTAATTATGTATACGAAATTAATTACAATCACTTTAACAATCAATTCTACATGTTTGACCTCAAACTCTTCGGAAAAGGTGATAACCAGTTTAAAGATTTTTTTTTTTTTTTTGCAAACTGTGAAATCATTCAGCTATGATACTGGTATGGCGTTTAAACTTGATAAATGTAGCCAATAAACTTTAAGAAAAAATGAAAAAAGAAATTTCTGAAAACAGAACCGTTGATGTTACGACTAAAATAATTTTCATAGCAAAAAAGTGTATTCTTGTCGCTCCCTCAAATATGTAAGAACTTAAAAACATTGAAGATTGCTTTAAACTCTTCACATTTTATTTCTTTTCTCATTTTTCTTTTGTAAAATGACCTATCAGTATATTTTTTGATGTGTCTTTCTTCAAATTCCGTGTCTTATTTTTCCTACGCACTTTCACGAGTCCGCCAAAATTTAAATGCAGCTCAAATGTCCCACAATCATAAAAATCAAAATAAGAATCTACAACAGGAATATGTTAAACAAAGAATGATACAGCAGCGACAAAGTGAATGCTGTCTTCCAACTCAAGATCTGTGCTTCCTTAAAAGGAAAAATTAGGCATCTATTATGCAGAAAAGATTTCATTGAAGTGTAGATTAAGTGACAATAATGTTGAATCAATCAATTATTTCATACATTATTTTGGATATATTTTCCCCTGACGTGCACCAATTTGGCAATACATCTACTGGTTAATATATAAACTTTTTTTTTAAATCAAGTTTATATGGTATGAATATTATCCTGTCTACTTCACATAAATCGGTAACTTTGTTGTTTTGCGGGATTTTGAAATCCATTCTGGTACAAATATAATAGCTAATCGACTTGATATAATCGTCAAAATAAGGTCAATAAAATTTGCTTAATGATTGGTGTAAAAGGTCCAACTGATTACCATTTACCATTTAAAATCTTTGAAAACCTGTTACAATATTAGGACTAAAAGTAGAAATACAGAACATGTAAAAAGAATTCAGTGTTGTCAAACCCTGAAATGACTCCTACATTGTAGCGAACTATGCTAATTCCTTTCGTATTTCTTTGGTGAGATGTAAGCTCTACACGAGCAGCTTCTTGTCGCGGATCACTCCTTTGTGAGGTGAAACATGAGAGGATACTTCCCCTATTCATACAATCATAACTTGTTCAGGTCTAGTTTTAACCGTTATCTTATCCACATAGCACCATAAAATCTGTCTCTTTCTCTCTAATCATCTACATCTAATCATCTACATTGAGTGAATCATAGACCCTCTACTGGAGGAATATTATTATAGAAACAAGGAAACCCAAAATCAGCTGAAGAGGCTCCAGTCTAACCTAATGAAAAAATTATGAAAATGGACAGGATCCTTCCGTATCTGTATACATTTCTGAGATGATGTATCATGTACACTATTTACATTATTTCGGGCTATTGTCCTCATCTTGGTCGCCATATTTATTACAACGTTTCGGCCGTTGTACGCTCCAGGATTCTTCAGGTCTCAAGGAAACATAACACAGTGGATAAAGGTGTTGGTTAAATCCAGTGACAAGACCCAGTGTGAATCCAGTATCCGGTTAAGGCAATGGAGAAATTGGAGAAGGGAATTAACTGGAGATAACTGATAACTAACATCCATGGCCCGTAGAACTGAAAAAGTCTACCCGACTGGGTGGAATAAAGGGTTTAGTTCGACATTCCAACCAACTAAAGAAGGCCGGAGTGTACAATGGCCGAAACGTAAAAACTATGGCAACAAAAATGAGGACAATAGTCACAATAATGGAAAAAGTAGACAGGATCGTATTTACACAATTAAAACCGTTTCTGTTGCAAAGCAATTTTAAAAATTATAAACTACAACTGATATGTACGAGATTTCGCTACAGTTATTTACATTTCAAGAATGTTTTAAATCCTTCCAAAAATGTATTCGTCTTTTGGCGTTCATAATGTTTGCAATGGCGAAAACGTCGCTTCTTAAATCTATAATGAACCATAGAAAAAGCAATAAAGAAAAGCGGGATGAACGAAATAATTATCACAGTAAAAAGGCACAATATATTGTGATCTGAAAATCAACAGACCAAGATGCGTTCTACAAATTTTCAAAATAAAAAAATACATAAATGTAGGTATTTTATGAAAAGATAGAAAATGTGGCACCGAGATGCGAAAGCGCATTCGAATAAGAAAAAAGAAGCCTTCTAAAATCTAAGGAAAGCACCCTCTGAATTACAGTATATACGAAACATTGGCATATAGAAAAATGATAAAATAATTCAAGAGACAGTTTACTCACATTCACATTTGTTTTGTTGTCTTGGATGCGAGATACATAAATAACATCAATGGAATACGTAATTACATTCTGAGCACCTGAAGAGATTTATCTCGATGGTTAGAGTTTTGTATTATTATTTTCCGAGCAATGCATATAAATCAAACTAAGACTGAATTTCCTTTATTTTTTCTTTTGGTCATTACATAGTATTTTTCGTAAAAATACAGGAAACATTGGGAGTGCAGTGTGATCGTTACTGTCAAATAACAGTAACACAATTCCGTTTTTTAAGGGAAGAAAGCGCTCTACTAAAGATAAAGATCTTTGTGAATGCAGATTCACAGTATTTCACTTATATTAATACAGACGGGATAGCGTAAGGATATGAATTTTTCGCCAAAGAAGAATTGTCTTAGGGTCTGTCTATATTTCTGAGATGAGGCATTATGTAAATTATTAACATTATTCGGACTATTGTCCTCATATTTGTCTCCATATTCATTACAACGTTTTGGCCGTTGTACGCTCCGGCCTTCATGTGGTTGGAATGCCGAACTGAAACCTTTATTTTCCTCACTGGGGTAGACTGATCTAGTTCCACGTGCCACGTCTTATGGATGTCAGTTATCAGTTATCTCCTGTTAATTCCCCTTTCTAAGTTCTCCACTGCGTTAACCGGGTATTGAACTCACACTCTTTGGGCCCTGTCACTTGATCTAACCAACGCCTTTAACCACTGTGCCATTCAAGGACACATGGCACAGTGGGTAAAGGCGTTGGTTAGATCGAGTGACAGGACACAAATAGTGTGAGATGAATACCCGGTTTCGGCAGAGGAGAACTTTCAGAGGGAAATTAATAGGAGATAACTGATAACTGACAATAGTCCGAATAATGTTAAGAATTGTCTCATCTTTACAGTTGTTTAAATTTATTTTATATTTTTACTTTGATTTTATTAATTTAGTTCATAATTATTCCTAATTTTTTTATTATATTTAGTATTTTTATCAGATTTCTTTTATTAATTATTTCACTCCAAGCAAAGCAATAAAAGTCACTAAGATAGAAGGGGTTACAGAATGCGAAAGAATCAGAAGACAATAAGAAATCAGAATTCAAAGAGATAAAAGATTATGTCTGACATTCCATTTAAATTTTTGAAGATCTTACTTGACAGGAAAGCAAAAAGCCGGAAGAGTGTTCCATAAGCAAGAAATGCAGAAGAGATTATTTGCATAAAACATATGGTTAGAACTAGAAATTTAAGAAAAAAGGGTGATACCTAGCAAATAGTCTAGTACGGCTTTTAAATTAAGCAGGAAGAGGCTTTTTACTGTTGTCCTCATCTTCACTGCTTTTCGACCGTTTACGCTCCAGCCTTTTTCAGTCGATTGGAACTTTGAAATGAACCATTTTATGTAGTCTAGCGAAGTAGATTATTCTAGTTCCACGTGTCATGCCTCTTCCGGGTGTCTCAGTTATCACACTTCAAATCAAATCTACAAGCTTTTATTCAGAACTACAGTAGCAAATCTTTGAGTTAAGTCACGAGATCCAAACGTCGATTTTATACACTGTGCCATGTGTTCTTGAGGATATCATTGCATTAATTTGGGGAAGTTATAAACTTAATGTCTCAGTATACATTTTTTACCATAGCTCATATTACATTTTTATTTTTTTTGTTATTATTTTTTTCCACTAGCATTCTGTACTACAGGTTTCAAAATTTTATTCTGTTGTACGCTTGGACGGCTTACGATGTTTTTATGGTCTAGCATAAGTGACCATTACTTGTGTTACCGTATTTTCCAGTGATGTTCTATGTCTATTATTTCAATCTTATCGTACAGGGGGCGGTGATCTACCTTTTCTCTCCATATACGGTCAGCTACACCTGATTTTTCTATTTCCCCTCGTGTTAGGGCTTCACGATGTTCTTGCATTCTTAACTTAGGGGGACACGCTGTTTCTCCTTTATAATTCTTACAAAATCAAACTACCACAGATATTAGAAATATTTACCATAAAAATAAACAATCTAACATGAATAAACGATGTAAATATATTCAATATAATACAAAAAAATAATAACAAATAACATAGAAGTAAGAACTAACATATAAGGATTCCATGCATGTATAACGACGACATGCCACCGTACATTGTAGGGAACTACGCTCATTACCTTTGTATTCCATTTATGCGATGTAATTTCGCACTTTTGATCTCATATTTGTTTCGGTCATTGTGCCTTCCTCAGGAGTACATCGATATGGGCTACTTACAGAGAATTTAAATCTAAACGCTTCATTAATTCTGAGGGTGTAGATTGTTCTCATTCAAATTTAATATCCGAAAAATGCCAAACAAATACCTTAAGGTTTCTGGTTTATCATCACTGCCTTAGACATCCTTTCACGTTCATGATGTACTTTTCTTTTGAATTCTCCATAAATATTTTAGTCTGATTAGCTCTCCCATTTAGTAAATCAAGGAATTTAATCGCGACCCAGGATTGGCAGCTAGAGGCTCATTATTTCACTTTCGAAATTGTTAGATGTTACCATCCTTTTCAACTAAAAAGATATCTCTTACGTGTCTTGGCAGTGAAACCATCTACTGGTTCTTGATTTCTTTTCAACTACGATCTGGAAAAAATGGTTAAATCCAAAGTCAGTAGTCATCTTTTCGAGTTCTGTTCATTTTATTGCCCTTTGTTCTCAGTAAATTTTCTCAAGTTTACTTCATTCCCGGTAAACCCTTGCAGTTTATACTCTTAATTATATTGCTTGGAATTAAATGAGAGAGAGAGGTGGGGAGAGAGAGAGGTGGGGAGAGAGAGAGGTGGGGAGAGAGAGAGGTGGGGAGAGAGAGAGGTGGGGAGAGAGAGAGGAGAGAGAGAGTATGAACAAAATCAAGATATACAGGTTGCGGCATAAAAACAAAAGAAAAAGCTCTTTATTCTAGAGAAATGTATTATATCACCATAGAATTTTAACATAACGTATGTATAAATCTGCTAAATGAAACCTGAATTCAATATTGATTAATTATTATAAATAAATAATATATATATATATATATATATATATATATATATATATATATATATATATATATATATATATATATATATATATATATATATTATTCAATAATGCTTCCTTTAGTTTTAAACACACATCAAAGTCATTTGTTAAAGCCGTTGATGGCGACACGCAATGTCTATGGGTATTTTGTCCCATACTCTCATTAATAGTGCCAGGACATTTTGCTTATGTTAGATGAATAAGCGGGCTCGCCACTCCTTGTTGAAGAGTCCAGTGATCACCACCATAAGTGGTATTACACTATGGCTTGTTTGTATCTCCAAACATGTCCTCTATGTACACATAATTTGATGTCTTGTTCTATAATGGATGGAGGCAATATCGTTGTTCTTTTGATAAACATTCTCTTGATTCCAAGTTGTTTTCCAGGTTGGAAATCTCAGGTAAAGTCAGTTTATTTCCCTGTTGGTCATTTATATATTTTCATTTAATTTCTTACATTTCCTATACTCTTGAGTTACTCCTTCTCGAATTATTACACTTCCACTTCCTTACTCCCTTAAATCTCTTATACTCTTAAATTGACTCTAGCCACATCAATAATTTTTTCCGTATCCTGCATACTCTCTACCACTGTTAATTTACATTCCCTCAAATATAGATTTGCTCCTCCCGTCTTTATTATTATTATTATTATTATTATTATTATTATTATTATTATTA
>OZ010605.1:81641798-81651798 GCA_963932145.1 Acanthosepion lycidas
TATATATATATATATATATATATATATATATATATATATATATATATATAATGGACAAGTTTATATTTGTTGTAACGAGATAAAGATGTATATTTAAAAAAAGAGAGAAAAAGCAAACCTTATTTATTATGTGGAATTTTTTTTGTATATATATTATATTTTATTCTTCATAATTCTGCTACACGCGTTCCGATCTTGTGACCTTCTTCAGAGAAATAAAAGGATACATTTTTAAAAGGAATAAATTTTCCTTATGTTCTTTAATGTCTCATTGTTCTTTTTCTCTCTTTGTTAGGGAGCCTTTGATCTCCTTTCTGAACTGTTGGGAAACGCGAATTTCTGCGTAAGTGTTAATAAAACCATTAGGTTTGCTAAGGGAGGTGGTGATGATAGATGAATTGATGAGATATCTTTCAATCACTGCTTGCGTGTGTGCTTATGTTTACCTGCGTATGTATATTCCTACCCCATAGACATATGCTGTCTTTTAATAAGGAACCAACATACACATTTATGTATATGGATATGCACACATACATACATACCAACACAGATATATGTATAAAACGCACCTGAGTGTTGACATCAATGTTAACTTTTATATTTACATACACTCCATCAATGATGTTGATCAGTTCATTCCATAAATATAGCACACCTTAAAGATATATTTGTCCATATATATATATATATATATATATATATATATATATATATATATATATATATATTATATACGCCTAAATCCGATATTCAAACTAAGATTTACGCTTACGATTTATTGTTATTAATCTATATTTTGTACCTTTTTATTCATGTTTTACTTTCAATTCTTCTTTTTCTATAGGGTTTCTTAGAAGGAATACAGTTTTATTTCACTTAGATTGATAATATGTTTAGAAGTTCTCATGGGAAATTGTTTTCTTTTCTTCATATTCGAATCAAGCTTCGATTTTTGTTTCGTAAAGCGGTTTAACATTTTTGGGAAGGTAATTATCACTATTTGTTGTAAACTGTTTTTTTTTATTCTTCATCATTTATATATATATATATATATATATATATATATATATGATTAGGAGAATTTGAGATAATAATGATTAAATAATAAATCGAGTCTAGGAGAAGCCTTGATATAATGCAGAAAGCACTATACAGCCGTTTTAGCCAATATTCAGTAATGCACATCCACAACCGAGAATTGAAAACCGGACAGTTACAATATCAGGAGAATGTCATACCAACTGTACCAACGGAGGTAATGAATTAGACTCGCTAAAGCGACGCTCGATCACATATTCCGTGGTGGAACTCATACGAGTTTCCCTTACCAATAGGACTGTACCCCACGAGCCACGACTGCTAAACATCACGCCGCTCATTCCAGAGCATCAGAAGCCGGTTCAAACAAGGATATGCCATTAATAGAAATTATTGGGAGGATTTGCGTTATCATAAGTAATTCATATATATATATATATATATATATAATATTTATTATTAGAATTATTTTACATAGGATACAATTACTTCTTTTCCTGATATAACTTTCAAATAAAGTACATTTTTTTCAGTTTTGAAGTTAATATATGGAGTAAATCAAATGTAACATTAAATCTGTCCAGTAACGTTACGTCCTCAAAGCAATGCCAGGCTGCTGGTAAGAAAGGACATATATTCAGTGAAATAAGTTGATAAGTTCAAAATCTACAAGTAACATATCAATCGAGTATCTAACTACACGTCGCGAATATTGTGACTAATTAAGAAGACGACATGCTGATGTAGCTTTTGTGATAGAAAACCTATGTAAACAAATTACAGGTTTTCAAATATAAAATAGAGTAGCAGTCACGCGAGCAGAATGTTGTAGTTATTTTTTGTCTATCGAACAGCGAGCACTTTCTAAAGCTTGGTTGAATGTGGTCACTTTGAAAAGATTCTTCCTACATCTTACCAGGCGACTAGAAATCAAATCGATTGTATTTTCGTCCTGTGTTTGACAATCGTAAACGAAGAAAGCGAAATCAATTAAATTAATATAAATCCTCGGTAGAATTGACGTAGAAACTTTTCATCCTGCTTTATAATATTGACACATTAAATCAACATATTATTGTAATATTTCCTTTTGAACGCTTTTGTTGAAAATATATTAATCGTTACTGAACCTGATGCAAAGCAATGCAAATAAGAAGAGATATATTCATTCAGTTTGTTTAAATCACATTTAGATGGGAACAGGTACTTAACCTAGTTTTAATACGAAACGAATGATGGTTACTATGATTAGTATATCTTCTTCCCTAGCATACGTTTAATGCATCAAACCTTTTCGTTGACGATAGTTAATCCACTTAATTATATAATAGTTCCTCTGATACATCTATAGAAATAATGTGTTGGCAGAATGTCAACGAGCATTGAAAAGCATAGATATTATACGGTACTCAACGTAAACCACGTCATAATAATAATAATAATAATAATAATAATAATAATAATAATAATAATAATAAGTTTCTCTTGATAACCCAAAAGTATGTCTACATGACGTTTTGTCTGGTAGGCGTCAGTGCGACTTATACAAAGTTAAATCATGGTATGGTCATTTAAATAAAAGAATACAAGAAGGAAAACGCCGAAAAACGACCCGCAACTCAGGGTATTATTCGAGCCGGGATTTAAAAATCTACAGCCTTATGAGGTCGCGAACTAAACTCTACAGGCTTTGCAACACTGTCTGTAGGCCGTTAGCCAATGTGTCGGGCGAATTTGGTAGACTTTTGGACACATGCCTCACTCGTTGTAACAGTATGATTACCAGAAATCAAACTAAAATGTCCAGTATATCTTTTCCCGTCGACAAACAGGGAGCCGGTCCCTCAGGAGGAAACCTGAGGTTGGAAAATCTGCCATGGGAACAAAATCATACACAAATAATGTATCTTCAGGTTATCACACCTGGGATAATCCCAATTATGGCACAGCGAATTCTCCAACGAGATTCACAACCATTCATTTAAAGGAAGATATGGTAAAATAGTATCGTGAGAAGTATAAACTCGTTATGACTCCAATCTATGAAGCGTTACACAAACCTCATATAAGCATCACTTGCCAAACATATGATATCTGTTGAGAAAAGGTTGGACAAGCAATTAGAAGGTACATTGACGAAAAACTACCCAACATAAGAAGGTACATCATGAGAAATAACCGACTGACAGATGCTGAAATTAAAGAAATAAAATAAATGCAGCCACATTACATGAATCGCCAGAACATGAAAAGGAATCAGAAATGAACTTAAAAAAGTTCTAGCATCACACAAACTAGAAATCCTAATGAGGAAAATTAGACATACATCAATCACTGTGAAGATAATGCTGAAGGTTTCGAAGAGTTGGAAAGGCCTGATATAAGTTGCTCACAAGACTGCATTAAAACGCGTCTAAAATAAATTGAACCGAATTATTTTCTGGGAAAGAGGAATAGTAGACAATAAGCCAAGGAGAAATGAGCCGTACAGGTCATACACAAAAAGGACAGGCAGAATCGTGAACAAGTAAAATTGCAACTAACAAAGAGGAACCTCAAAACTATTAAACTCTGCAATGCAAAACTTATGGATAAAGTAGACCATTATATAAACCTCAACGAAGTAATATGTTGTATCGACAATAGCAGGAAATAAAAAAATAATTATCAAAGTAAAATAAACATAGTCTGACAGACATAAAGATCCACCTTTAAAAAGAAATTATAGAAAAAAAATTGTACAACTTCGAAGTGAATTATCAGTAATCGATGAACTGGCAAGTGGAAGAAATATAACGACAAAAATGTAGAAAAGTTCAAGTAAAATACAAAATAAGTAATGAAAATGAAGTCGTTCAACTAAAGAAAAAATAAAGCAAACGACACAATTGAAGGCTTAAATGTTATGAAAAAGGTTAAGATTCAAATTGATACGAAGAAACTTTACAAAGAATTAGGCAAACAAAAACAAAAAAGAAATGAAGTGATCCTTCCACAACCTTACAATGAAAGAATTTTGTACAGTTCTGGGAAAAAATATGGGGTTGCCGTAAAGAACATAACAAAGAAACAGATAGGACTACACAAGATGTAGGATGAATGAAAAATAAACCAGAACAAGCAGAAGAGGATGTTGAATGTGCACTGGAAAACAACACAACATCTGCAGCAATCGATAAAATTCTTAACTTTTGGCTCTATTATCTGGATAGAGCACACAGAAATCTAGCCAAAAACTTCAAGAAATGGTCAGTAAACCTACTAAAATTCCGGCATGGGTCACTAAATCATATAAATTAAGTTTGGTGTAATAAACATCAACAGAGGAATATTTCAAAGTGAATCTTTGTCTCCGTTACTAATTTTTTTATCACTAATAGTGAACTTAAAATGACGAACTATATCTCACAAGAAAATAAGACATGTATTTTACATTGATGACTTAAATGTGTGTATACCAGAAATGACAGTGAACTAGAAGATGTCCTGGAATAAGTGGAAAAGAATTCTGTTTGGATAAATGTGCTAAAACCACAATTTTACGAGGACTAAAACAAACCTCTTTAATTATTAGGTTGGTCCAAAAATAACGACGGTTTTTGACGTTAAAAAATACGTCAAAAACCGTCATTATTTTGCACCAACCTAATAGCTTAGACTCATTGGGTAATAATGAAATATTTAGATGAAGAAAAAGATTATAGGTACCTCAGTGTAAATGAAAGGGAAGGAATACACCATAAAAATGAAATAAATAGCCACACAAGAGCACAATGGAAGTGTGCGACTGATATTAAACACAGAATTGAATTCTTAAAACAGAATTATGGCCATTAATATCCTTAACATGACAGTAGTTCAATAGAGTTTCAATACCTTTACCTGGTCTCTAAATGACCTTAGAGGAATGGAATCTAAGAAAGAAAAAGCTCCATTTTAAGCATTATATGCACCATCTAAAGGCTGGCAGCGACTGTATATACATACCCTGTAAAAGCTGTAAAAGAGGTTTTATTCAGATAGGATTATCAAAGAAGAACAAAACTATTGGCTTACTAACATACATGGAAACAACAAAGAATTGGATAATGCAATTACTCAAACAACATAAAAAACAGAAAGAAAAAAAAAATCAAACATGAAAGAAGGTTGTAAATGCAAACGACATTTACATGGATTAAATTCTGTAGAAGACAAATACAAAACGCAACAACCAACAGTTGCAGTTAAAATTCTGAAAAAGAAAATCAAGTATAAAGCTCTTGAGCGGATGAAACAAGATAAACGTCTATGTGGCAAATATCCAGGATATGCGAATAAAGCCAATGTTGATTATCCTAAAATTCATCCATGCTTATGCACATCTGGATTAAAGTATGAAACGGAAGGTATTATTCTTTCAGCCTAAGACCAAAGTCTTTTAAATAGAAACATTTAGGCTAATATAAAACATAATACTGTGGAAACAAAATGTAGTTTTTGTGACAAATATCAGGAAAACATCGATCATCTAATATCCGGACAAGAGTTACACAGGAAAATATGCAAAGACTTTAAAAAAATGTTAATAAACACTGATATGAACATTAGTCAGCAATGCTTACAGAAAGAGAAGACCTCAAAATTCTGCGGGATTAAACCATCCTTACAGATAGGAAGATCGAAGCAAATAGGCCGGACTTAATTGTCAGAAACCGAAAAGAATGAAAACTTGCCAATTAATTGATATAGCTTACCCAATAGACTGTAACATAGCAACCAAGGAATTTGAAAAAAAAACTATCGAAGTATAACGATGAGGAAATCAAAAAATGTGAGAATTGAAAACAAGAATAGTACCAGTGATAGTCGGTGCAGATTGTTATGTATTTTACAAGATCTTCAATCAAAACATCAAAATGCAAGGATTTTGAAGGCGAAATCTGAAATATGTGGTGCAGCAAGACATCAGTAATTTCCCTTGGATATATATTTGTAGCTCTGGGAGTGAATTGAAAGGTTTCCGATATTCGTTTTGTTAATCACGGTAAAGCCACAAGCCTATTTTTTATTCTGTTTTTTTCCTCGAAAAAAGAGGAATTATTCTGCTTTTAAAATTACATTAATCATTCACTCGCCAGTAGTTTAACATCGTCCGAGGATACACATTTTTAGTGTTGGAACATAACTGTAATTTGTATAGCGATTTTTAAAATGTTTTTGTTTTAATATCCTAAAATAAATAATATTTAGATCTAAACTGTATTGATCCCACTTTTAAATAAAATTTAACTCTCAGTGGAATTATACTTCATTTTTCTCATTTACACACACACACACACACACAAACACACACACACACACACACACACACACATATATATATATATATATATATATATATATATATATATATATATATATATATGGATTTCTGGTAGCTAGTGCCTTAAAGAAAAAAAAGTTGTTTTCACAATTACAGATCACAAATAACGAAGGTCTTTATCGAGTTAAAATATGTGTGATTTGTTTTCAATTTAAAAAAAAAAATTATTTTCTTTATTTATCATTTTTAATTTCTTTCTTTCTTTATTTCCTTATTTATTTTTATTTGGGAAAATGCCATGATGCCATTTCGAACCTTAGGTCTACTATCTACCCGGAAAGAAATGCGTATACACCAGAAATCAAAGAAAATAATAATAATAATAATAATAATAATAATAATAATAATAATAATAATAATAATAATATTCAACATAAGTGCAAAATGGAGTTTCAGATGAGTGTAGAAATAAAAGTAAATAACAATACACCAACTAAAGTTGCAAAATACTTAAAGAAAAACAAAGCAAAAGCAAATGCGACCGACCAGATACAGAAACGATGGCAAGATAAACCGCTTCAGGTACAATACTCCCAAAAAAAAAAAAAAATGATGCAGAAAAAACCCTGTACCTGTCAGTGGCTACGTAGTGCAGGATAAAAAACGGAAACCGAAAGTTTAATTCTTTCTGCACAGAACTAATATTTGTTAACTGTAAACACACATACTAAAAAATTGTGTTATCCGAAAATGCAGATTCTGTGATAAATATCCAGAAAAAAATTGACCATCTTGTATCAGGTTGCACGGAATTGGCACCCATTGAATATAAAACCCGCCATGACAGAATGAGCCAATATCTGCACTGGGAAATCTGCAACTCCTACGGGAAGGAAGCCGAAAATAATTCGTATGAACACCACCCACGCCCGGTTACAGAGATATAAACTGTATCAATTTTATGGGACTACACAATTAAACAGGCAGAAAAACAATACTAATCGCCCAAACATCGTTATTAGAGACCACGAACAAGCAATTTCCCTCCTTATTGATATGCCAGCGTCTGCAGACTGCAATGTGTCTTTGAAGATCTTCAAACAGCTATCAAAATACAAGGACCTTGATATTGTAGTTGGAGCCTTCGGTTTGATTGGAAAATATATCAATAGACTCATTGAAGCTACTCCTGGAAATTCATGCCTTGAAGAAAGACAAAATTGTTCTCACCAGTACAGCACATACCTTACGAAGGGCTTTATCTAAGTAAAATATTTCGTTTCTTTATAATTGCTCAGTGAATAATGTTATGATGCCATTTCTGACATCAGGTATCTGGGAGGGACTGGGAAAGAAAGGAGTACACACCAGAAATCTAAGGAAATATAATAATAATACAGTTTCCAACATTAATTCACACATTAAGCGTTGACATGATACAAAACCACTAACGTAATCCAACGCTAATTGCGTCTCCATCTATGTGTTGTGTCCCCTTAGCATTTTGGTACTCATTGCACTCAAAATGATCTATATCTTGTATCCATTAGCAATGGTTATCCTCTTACTATAACACAACTTATTTTGTCGTTGGACATGATATTCCCTGCTTCCCTCTGTCGATCTTGCCTTCAATATCTCCTGTAAGATTTGAATATACTTAGAAAAAATGTATAATAATACTAAAAATATTTAATTGCAATCATTTGCAACGATGAAAGATCACGAAGCGTCAAAGTTTACAGAGCTGTTTTTGTCCAAAGAAATTGAGAATTCTGTATTCTATCATATGAAATGACTTTCTTTTAAAACATAACTACGTAAAGTCGGCAGTCAGATGAAGTACTTAGTTTTTCTTGGCCAAGTAAAACACAAATATATAAGATGATAGATGAAGATTTCTTTTTTCTATACTAGGCAAGATTTTGATAAAGTTGCAATGAGAACATATAATTAGTAAATATAATTTGAGGGAACATTTTTCAAATCTATACGTATATGTAGATGAGAGCTCATGCGCATTTGCGCAGGCATGCTTATTTTTTAAATGAAGACTATTAAATTATTTTTATAGTAAAAATATTTCAGATCGAATATACACATTTATATGCAAAATTGTGTTGAAATACCAACAGAAATTTATTTTATTTTTTTTCAGAAGACATCGCTGAAGTTTGGAGGAATAATTTAATTAGCGAAATAATAAACTTATAATTAGTTTTGTTATTTCCCAAGTCTTATCACTGGTGTATATACATACATGCATACATACATATATATATATACATATATATATATATATATATATATATATATATATATATATATATATATATATATATATATACGCGCACATATATACATATATATATATGTATATATATACATATATATGCATATATAATTACATATGTATATATATATATATATACACATATATATATGTATTTATATATATATATATATATTCATATGGGTATATATATACATATATATATATATATGTGCATAAATATACATATGTGCGTATGCGCATATTATGCATGTATATAGGCACTGCATTCAAACTCTTATCGTTCTTTCATACATGTGTACATATACATATAGATATATATATATATGTATATACAGACACACACACACACAAACATATATATATATATATATATATATATATATATATATATATATATATATATACAAGTTTACTGTTTATTTCAAGCGCTTTTTCATGTTTCTTTCAAAGTAGTAATAATTAAATCAAGTAAATGTTTTTATTGCGAATGCACAGTCACTAGAACGCGTTTATTCAATGTCTCCTCTGACGTGCAAAATTGATGAACATTAATGATTTTATTAAAAAAATAACATGGAATGGTTATTTATTTGCACTTGACGACGCATGTGAATGATTTTTTTTTTACCAATTATGTAATTCCAGAATAATAAAATTAAGATAGGAAACTTCCTATTAAACCATCTTTATTCCATATTTCGCTGACAATTGCACTCACCTTTCAATATAAAAGATCGTTACAAAGGTGGACAGATGTAACAGATGCTGTTACATCTTGAACATTATCTCTAATGTTTTCTGAAAACGAATTTTGTTATTAAAGTTTATTCTCATTCTCATATAATATTTTTCTCTCTTAAAATTTCCATGAATCGTTTAATCAAAAGATATTTTTTATATTTTTGTCATAACATCTGTTCGATTTACTTTACATCTCTGATATCAATTTAACATAAAATTCTTAAGCAAAATGTTAAAGAGAGTTTATTAGCACAAACTAACAACATGTAGAAAAACTTTTATGAAATAAAGATTCTGTTATTTTTTTTCCAAGGGAAAATAATACAGTTTAAATTAAAAACATGATTGTCTATAATGTGTCAAAAAATACGAAGTGAATCGTCAATATTGAACGAAAATAAAAACAAAACATTCTAGAATGGAAGGAACGTTCGAAATTTAAACAAAAAACATCTTTTTAAATATCTCTTCACAAAAGAGGACAGTGATTGCCAAATAACATTATATATCGACCTTAAAATTATGTGTAGTTATTAAATTGGGTAAATAACGTTGCTTAACTTCGGCGATCGGACATGAAGCAAAGCTCCAACGTGATACGCCGTAAGCCCGCGCAC